>JBBIGB010000017.1:402758-415970 GCA_037577075.1 Alestopetersius hilgendorfi | reverse complement strand
TCTCTCTCTCTCTCTCTCTCTCTCTCTCTCTCTCTCTCTCTCTCTCTCTCTCTCTCTCTCTCTCTCTCCTTTCCTTTCTCTTTCTCTCTCGAACACTCTCACTCTTTATGCCCGTTTCCTCACATTTTCTTCCTCCCACCCCACGCTTTCACTTTCTCTCCCCCTCATCCTCATTTCTGTCCTCCCTCTCTTTCTTTCTCCTACTCTTTTTTTCTTTCTACCCTCTCCTTTTACTCTCCATGCCACTCTCTCTTTTACTTCTCTCTCTCTTTGAGCCAATTTTCTCAAATTTTCTTCCTCCCACTCCCCTCTCACTCTGCAGCACTATCACTACAGTCACAGTGAGGAATATTACACTGAAAGCAGTCGTGGTTCTGACCTATCTGACATCATGGAGGAGGATGAGGAGGAGCTGTATTCAGAGATGCAGCTAGAAGAAGGTCGGCGCCGCAGCATCAACTCGCACAACACACTCAAGGTACGGAACACACACGCTGATGGCCGCCGTCTCTATTGGGCGTGGGGGCCTCCGCCTCGAGCCGTGGATAGACGCAGAGGGATGGAGTATGCAGTTCTCTATAGAGCGCCCCCTTGTGGGCGTTATTAGTTGAGGCAGAATTCCTTAACCGGTGTTCAGTTCGTTTCAGTGAAGGATAATTTGGGGAAAAAATCATAGGTAGATAATTTTCTACTTCATGAAGAATATAGTCAATCAGCCGAGACATGTTTGGTGTCTAAAGCGTTTTAGTTTTTGCCCTGCAGCTACCGGGCTAAAGCTTATGTTCAAAAGTTTATCATCACACATTAGCCTCATATCAGGTTGTTGAGTAATCTCATTTATACTTGTGCTTTCTGGCATTTTATGACATGTTACTACTTATAAATACATATTAAAATGGCCAAAATTGATGGGTGCTACTATTTTAGCTATGCAACGTACCTGTTCTCACCCTGTAACCACAAAAGCAAGTGTATTTGAGATTACAACAAAGTGCAACTTGAGTCTGGGATGATACAAGAAGACAATAAATAACCTCCACAAGCAAGTTACCCCAAGGACGATTTTGCTTCTCACAACAGTCTTTTCTTTGTCTCATCAGAAATAAATATGATGATCTGAGATGAATAAATATCAGAGTAGTGAGAGAAAAGAAAGAGCATACTTTCTCAGGAGCTAAATTTAAGTTATGCTCAGTTGTGTGGAGGAGAAATAGGCTCCTTTCCTCTGGGGAGTACTATACACCAACTTCCAACAAAAAAGTTAATAACTGGCATACAGCTGTGGAAAGCCAATGAGCTAATTTGGCTGCTAACTTACCTACTGTAAAGAGTCAGACACAAAATATAAAACCTAATGATATCAGATAAATATGTACTCAACACAACATAGTGCTATCAACAAGATATGAAGCAAAAATGTGTGTGTAACCATGTTTGGCAACAGTGAAGTGATTTGTATGCAGCCCTGATTTGCCAAGGAACTCATGTAGCCATTAGCAAGTTCGCTAACTCCTCTGAAAAATTCAGAGCCAAGTTGAGGATGAAAAGTTTTTATTTGTGCTCAGACACTGCTAAAATTTAATGTATTGCCCCTGGGTGTTTCTGGTGCAGCAGATTCCACTGAAATGAGGGTAAATTTGCTTGTACAATTTCACTGGCAAACTCATGTGTGGCTGCATTTAAGCTACCTTTTTGCTACGTTATCCTTGTAGCTCCTCAAAACTGAAACTTAAAAAGCAGCCCTCTAAAATCGAACATGCCTTTGCTGACTGATTATATTTAGAACAGGTAAACTGTATGAATTTCATATTTTTAATGGACTATTGCATTACAATACAAGGGCTCACTCTGTACAGCTTTGAAAAGGGAGGAAGGGGATCTGGCTAAATTAACACTTTTCTGAAACTGTAAAAGAAAACAGAATCTGCCTTCAAGGTTTCAGGTGGAGGAGGAGACTTGAGCCCTGATTGTGGAAAGATTTAGATCTGCTCTTTATGGGGCTACCCTGGCTTTGCATTACCCAGCTTTAACACCATGCAACCACTTTTTGAAAGCTTGCCAATTCTTACAAACCTTTAAGTATCTGAATGGCTTAACACAGTGCTTCTCCATCCTGCTCCTGGAGGCCATATGCGCTGCATGTGATTCCTTTGTTTAAACACCCAGTTTAATTCGTAATGTAGTTACGCCTGTTATCAAGCCCATCATTAGGTGGATCAGGCGTGTTGGAGCTCCAATAAACTCTAATATCTGTGTCTCCAGGGACTGGGATGGGGAACCATTGATTTAACATGGGGCTGTACACATGCTGCATGTGTTAATGATCCTACATGCACGCTATCTCTTTAGACATTCCAGTATAATGTGTGTGTATAATTATTGTGGGTTCTACCTCCATTGTATTAGAATATATGGACCTCTTGCTACTTTTACAGTATTTTATGCACACAGTTCTTGAAATCCTTTAAGACCTCTTCGAAACATCAAGATTTTTCTGTAAAACAAATTACATTTGTGTGCATATGTGTGATGTGAACAGCCAGGTTTGTCTAAAAAATGTTTGTCATGTATTTGCATAGACATTAAAAGGAATCATTCTGCTGACAATTTTCTTCTTATCCCAGATGTAGTTGATCAGCCAAGACATGTTGGCGTCCCAGGTTTGCAATTGAAAGTCAATAGCCTCACAAAAATCACCTTTACTCAATACATTCAAACTTAAGATGGAGTGAGGCTGAGGAAGCAGCACTATGGCTTACTGTGCACTATAAAAAGGAACAAAACCTCACCATGACAGGCTGCCGAACAGTTTCAAACAACACGAGTGCTGGTAATAAATAATTAGTCTGAAATAACTGCCCATAGTGCTGCAGTTTTGTTCATTTTTAAAGCTCACAGTACATCATGCTGTGTTCTGAACTACAGCCACAAGTCCGTTTCAGATTAATGAAAAGCTTGAATGATTTAGGAAGATATTTCTGAGGGTGTATTTGTAGAAAATTATTAGATGAACTTAACATGCCCTTGCTGATTGACTTGGTCTGGGCTAAGTGGAAAATGGTGCTTTTACTGAACCTTTAAGAGTATGTTTAAATGTATATAGGGAAATTGTAATCTGCTTTTGAGAAGTACTGTATGTGTACATTTTAAAATGATCGATGTTACAGCTGAAATGCTTGTGCCGTGATGAGGCCACTTGGGAATCTCATTTAAGTGGGCATGCTTAAATGAAACTGTTTTCACTTTTGGTTATGTTTGTCTCATGGTTACACTTCTGTTAAATTTTACTTTACTCAATGTTAAACACCTTTCTCTTGTTAATCTCTCTTTGTGGCAAATATAGAGGTTTAAGATCAAACATCTTTACAAACCAGCATCTTTAGTTGCTAAAATGGATAGAGGCAGAACACCACTGTAACCATCTAAAGCAATAAATTGGTGTGTTTAATTTTTATATTTGTCATCTTTGTTTTGCATCATGTCAGTTTGGTGACTTCTTGGAATATGTAAGTTTGGGAACAGTGATCTAACGGTATGACCATCATTTTATAGACAGTTTTTCATCTTCTTTGGGCCAATTTGGTGAAAGAGTTTATTGCGCGATTTATTAAATTTGTGGTATTTAGATTAGTGCCAAATCTGTAGATTGTTTTACAGACATAATGGCCAGGATTGAGGTTCTTTGTGACACTCTGCAAATATCATTTTAACATTTTTTTATGTTAAGGACAGTACACCATGAGCAGTGTTGGGCAAGTTAATTTAAAACATTTATTTAAACTACTGATAATTGATTACACTCTCTAAAAGCGATTGAATTACTAATAAGATTACTTTATTTCAAAAGTAATTAGTTACATTACTAATTACATTACTAATTACTTCCACACCCTCTAAAGAAGCTGTTCAAACACACTCTTAAGTTAGCTCAAACACACTTTATTATTAAGTGTTGCAAACCTACAACAACTCACAATAATGTTCTTGCCTTTAACTGAGATGAATTTAAAGTAATGGCTATATTTCCAGCTACTGATAGCGTACTTCTCACACGCCCTGCTCACTTTGTTTTTGTTTGAGCCGATATGTCTCCCGTAGATGATGTAAAGCATGTGAATGTCAGACAGACAACCAGCCAATTAAACAGCCGGCCGCTGACAGGTTACTGTGAATTATTATTTCTGTTTTTACAATATAGATGTTAAAGCTCTTGATTTTATTGGTAAAGCAGCGGTAACGTAAAGTTACTTGAGCTTGTAACGGTAAACTTATGACGCTTTTTACACAAATTACAGTACTAAGTAACGCGTTACTGCCCAACACTGCTTATCAGGTTATGAGGATTTATCTATTTTTTTAATCTTTTAGAGTGAATGCTAAATTGACTGTTAGCACTTTTTTCCTTCCTGCTGTGTATTTGAGCTTAAAGGACACATAACTGCAAAAACGTATGAAACAAACGACATCTTATTTCACTCTTAAGTAAAGCTTTTAAGTAAAGCTTATTTTCTTGATGCTGATTATACTTCCCTACAAAGCCAAAGTGCAGTAACTACATATTTGGTCAAAATTAACTTTAGACTACAAAAGGGGGTTTAGGAAATCTCCTTTGTCTTGTGAGTTGTCCTGTTTCAGAGAAATGAAGTCATTTTTCTCAAATTTCAGCTTTAGTGTAGTTACTGCACTTTGGCTTTGTAGGGCAGTATAGACCACTCTTACTTATTGAAAAACAAAAATACCCTACTGAAAAAAAAAACATTTTTAATGAAATGAATTGAAATAAACCTAAAAGAAAATTGCTCACTGATGGTTACCACTCACTAATGCGGGGGGTAGCTTGCCAACCAATCATATCATAATTATCCCATAAGGATGGTGCTAATTTCTGCTATCCTGTAAATATGTAATTGTCTAACATAAAGCCAGCAGTGGTGGATTTTTGCAGTTTATAGCAGCTCTCATAACTATAGGGGTGTAATGATGCAATCAGCTAACAGTTCAGTTAGATAATTATAGAGTTTATTACAGGGGGACGTACGTTTGCTTGATCAATCCGAAATCCGTTTTTTTTTCCCATATGTCATAATTTCTCAGTGTTTAGATGCAGTGACAAGTAACACCTAATGTGAACTAGCAAAGAGCATGCAGTTTTGTCTCCTTTAAGATGCGTGACATTCAGGAACTCCCAATCAAATGTGACAGCTCAAAATTGATGGCATCAGTGAAGCTAAACTTGTTGGAGACTGTTTAATTTTTGAACATATTGGGCTATATTAGCAGAAAATCAAACTACATCGTGCGCAACGCTTTCATATTGATCTGGCCCTAATTTAAATAAATGTTTTCTCTTTCTCAGTGCTCCAGTACTGCGTCTTTCTTTTCACTGTAAGTCCACCTTCAGTCTGTGTAACCGATTTCTATTTCCTTCCAAACTCCATGGTGACAAATCCGAAATCGCCCCCGGCCTCTGCTCAGGCACAAATCTCAGTGATGCCAATAAACGACCAAAACGTTGCCATGTCAGAATCCCCTGATTTGAAATTGCCCGAAATGGCAGACTTTGAAACTGTTAGAACAGATTGGTGCTGACCTCTCTGATATGTCTGTTGCACTTTAGCGGTCTGTAGTTCGCTTGGCCGGTGCAACTCTTTTCCCACGCTGTGCTTGGCACACAAACCTTTCTTCTTCTGTTTTGATCTTTCCGTCCCATGTTTTTGTTTTTGAAGGTATTTTATTTACTTCTTTTCCTCCATCATGTCTTTCGCAGGTTTGTCTGTACACTGTAGGTTGTTTTAACAGGTCCTGCATCATGTGATCCTTCTCCAAACCCATCTTTATTGTTGACTCGTCTGAGTCCTGACCGCTTCCCTCCACAGATTCCCACCCGCCAGCATGCCATGTCCGTCATGGAATGAGACTGCATGCTTTCTTAATTACACACAGCCATGGCCTCGGGGAAACTAATTCTGTCTTTATTTTTTTTTTTTGTCTTTCTTTTCCCATTTTGGTTCTTTATTTGCACACTGTTGTGTCCTCTCTCTCTCTGCCTGTTCTAACACCTTCAAACAAACAAACCAAAAAAAACTTATTGAAAAACAAAATACACTGCTGAAAAAAAAACATTTTTACTGAAATGAATTGAACAAACCTGAAAATATTGCTGGCTCTGTGGATCCTGCGTTGTCCTGCCTTGAACCCTGGGTTTACGTGAAGGCATACTACAGACGGCAGGACCTGGCCGGGGTGGACGAGCAGGACAGCTGGGATTTGCAGCGAGAGGTGGTCCGGCAGCGCTCCCTTCGCTCCCACAAGCGCCTCCATAGCATCCCCGAGGTGGCTGAGGAAGACCTGCCGGATGGTGGGCCAGAGGTCATGGGCCAGCGGCTTCGCTTCGAAGAGGCCCGTCCTGGGACGTCCCGGGCCTACCAGCAGGACCAGCAGCAGCAACAACAGCAGCTTGACCATCTTTCTCCAGGCAAGGGCATCCGAAAGTTGCAAAGACAGCGCTCCTCTCCCCGCTACACATCCCTGGAGGGTTCTGGAGGTCCCGGGAGTCCCAGGGGTGCTGGCTGGAGCAGCGGGAGCAGCCGACAAACCACCAAAAGCCCAGATAGTGGCCTGGACTGTGGAAGTGAGGAAGAAGGTTCATTTGGATATCGGGGAGGCTACCACTACCATTACCACAGCAGCCCTCTGAGGGTTGGGTCGGGACCCAACATGCGCATCATCCACAGTGAGGGTCCCGTGGAAAGACGGGCGCTTGCTGCAGGGAGGAAAAGGACGCTGACCCGGCAGTCCAGCGTGGAGGATGACTTCCTGGATGCAGCCGAGCTGAGGAGCCACTACTACCATCCCCATCACCTTCACCATCATCTCCTTCTTCGTCACCCTCAGCGAAGGTTCCGGAGCGAGGGCAGGCTGACTGAGGTTGGCAGAAGCTTTAGCAGGGACATTAGGGCCCACTCTGTGGCCAGACTCAACAGGGCTGTGGATGAACCTCTGGTGTGTGTCAACAACCCCCTCTTCCTCCTCATCCTCTTCCTCCTCTTCCTCCTCCTCCTGCTCTTCCAGCCCACCATCCCCCACTCCGCCTCATCCAACCAACTGCTTTGCCCCTGCCATCGACCAAGCAGTAAAACCATTCCTCTTTTCTCAATGTTCCGCCTCTTCGTTTTATGGGTCCATTTCTTTTCTTTTCATTTCTTTTTTTCCAATGTTCTAAAGTTTCTGAAATTTGCTTCATGATCATTGTTCAGTTTATTTTTCTTTGTTATAATTATGGTTTATTGGTTTGTTCTGTTTTGGTATCATTTGACTTGGTTAGTCCTTCCTAGAATGTCAAGTGGGTTCATTTTTTAAATGTGTAGGTTTTTTTTGATTACCTAAAGGCCATTTCTGAGTGTTTCTTGTTCCTATGGGTTGTGAGCAGCCTCTCAAATCAAACATCTACCAGAAAGTTACCAACATAAAGTTGAGTAGTTCACTTGTTGACGTAGCATGAAGTTCATGTCACACACATACACACACAGACACATAACAGTTCCTCCACGCTTCTTCAGGTTCATGTGCCAGACTAGCAGGACAGTGACATGTTAGTGAAGAACTCTCAAATAACTCCAGCACTCAAAGCCCTCATTTGTTGGTCAATAAGATAAGGAATTATGGGTTCTTAATCTTTGTCTCATGCCCTCTTTCTTCACACAAAGCCACTGAGAACTTACAGAACAAAAACCCAAATGGTCTTTAGCTAAACATCTGATTTGAAACCCTACCCATGTTGTCGTTGGGGTTTGTTTTTGAGTGTTTTTGTTGGGTGTTTTTGATGAGTTCATCCTCCTTGTTTTTAAACTCACTAGAGATAAACATAGACTATTGTTTTGTAAAAAGATCATGCATAACATAACTGCTTGATTATGGGTTTAGTGGGTGTGGTTTAATTTTATCATAATAGTGTTAGCATGGTTTTTGCCGCTGAAACTTTTAACACTGGTCATTTTGATTTCTGCTTCTGAAGATTATAGGGAACTCACCCTCAATGGGACGCTCGGATCGACTGGACCAGTCTGGCCGAAGGACGAGTCATGGCTGTCCACTCCCCCAGAGAAGGCCCATGATGGTTCCTTCTATTGGTCAGTGAGGTCACATCCTGTATGGGATACACCTGCCCCCTCCCTTCCTCCTTAAAACCCCCTTCCAATGTGTATTTTGCCCTTAATGTGTTCTATGTCATAGACATGAACTCTGAAGTCCCATAATGAACCATGCTCATTGTTCAGGATTTTGAGTTTTTGTTTTAATTCTTAGCCTGTATTCCTTGATTTAGTGATATATAATGTTTACTGAATCACTCCTCAAAAAATTCAGTCAGACAATCAGAACAAACGACTTCAGTGAACCATTAGCACATTGAAAATAAAGGTTCCTAAATGGTGTTTGAGTTTGACTAGGACCAAACCTTTAACTGGTGTAGAGCTCTCAAATTACGTGGATGTTGTTTACATTTTAACCATTCGTTGAACCAAAAATGGTTCTTCAGTGGAAACCTATTTAGCACCTTTATTTTTAAAACAGTGTCAATTTGCTTATTGCCAAGAACAGCTAAAACGTTGCTGTTTTACTCATTGCTGTATTTAGGAAATTGGCCTTGACTGCAGATCTGGGATCAGTTTGGCCTTGTAGCCCAGAACAAAATGCTCAAGGCAAACAGATCTTGGAAACATCTTCACTCTGCTTCAACACACCTCATTTTCCACAGACGGCCGAGAGCAGGTGGGGGTGACCGGTTAGAGAGGGTGTGGCTGTAACGCTTTGATTGGTGTTTCCATAGAGATCACCATGGAGAATAACAGTGAGGGGAGTGAGGGGAACCTCTCACCCAAGGACGATGTTTACTATGGCAGTGTAGCTCATCGCAGGATATGGCCGGCTCAGCCCTCAGAGCACCGATATGGTATGTGGAGCAGTTCGTCTCTGGAAAACCAACCAGCAGAGCAGAAGTGATAACTAAAATGTGGTGGGGGGTAGGCCTACTGTAGGTTATGTTAGCACCCCAAGAGCTGAAGGGAACCAGTGCTTGGAGGGCTATACTGTTCAAATGAGACCGGTTATTTCTGTGACTAATTAATGCTGAGATCCTAAAATTTTGGCATTAATTACAGTGTAATTACCATACTTAAGTGTAATTGTGTGACAAGGCTTGAATAGGTATCAGACTCTAGTCTTGGGGCACCATAGAATGGTACAGGCCATTGCAGAAATGCTAATGTGGCTAACAATGAATGAAAGGGGAGTCTGCTAGCTTTCATTCATCATTAACAGTGTTAGAATTTTTGGCCAATCGGTGTAATACACCTGAGACAGTTGTCTAATCACGTGATAAAAATGGTCGTCCCCAAATAGATTTAAAGGGGACATATTATGCAAAACTCACTTTAGTTATAATAGTTCTATGGACTATACAAATCATGTTCATGAATTTCTTTGCGCAAAATCACTCTCACATAAAGAGATGTCACAAGTTTATTCTTCACAGTGTAGGGCCATTTCAAAGTGAACCGTTTGGATGGAGGGCCCAGTGTGACGTAATACTGAGCCAATTGGCATAGAACCGTCCCTCATCTGTCGAGTCCCCACCCACTAGATTAGCTGAAGATACGCCAATTTGACTGTTAGTTTTATAAGCACGAGTGCTGTGGCTATAGGCTAAGGCACAGATTAAATGTTGTGTTGTTGCTGCAAAGAACAGCACAAATCACTACACTTTCTCTCCAGACAAAGAAAACAATCAGTTTCGTTCCACCTTAAAAAGTTCCACCTTTAGTATTTAACGGAAAATTCAAAAAAGGAGCTGTGAACAAGGATCTTCAACGTTGTGGGGGATCTGTACCTACTGTCCGTGACAAGTCAGCAGATGAGGGAGATATAAAGTACTTTCAAATAATGACTTTTGTGTTTCTATCGAACATATAGGGCTGGATTGTGCTTCTGTTTTCGGCCATTTTCGCATGTGACAAATGAGCAGCGTAAAGGGTGGGTGGAGCATGGGGTGGGTGGGTGGAGCATGGGGTGGGTGGGGTGTGGCCAGCAACAGCTTATTTGCTTGAAAGGGACAGAGCCCTGAAACAGCTTGTTTTGACAGGGATTGAAACTGCGAAGAATAAATCTGGTGAGATCTCTTTATGTGAGAGTAATTTTGTGCAAAGAACATCATGAACATGTTTTGTATAGCCAATAGGAATATTATAACATTTTTTAAAAAGTGAATTTTGCATAATATGTCCCCTTTAATACCCCTAGTTTCAGGAAACGTCTCTGAGCAGGCAACAGTGACCCTCCAAGTATTGTTTTTTCTTGTTTTTGAGGCAGTGAGAAAAATGTGTGGAGGTGTGCTTGTCATTCCTCAACTCTGTGGCCTCTGAACCCCAAATCTTCCTTTCTTGCGCCCCCCTCCCCATTGCTCCTTTACTCCCTACTTTTTATTCATCCTCTCCAGAGATGGCCTGCCCAATCCTGTCTTCTCCCTCCTGCTCCTTGACTGTGTGTCCTTGTTCTCCTTGACTGTGTTGCATGAAAGCCCTTCTCTCAGTGCAAGTCCTATGTCCATGTCCACTGCCTAATAGTTTATTAGTGATAAATATCTACAGGTGAATTAAAACAGGTCTTAAAATACTGGTCAGCTATTAGTGATAGGGACAACATAACATTTTGCGGATTGCGGGTCCAGCATGGTCAGATGATCTGTAACTCGCATGGTTCATTTTCTGTTGACCCCTCAGTTCTGTCATATGTTTGTCTTTTCCTTTTACTGGAATCATCCACTGTGAAGTCTGAAAAAACAGTTTTCTAAAGCATCGCTTCTTAGTTGCCTCCTCCAGTGACTGAAGCATTCAGTGTCTGCTTGAGTTGTGCTATTGCTCACCTATGCTTCGTTGAACGATCAGCAACACTTCATCTTAAAGGTCAATGTTGTTCCATTGTAGAAGTTCACATTGTCTTATGAATGTATGTATCAAACACAGCTATAATCCTGGACCTAACAGTCTAATCCTGACCTTAAGCTCACAGGGGCAGCTGCTGACCTGGTGGTTGGGAGTTCTCGTGCGAATGAAAATTTTGGGTTCGAATACAGCACCTCCAGTGGCACCACTTAGGATTCCCTTGAGAAAGGCGTTTTTGGCTGTGCACTGCTTCATTAGGTGATTGGGTTCAATGCACATTGTTCACATTATGTGCTGTGGTGTGTTCACACATGACTAATGGCCACTTTGTCCCCAAAATCCAAATATTATACTGGTCCTAACTTAGCCTTAACATTCTAATTACAGCATTTGTACATTTAGCTATCAGCATTGGCAGTCACTCGAAGTAAAGCATAATGATCCTCTGCAGATCATCTAGAAGCCAGTATTTAATTTATTAACCCTTATAGTCACACACAACAGTGTAAAATTCTTTCTCTGCATTTTAACCTGTTCAAGTAACTCAGTGGGCTGCCACCAATAAGGGGCGCTTGGAGCAGTGTGGTGGTACCTTACTCAAAGGTATCTCCGTGGTGACACTAGCTGTTGGGATTCGATCCCCCAACCTTCTGATTGCAGGGCCAACCACCTAACCACTAGGCCATGCAGCTGCGCATTAAGGAGCATACAACCACTGCCTAGTGATCTTCTGCCTGAAATCTTCTAAGACTACTCTAGTCCAAAATATAGGTTCCACTGGAACAGCTGATTCAGTGTCTCTGAATCAATCTTGTCCTTGGAGAAAAGATGACTGCCATTCTAGGGAAAGAGAATCAAATATGAGTCTTGAGTGTTAGGCCAAGGAGCTCATATACAATTGTATCTGGAATGAGCTCCTATTTGAGCTCAGATGGCCTCATCTAATTTTATTCAGTGGAAGTTTGGTCTTGGATTTGGTACAGAATTTGAATTAAGGGTCCCAAATGGGAACGATGGTCCATCCCTGTTTAACGCTGGTTTTCAGGACAGAAAGTTTCTGATTTTCTGCTGTTGATGCAGAGAATCTTGGATGATGTAGTCATGGAGATATCATAAAGGACATATTTCACAGGGCACCCTGACAGGATAAATCACAGAGCCTGCTAGTTCATACAGTTGAATATGTTGACGAGACCATACATTACTATACAGTAAACCTCTACCAATTCACTGAAACTGCAAAATCCTCAAATGTATTGCCACATATTTTACACATTTTAAATTATGCTAAATTATTAAGAAAAATATAAATCTCCTAATTTGGAAACATAAATATTGTGGGCGTGGCCAATGAGCAAGTAAGAGAGATGAGTCAGTCACTGTCCCATGTCTGCTTTAACCAACAATTTGATCATCCTTTTAACCATCTATGGAGGACTGTTGAAATAAAGCGGGAGCAAGCGGTTTAACAGTGGATCTGGTAACAGGTAACTGTTAGAGCATCTCTGAGATCCTCAAGTATTTTCTCCACATGCTGAGTTTCAACCCAAACTTCAATTCACAGACACTGCAATAAGCACTGTTACATTTTTTATGATATGAAACATGGCCCTACTTTTTTTCTCCAGATTTCCAGTAACATAGATGCAGTTTCATGCCAGTTTTTGCAAAGCAAAACTGTCATAAAACAATAGAAGGAATCAAGAATTTCTGAAGCATACAGTTCCAATGCATTGGTCAATTTGGAACTAGTTCTCAGCTGGAACAGCCTCTCAGTTCACATCCCGAAACACTTCTATAAATAATAAGATTCATTTTATACATTCAGACACTTTACATTCTCTAAAGCATTAATGGAGGACCACTGAAACTAAGTGTGATTTTACTGTGGATCATTCCTGTAAATGATGTTGCTTGGTTGCAGTAAAACAGCCATGTTGACCCTCCTCGTCCCTGTTCTTTCAGCATGCCTGTTTCTCCCAGCCTCCTACTGAACCCTGCTGCTGATTTGAGATGTTCCAGTATGTTTCCCTGGTTTTCATGCTGAAAGGTGTAACTTTATAAAATGATGGAGTTTAATAGATTAAGTGATTATATTTTTACCACTTGTTTTCTAAACGCACAGGCTTTTTACCTACATTCTGCATTGTAGTTCAGAAGAGGCTTCAAACTAGCTGTTGTTCTGGCTCTGAGATTAGCAGTAGGTGTGTGTGTGTGTGTGTGTGTGTGTGTGTGTGTGTGTGTGTGTGTGTGTGTGTGTGTGTGTGTGTGTGTG
>JBBIGB010000017.1:380141-401172 GCA_037577075.1 Alestopetersius hilgendorfi | reverse complement strand
TGTGTGTGTGTGTGTGTGTGTGTGTGTGTGTGTGTGTGTGTGTGTGTGTGTGTGTGTGTGTGTGTGTGTGTATGGTGTCTTCCAGATAGATACGGTGGACGGGACAGGCGCTCTCCGGATTACTTTGAGGAATCTGAATTGGATGACATGCCACGGATTTTTGTAGCGCTGTTTGATTATGATCCCCTGTCAATGTCCCCCAACCCCGATGCTGCTGTGGAGGAGCTTCCTTTTAAAGAGGGCCAGGTTATAAAGGTGGGCCATGATGTTTTCAAAACCAAAATATAGTCCTGAATAAATAAAAAATATGAAATAATTGGTTTTATGTAGTACTGTGCAAAAGTCTTGTGAAAATAAGATTTTAAAACTGTTTAGATGAACATGGAGTGTTTTTTTCACATCAACATTACTAAAGTAAATAAAACCAAAAATATTGAATACAAGTACATTATACAGTAAATTGTAATTTGTATATAAATTGTGATTTTTATCAGTATATCAGTGATTTTTATCAGCATATTCTTTGTGGAAGCCCTGTATTACTCCAGATCAGTATTACTTCTGTCAGAAACCTGGTTGGACTCAATCAGTCTTTCATTAAATGAAATCAGGAGCTGCTGCTGGAATTTCACAAATCCAAACAACGACTGGAGGAACCGAGGAGAAATCTGGAATCAAACCTGTGTTCTCCTCGCCATCTCACAAATACCTTTTACTGCTTTCTTGTTTCTTTGTATTTAATCTAATATTAACTGTGCTGGCAGAAAGACCCTTGATCACATGCATAGAATAATGGCTTCAAACTATTAGCATATATATAAAATGATGGAGTTTAATCCTTTAGGGCTGTCAGTAGATTAAAATATTTAATCACGATTAATCTCATGTTTGCCGTAGTTAACTTTTTATTGCACTTTTATGTCTATCCTAAACATACTGTTTTTAATAATCTTATCAACATAGGAGTAGACAAATATGTTTGCTTTGTGCAGATTTATGTTTATTAATGACAACTGTCAACAACAATTTTTTTTTTTCAAAAAAATCTTACACATACATATCGAGGGCTGAGAGCCAAAAGGGCATAAGTGACATTTTGGTCAAAATTGAGTTATATATATCATCGGAAAGCTGTTTGTGAGCTCTTTCTACTGATAAAATTATAGAAGTGAAATATAAATACATTTTGAGTTATTAAATAGGTTATATCAGTACAGAAAGTAATAGCAAACTAAAGTCATTTTTTGTTTTGGCTCTCCTGTAAAGAAATGTCACTTACGCCCTATTGGCCCTCAGCCCTCGATATATACATATATATTAATGCTGGACAATGATTAAAATTTTAATCGCAATTAATCTCATGGCTTTCTGCAATTAATTGCACTGTAATATGTGAAATTAAATCATTAATTCAAAACTAGTGTACTGTGTACTGCTATATGAACAAAAGTGGAATAACACTTTAAACAAATAAGGGGCTTTTTAACAACTGTGTTACCTTTAACACAGTCACACAGCTGCAGTTCAGATATTTCTGTAAATCTTAACTTAAAAAAAAAACCTTGAACATTAATGTAATAAAATCAAATATAAAACCAGAGTCCAGAGCATGGTGGGGGGAACCATTATAGCAGCTGCAAAGAGTGACCAATGACCAACTCCATATGTCTATGTATCTGAATAAGTCTATGTATCTGAATGCAGTTTCATTTAGTCACATTTGGTTTAATGGTCAGGCGTCTTATATGGACAAAAGTAATGAGAGCGCTGTATGTGTCGGTTGGTTTTCGCGGGGTCCCATTACTTCTGTCCATATTAAATAGCTCAACGCTAATTGAATTTATATATGTATGTTTTTTTGCTCTTTATTTTGTCAGCATTACACCCTGCACCTCCACAGTCCTCACAACTGTCTGTTCTGAAGAATACTGCCCTGTACTGTTTTCTTGGATTTAGCCTGAGGGTGGAACTATGTTTGCTGTGCTGAGATGTGTTTGGTGCTGATCTGTGCAGGTGTTTGGGCAGAAGGACACGGATGGTTTCTACAGGGCAGAAATCTGCGGCCGGCCGGGGCTCATCCCCTGCAACATGGTCTCCGAAATCCAGGCTGAGGATGACGAGATGATGGACCAGCTCCTCAAACAGGGCTTCCTTCCTCTTAACACGCCTGTGGAAAAAATAGGTGATGAAGGTTCATCCCCTTTTCACTCGCAGTTTGTTTTTGCTTGTTACTTGTCTTTGTCAAACTGCTGAACCAAATTCTTACTTGTTCTGTGACAAAGTAATCAGCATTGCTACTGAATTCTGTGCTTCCTTCACCGATCTTATTCTTTTCTTCCTCTTGTTCCTGACTTCCTTTCCCATTCTGCCTCTTTTCTTCTTTCTTCCCAAGTGAACTGTGATAGGTTCAGAGACGGTCGTTCCCTCAACCGCAGGACGCGAAAGTCCAAGAGAGGTTTGTTCCATCTGAGCCGCCATTTTTTTTCTCCCTCGTTTCTCAGACACTTCATTCTGTCTTTTCCTTGTCATTGGTCCACCCCACTTGCTTGCTCTTGAACACTGATGTGGTGCATGAGCAGACAAATAAAATCTTGGTATGTCCAGATGATTGGGTGCAAATAATGACATTCTTGCTAGCTGGATTTATAGTTATAGCTTAACTCTAATGTGAAATGTCCATTTGTCATATGTGAACACACCACAACACACAGTGTGAACACCACAAAATTCTGTCTCTGTATTTTACCCATTCACCAAGTGAAGCAGTGGGCAGTCAGGAACACAGCGCCCAGGGAACAGTGTGTTGGGGGGTACCTTGCTCAAGGGTACTTCAGTGAAGCTACTAACAATCAACTTCCATCCACCAGGCAACTATTATGTAGTGAACCTGGAAATAGACACACAATAAAATGATTCTTGTCTGATTGTAATGTCTGTTAAGTAGTTATTTTTTTTTAACTTTTTATTTGTTTTTTTTTTCTAATTCTAATCTCTTCAGAGTGACACAGATGTATTGAAAACCCCTGGCCAAATTCTGTTTTCATTATGAAAGTAAGCCCCCATGATCTGTAGAGAATACACTTAAACTGCTAATTCTATTTTTAAGTTTGACATAATGTAAAAATAAAATAGAAAATGTAGCCCACATTTTATTATATATATAGTCATTTTGGCCAGGGAAAAACAGTAAACGTACTGTTTGCTTGACAGATACTTTGCCTCAAAATATTGATATTCAAATGTAAAAAAAATCAGTTAACATAGCTTTAAAACTCATCAGTAGAGGAAGCTGTTCATTGGTCATCAGTGCTCTCATAGTTTCATTTCTCTCTCTCCCACTCACACATTTTCCCTCTTATTCTCTCTTTTCATCTGTGCTGTCTCGTCTCAGAGCGGAACAGGCGGAGTGGACGGCACCCGGTTTCCACTCGTCGGATGGTGGCTCTGTATGACTATGATCCCAGGGAAAGCTCTCCAAACGTAGATGTGGAGGTAACAAAGTGACTTCTCTGGGTCCCCATAGTGCTTTCATATTCCTCCCATCGGCTTTAGTCTTCAGTTCACTGGCCAGGATACTAGCCTCCTTCATTAGCCCATCAGTAGCCTATTCAAATGTAGTCGGATATTCGCTGTCTTGCCATTTAATCAGAAGGAACATAAAATTAACAAGTTAAACTTACATTCAGTCTAAACTGAATGGAACATATTATGGAGACACAGCCTTCCTTTCACAATTTAGTCTGCTTTTTCTGTAATGCCGTGTAAGTGTAGTGCGGTGTTTATCCAGTCGGTGTCATAAATTATATTCACTTATATTCACGTATAAATGCAAGAGAGATTGGTATCCAGGTGACCAGTTCAGCTATTTTCGTTGTGTTGCATCACGTCATGCTTTACACATTGCTTCTTTATTTGTAATGCAGTTTTTTGTCCTATATGTTCTTAGAGTTTAGGATATTTTAGTCATATGTATCAGTACAGATACATGGATAAATGAAATATTTACTTGATTAAGGTTGGCTGATCAGATAATACTGTTAATTAAGAAATAAACCAGTAGTTAAATGCATTTTAACTGTAAGCAATTGTATTTTTTAAAAAAAGGAACAAATCTGCTATAATTATATGAATATTTATATACACTACTGTTCACAAGCCTTGAGCCTCCCTCTCGTTTCTTTATATTTTGCTTTGAATCACCTTGTTGATGTAAAAATACTATTACATGCCTGTAAGACTGTCTTGTCTTTCTCATATTGAGTATATTAAACTTGGAAATTTTTTTTTACTGCAACAGTCTGCAAAGTCCCTAAAGATACAAGTTGCCTAGCTAAAGGTGTTCCAGTGTTCCAGCATTCAACCCCACCAGTATACTGATCACCGGCTGATCATCTGGAATCATCTGCACCTGTGTCGTCACTGGTTTAGGTCTTAAGTTAGATGGGCTTAAATTATTCATACTTATAATACTTATAATCATAATCACTGTGTGGTTTAACAAATAAAAACCTTCTGAAACTGTCAGGTTCAAGAACTGAAAATGAGTCTTTGAAGTGAGTCCTTCAGGAAGCCTGGAGAACTGTTCCTCTAGACTACATTAAAACACAAGAAAGTCTGGTTCTTTGGAAGCAAAACAGGAAGGAATGAGGGGCAGCTCAAGACTTTTGTGTAGCACTGTATATCTTTTACAGAGAACACCCCTTAGCCTAAACAGGTGTCGATTATCCATACTTACTACATTGTGAATCCATAGCTAGTGCTGTGTTTTCCACCCGCTGTCACTCACTTTCATCTTTGCGTTGGCGCTGCCACACAGGCCCAGTTTGAGGGCATCAGACTGAGTGATGAGGTGAGTGGGGAAAGAGTGAGAATACACTCGCAGGGCCTTGTTCCAAATAGCACTCTATTCCCTACTGAGGGGACTCACCATACTCCACACTTCTCTGACTGTCTGCATGAGCACCTGGACTGTCTATGGCACATGGTTTGCTTACCTAAAGGCGTGACCCCAGCATTTTTCAGTCTCATCTCCATCACCATCTTCAGCATCGGTCCATATGCTTCTGTTGTTTTTAGACTCCATGAGTTTCATGGTTTCGGACCAATGTGCGAAATGGTTTCTTGGCGTCTGCAGATGAGGCTGAAAAACCCTGGAGAGTTCATTTAATGCATGTGTGTGTGATGCAGCCAAGTGAACACTGTTTGGATTCATATGATTTAAAAATGCTAGTGGATACCAAATGAAATAGAAATGATAAGGTTCACCAGTTGGTCATTTATGAAAACCAATTGCATGTTGAAAGAAGTTATCTGTAAGCTGTGGTTCCTGAGGGTCTGTAATGATCAGGCATGCCTGCATTAAGTGTATCGTGTCATTATGAAGCATTTCTGAAGGTCTGTACACTACCAGCCAAAAGTTTCAGCACACACTGATGTTTTCTACATTTGTAGTATTTACTTAACTACACCCAATATTCTGTGCTGAGAAGAAATGTTTAGTATGTTCACCATTTAAGTACTGTTTTTAGCCCCCCCCCCAAAAAAAACAAAAAAACAACAAAAAACACAGTATAATTATGATGTGGATCATAAAACAGTTGTTAGATATTTAAGAAGCTCTTAATTGACAGTCAATGGGATGAAACAGTTAACGAGTGCATTTAAAGTTAAAGAAAAATCTATAATTTGACCACACAACCAGTTAATAGGATGTCAGCCCTGCACAGTTATTTGACATATTTTTATTTATAATTGTTCACTCCAATGCTTTCACTTCCAATGCTTAACAAGAACAAAATCTGCAATTTATGAAATAAATGTATAAATGGAGTGCAAAAACATTTAACTGGTAGTGTATGTATGAATGGCTGCATGACTAAACCAGCGGTGACAGTGTGCAGTGAGTGAGTTCTCAGCCGGGGTTTGTGGGGTACTTATTTGAAACACAGCCTGTGTCTGTCTGGTACTTGCTGTGGTGGAGAGGTCCAAGGTCGCAGCTCTCAACTGAACCTGCCTTACCTCAGTGTCACTGTTGTTTTGTGTGTGTGTGTGTGTGTGTGTGTGTGTGTTTGTGTGTGTGTGTGTGTGTGTGTGTGTGTGTGTATACTTCTTAGTTGTGTGCCTTGAAATGAACCTAGTGTTAATATTATAGAATGAATGTCTTACATATAGTCACATAAATAATATGTATTCCTGTATATTTACATATTACATAGAATTCATAGAATATTTTGGCAAAAAAATCATTTTAACCAAATGTACTTGACCAGTCAAGACATTTTTGCTTCTTTAGTTTTGCACAGGAGCGATGAAGTTGGCATATACAACCCGTAATGGAGACTTATTGCCACCTGAATAAATGGCAGGTGTAATTTACTGTAACCTCAAACAAACTGTAAAACAGTACAGAACTAAAGAAGCAAACTTCAGGCACCAAACATGTCTTGGATACATTTGGGGTGAAGGGAGGAATTTGTCTGTTTCTGTTCTTTGCCAAACTACTGCTTTTTAACCCTGTAAAACTGTATTTCAAACTGATATGTTTTGGTGAATTTGAGAGACTATCGACTTGTAGTGTTTGTTATCAACAGTGCCCATACCTCATAGTGCCAATTCTAAACTAAAATTGGAATGTTTGATTACATGTGGCATAAGTGAAAATCTGTGTAAATAAGTTCATTTTTTCTTTACATTTTTCAAATCAGTCCCATCAGGATAGCTGCTGCTTTTAAAGCATAAAATAAAAATGAAAAAGGAACTTAATGTTAGTACAAAAAATGAACATATGTGTTAGAAGTGCAAAAAATATGAGCATAGCTTGTGTCACTGTCTCCTGCAGGCTGAGCTGACCTTCTGTGCTGGGGATGTGATAACGGTGTTTGGGGAGATAGATGAAGATGGATTTTATTATGTGAGTACAGTTTGTTTATCATTTATTCATATAATGTGTTTGGTATAGCATATACTGTCAAAAACTCAGGAAGCCCATGGTAAAAAAGCCCCTTATTTTTTTAAGTGTTTGTTAAAGTGTTATTCCACTTTTGTTCATATAGCAGTACTTTAAAAATAAAGGTGTGCAATACACTAGTTTTGAATTAATTATTTAATTTCGTGTATAACTATGCGATTAAAATTTGAATAGTTGCCCAGCATTAATATATATGTTTATGAATATGTATGTATATATATGTATGTACAAAAACCCTTTAATTTTACGCGGATCAGCAATCGCGGATTCAGTCTTACGCTGACTTTTTTCTGAGAACCGAAATGTATTACTGCCTCCGCTGGACTGGTGGCAGTAATACATTTCCCAAAACACAACAACGCAGTTTTTATCCATACGAGGAGTTACTGTATACGCTGTATATGTGTAAGATTGTTTTTTGAAACAATGTTGGTTACTGTATATACTGTATACATGCCGGGCTCCGGGGGGCATGGTGTCCGTGCCTGGGTCAATGTCTCGGCGTGGTTCGGGGCGGGGGTTATGTGCGCAGTATGAAGTCACAAATTAAGAATCTATTTGCGCTGTGAAGCCTGAAAAACAGTAAAACGGTACTGAATCATGTATGGATGAACCAATGGTGGCTTATCAGGGTTCAACAAAATCAGAGCTAAATGTAGTCTCTTAATTCATCTCTCTCATCACACCCTGCAGTGCTTTCATTTTGACTGTCAGATGAGTGAAATATATTTTCATTTCAGCCTTTCATTTAATGGCATTGGTGAAATAAAGCCCATTCATCTGGAGCTGATTTTAGTGCTGAATTTGGGTTTTATTCCAGATTCAAGTGAGCAGTTAAAGATTTTACATCATGCACAAACATGAAATGTCACCTGGGGATTCCCCTAATGTCCAGAATGAGTATGTTTTTAGGTCAGTGGCTGCATATGTTCTCTTCCCTGTTGTCTCTCAGGGAGAGTTGAATGGACACAAAGGTCTGGTGCCCTCAAACTTTCTGGAAGAAGTGCCTGATGACGTGGAGGTTTACCTCACTGAACCCTCCAGCCGACATCCCCAGGACCACCCCGGCCGGACAAAGACCAAAAGGGTACACCCCGTTTAACACCACTCAACCCTCTGTCATCCATCCGCTCTCGCTCTTTGTTTCTCTCTCTCTCTCTCTCTCTCTCTCTCTCTGTCTTTTTTACCTCCCTTCTTTCTAGGCGCTTTTTTTGTTCATTTTTTTTATTATTCTCCGTCCGTGTTCTGTGTTGTGTGACAACTGTTTTTTATTATATTTTTTTATGTATGTATTCAGTGGATCATTAAAGAAATAAAGCAGTTATTGAGTCAAAGATGTACCACTCACCACCCTGCCCTACACTTAAAAAAAAAAAAAAAAGAGTTTATATTAATGTACGAAATCTGTATGAAAATTGTGGGGAGGCGATTATGTTATGTAAACGGTGCAATATTTATAAAGCATTGTTTAATGAGAAGCCATGTACAGAAGGGTGACATTGTTTATGGTTATTATTTGTAAAAAAAAACAAAAAAAAACGGCGGGGTGGGGGGAGGGACAAGCACCAAACAGGCTCTGAATTATTTTTGAGGCGTTGAGCATTGCAAAAGATGCTTTATGAATATAAGTGTGTCTGACCTGAGAATTTCTAATAGAGGATAATAGTTTTGATGTACAGAGAGACAAAACCATGTAGAGCTGTAGAAGTGCATGCTCCTTCTTTACAGATGCTTGATTGCCTCCGTGAACTTTTTTATACCATGCAAAAGATTGAGACCAGTAAACAAACACACAAGAAAAAAAAACCTTTTGTATGTGTTTCCAAAGGAACTGTTCTTTTTGTATATTGATATTTAACACCTCTGAGCTTGCACACAGTCACACAAATAAATGAACGAGAGACAGAGGGTAATCTTTCTTATAGAAGTGAATTTATCTATAGAGTATAAGAATTATAAAGTAGGTACTGTGTTATGATCTGTGGAAAAAAAGAAAAAAATGAGAAAAACTGCTGTTCTGTTCATCAGGGCAGCCCAGGTTTCTCCCGTAACGTTACTTTTGTGATTTTCATTCTTCACTGTTCAGGCTGTTTGAGATGAATTTGCGTCATAGCGTTGTTGTTTTTTTTGTTTTGTTTTGTTTACCTTTTTTTTTTTAACTTCTTTTTCCTTCACCCGCTTGGCAAACCAGAAGAAGAGCGTTCATTTCACTCCGTAACGGCTCAGTACACCTCACGTAAGTGAGCGACTGAGGATACCAAACATAACGCTGTCCTCGTCTAATGCAGATGACATGGGCCCCCCTTTACTGTTGCCCCTTTGGTATGCAATGCGCATGCATACACACACACACACACACACACACACACACACACACACACATAAACACACACAAATTTGCACAATTGCTGTAATAAAGACTGATTTTGCCACTTCATTATCAATGCATTTTAATAAGCTGTATCAACCGGTTAAATATCAGCACATGCACACACAAAGGGCATTACTGCATCCACAAGTATACATAATGATACACATCCAGCGCGAGGTGTTCAATATCTTAGCTGACACACACTACTGTTCAAAAGTTTGGAATCATGTCGTCTTAATACATTTGTTGCAGTAATCTTGTAATCCATACACCAAAGGTGTAATTATATGTATAGTTACCTATTTATTTTTATTTGAAAAATTTTATTTGCAAAATTTAGAAAAATGTATCTCTACCTGTACCTAAATTGGGGAGCGCTGATGTAGATATTTATGCTATTTTAAATTTATTCTTATTAATTTTGTACCGAAAAGCAGCTGGTGAGCTAGTGGTTAGGGCATTACCCCTGTGACCAGAAGGTCGTGGGTTTGAATCCCAGGACTGCTCGTGGCACCGTTGAGGTACCCTTAAGCAAGATACCATCCCTACACACTACTCCACAGGTGCTGGCTGCCTGCTGCTTCACTTATTAATTGGGTTAAATACAGAGAGGTTTACAGTTTCTGCTGATCTCACTGTGTGCTGTGGTGTGTTCATGTATATGACAAATGGTCACCTCACACAGTTAAGTCAGTTTGAAATCTACATGGACCATCTAACATCTAGAGTGAAAAATGCTCAACCATTTGACATTTTTTGGTTTTCAAGCAGATAAAGATTTTTTTAGATTTTAGATTCATTTACTTTCCTGCAACAAGATTGTTATATTACTGAACGCTGATTTTAAACTTTTGAGCAGCACTGTATGTACACATAAAACAATATAAACACACATCTGCTGGTTTATACACTGATCAGCCACAACACTGAATCCACTGAATCCAAATGAAGTGATGACTGATGATTTGGTTATAGTGGAACCTGTGGGGGGGGGTCTTACAGTAGGCAGTGAGGGAACAGTCAGTACCTGAAGTCAGTGCTGAAAGTAGAAATAATCATAATGGTAAGAATTAGATTGACCTTGACAACGGAGTCAGAACATCTCCAGCACAGCAGGTCTTGTAGGAGGTTCCTGGTATGCAGTGGTCAATACTTACCAAATGTGCTCCAGGAAGGAGAACCAGGCAACCAGTGAGAGGGTAATTGGCACATAAGGAAGGGAAGACCAGCCTGGTCTGATTCTACATTAGCACAAACTTCTGAAAACATTTATGCCAGCTCTGATAGAAAGGAATCAGAACACACAAGTGGCACTGTGATAGTCTTCATGCTGACCTCTGTTCACCACCGAAAGAGCCTAAGATGGGCATCGGAACTGGACAAGCAATGCAAGAAGGTGCTGCTGCCCAGCAAACACTGTTCAGGAATGGTTTAACGAACATGAAAAAGAGTTCAAGGCCTTTAAATTCCCACAATTTCAATTCAAGGACTAGATATCACCTTCAGGCATGACAGGGACCAACACAATATTCAGGTGGTTTTAATGTTATAGCTGATCAGTGTATAAGAAGTCCCATGGCTGCTTCACATTTTCTGATCCCCTGCACCCCCCACCCCTTCCTTTTTTGCCTGCCTCCATGGAGCAGCTCAGAAAACTGTGATTGGTCGACTGCAGTAACAGAAAGCTGTGATTGGTCGGCTCCGGGCAACAGGTGCCTAGTGCCAGTGCATTAGACGGGCTGAGCTGGTATCTTCAGTTGATTCTCTGGGTGTTGTACATGACAGTGTCCGTCTCATTTACTCCTACTGTAACTCATGGCTCAAGCTACACGGCCATTGTTGCACAACAACGGTCCGAGTTTGACCCCTGAACCTTCCCTCTCCCCCCTTCCCCCCCAAAACCCCCCACCTTTTCTATTCTCTGCGGTATGCAGAAGTGTTGGCGCCCCGACAGGGACCAAACCCTCCCCTCCCCTCGAGAAGCTGCGCAACCCTAACCACATTACTCCCAAGCAGAAACAACACAAACCTCTCGATGTGCCCACAGATACGTTCTTTTGTTACTAAAAGTTGGATGAGTGTTACAGGCAAAAATCCCCTTTGACCTAATGAGAAACTCTGGCACATACATTTTTTGTCATAGTAATTTGGGGTGTGATTAATTTATTTTTTTATTTCTAAACTTTATTGTTTTATTCATTTGTTCATTTGTAGATGAGTCTGTATTTCAATGTTTCACTCAACTTTAAAAGTGCTGGTAATGGAAGAAAACCACTAAACTTCATTTTCTTTTATTGCTGACGTAGCACTATTTATGTAATTATTATTATTATTATTATTATTATTATTATTATTACTATTATTTCAAATGATCAACATTACTTTAAAGGGAAGTGTAGTACATCCATGTCCAAATTCTTGAAAGTAGAGTATCACAATTTCAAAGTGTTCTTCATGCATTTCCTTGTAATGCAATCAACGTTTGTTGGGATAAACATCTAGAACATCTGGCTGCTATCACAAAATTGATAGGCAAGATAATGTTATGGCCTAGACCACTACTTACTCCTTTTCAGTCCAGTCCCTGAACCAGACCAGATGTTCGTTAAGCCACACAGTGACCTAAGTATGAATCATTGAAACATAAAAAAGCACATCTAACTGAAGTCCTGAAGCAGTGAAGTAACAGGAACAGATGATTCCAGATGATCAGGCGGTGATCAGTATACTGGTGGTGCTGAATGCTTTATCTAGGCGCCTTGTATCTTTAGGCACTTTGCAGAACTTTACAGTTTTTCAGGTATAAATTTTTTGCACCAACAAGGTGATTCAAAGCAAAATGTAAAGACGTGAGAGTGCTGAATGTTTCTTCACTGACTGGATATAAATTAATATACAAGTACCATGAGATGCAAGTTGTATCTTCATTTCTTTGTTGTGTTTTAACTTTTCAGGTTGAAACACAACAGAGCAAACAGGTTAGCTTCCTCGTAGCTACTAGGTTAGCTTCCTATCAAAAATAACCTGCTGAAAGCACCAAATCAGAGTATTGTTTTCATCACTAGTCTATTATGGCACCTACTTCTCATATGTATAGGAAATGAACTGTTAATAGCATGTTAAAATGGCCATAAAGTATGAAAAATGGCGATGAAAAAAAATATCGCCGTTAACGCCCCCCACCCTCGGACAGAGGGAGCTGGGTCTATACTACGCAAGTTATGATGAATTTCACCTTGATATTTCAGTGACTTTTCCGGTTCACGAACGTTTTAAACCTGTCTATGTCTCTCTATCGGGGGGGGGTGAGAGAGAATCTCGCGCACATTAATGCCAAGATTACAAACGACGTTAACAGCGTTAAAAAAATGTATCTATGCCCACTATGAAGTTAAATTAATTCTAGATAGTGTTTAGAGATAAACAAGGCATTATATATGGGCCTAGTTTTAAAAGAAAGATGTGCTACTGTTTCACATTCGATTGAATGGGAGTATCTTCTGTAGCTACTCAAATTGTAAAGGACTCATCTGTGGGCCGAGCGCAGCCTCCGATCGGGTGCACATTTAGGGTGCACTTTTTCTCAGAAGCAAGCAAGCCGCAACAGATCATCAATTCCGTCCCCTAGAGAGTAGATTTATGTTGTGAGAGTTTGTCTATTTTATTAGGAGGTGTTTATGTAGGAGCTTAAGTTTTTATTCCAGAATTGTAAATGAGGTCTTTTTGAGCAGGTTTGATTTTGCTTCAGGTCCCTTGGTGATGTAACCGTGCCAAAAGGTGATAGATTACAGCAGAGCAGAGACTGGTAAATGAATTACTAATCTTTTCTCTTCATCTTTAAAAGACTGTGTAAAAACTGAGACCTGTCTTGTTGTTTTGTCCACATTGTGTATGTGAATGTTCGTTTCAGAGGTCAAGAATGAGAAATAGATTATTAAAAAAAAGAAATAGATATTTAAACTGTGTTTAAAACATTTCTAGTAGCAGCAAGCACCATCTTTGCATCTCATTAGAGCGGCAGCACCTGTCTGTATGTGGAGGGCCATCAGAATTGGGACATCTAAACTATAGCTAGAGCTGTAATGTGGAGTGAATTTCCCCTGAGTGTGTAATCGTGTGGTGTGTATATTTTCCATTACCCTCCCCCTTCCCACATACGTGTACTGTATGTGGTGGCCCTGCTGGGACAGAAAGGACTTTTTGAGGGTTGGATGTGTAGTGGTGACGTTGGAATGCTGTGAGAAAATAAAAAAAAAAAAAAGATTATTTTTATTTTTACCGCCCAGGCCTGAACTGTCCCTGTACGGGTCTCCCATTAGGTTCCGGCGGAAAAAGCCGGGGGCTCTCCGAGACGAAGCGCCACACGCACGGTGTGGCACCAGGGGCCCAGAAGCCCCGCTCCGCGACGGCCCCAAACCACCAATAAGAAACAAGGATTGCTCTCCAGAGGAAAGAAACTGTTGAAAAGGCTTGGTGCTGTGAAATAGGGTTCAAAGATCCGCCTCCTCCCTTTCTGGTTATAGGCTGGTGCAGTCTGTCAAAAGGGTGATTAAATATCGCTCTTCCTTTTCTGTTAACCCCTTGAATCCTAGGCCCAATCAGGCACTTGATTCAGTTTCAGTGATTCATAATATATGATGCAGTTTTGAGAGTGGGGAGCTGTGGACCACCATATGGACCCTTAAGGTTTCAGGGGTTAATTTGAAGAGTTTCGCTCTGAAACTGAAAGGGGGGGGGTGATGGCGGAAACTGGGGTTTTCATGACCACGGGCCAATCTATAGTTTCATACCTCATTTTTCTGTTTGCGTGTCTTATTTCATCGCCAGCACACAAATGCTACCAACTGGTAATGTGTTGTAGTCAGCAGTCTGAAGTCAGAGACTTTCCTCTGGTCTTTGGGGATCAGCTCCGGCTTTGATCGCGCATTCACTCGCAGCGGAACTCATTTCAAGACATTTCAAATGATCAGAAGCTCTTTTTTCTACCTTGGCAGCACATGATTACACAATGTCCGAAGGCCTTGAGAAAGACGAAGGCCACGGCAAAATGATGTTAGCACAAGATATTTCAGGTTTAGCACAATGGATGGGTTTGAGCACTGTGGGTAGAATATTAGATATATACATACATATATACAAGCATAGATAGAGATATAGATATATACATATACCACACATATGCACACACACATATATTTATATATATTTACATATGAAAGGAGAATTTTAAATATTAATGCACCCTGTCACTTTGGACTCGCTTCCCAACTTTGGGTGGTCATGAAACTCCTGGTGGGGCTCAGCCTCCTCATATTTGCCTTATAAAATGCACAATGGTTTGTATGGCGGCCTGGTTTGTGGGCGGTTTTGTCTCGTGTACTGTGAGCGTTTCGTGTCGATGCTTTTTAAAAAATCTCTTCTACAAACACATTACGAGAAAAAAAGTTTGTTTTTTAGTGTTGTGCTGCTGCATCAACCCTCACCATGAGTCGCAGGCCAGGAGATTGGCGGGGGAGGGGGGATTCAGATCTCTAATACGTAAATCAGGTCCTGTATTCAAAAGTCATTGACCCACCATGAACAGTACAGCTAACTGTGGGGATCATTTGAGTCTTGTCTGGTTTTTAGAATCAGCATCACTTTAAAGTGTTGGCGCAAGGTAACCCATTTTAGAGCTAAAGTCATCACCCCCGTTTCGGAGCACTGAAGGTACTGCTACTTATTAGAGCTGTGAATGTACGACCCAGTCAAACCCAGAGGCTTTTTTAACCTCAGAGGATGGAACAACTAGGCTTAGACTGGTCTTGAGCTAGTACTGTTTCCCCCCTTCCCTTCTTTCTATCTCTCTCTCCCTCTCTCTCTCTCTCATGCTCCGTACTTCTTTCTTATTTCATTTTCTCTTACTCATTCCATCATTTCATTTTGCACTTTCTCTAAACTAAGATTCCAACAATAGTCGTAAGAGTTTGGAGTGAGACTGCCAAAAAAGAATGTATGAAAACATTCTGTGTATCTTGTACAATTTTCAGCCACAATAAAATGATAGGCATTTTAAGCAGCATAATATATATATATATGTATATATATATATATATATATATATACATAGTTTGTTTTTGTTTTTTGCAGAGTCAGGAAATCATGCGATATCAAGCATTGCTTTCACATGTTGTTTGAGTGACTTGCTCTTTTTGTACTTTGTCCATTTGTACATTCTTTTTAAATGTTTATACTTGCTTTTGAGACTGCCTTTTTTGTACATTAAACTTTATAATCTGACAGTGCAAGCTTTCCTCACGGTGTCTTCGAAAACCATAACGTTTTAAAGTCTGCAACTGTGTGCTAGCTTTATGGAAGAAAAAAACAAATACGCCTATATTGGTGATTATATAATATTTTGTGGGTGTGCATGTGCAATTTTTTTTTAAAAATCGAAATAAATTTGATATTTTGTACACACTTGTGATCTGCTGGTGGTTTGTTGAGAGTCATGTGGTCTCTGTGTCTGAATGTCCCAGGTTCCGCCACCAGAGGGCGCCAAAGGCCAACGCTTAGTCTTAAAAACTTAACGTTCACAATAACGCTTCTTCCCTGATTCATTCTGAAAACATATTGCCAGGTTACTCACAGGTAAGACAAAGAAAAAAAGTGACACCACGTCGGGTCAAACTTCTTGAATTGTCCAGACTTGTTTTTTCTTTCTTTTCTACGTTTTGTGAAATTTGTGATTGGCCCACCTGTTATTATGATTTATTTATAAAGATTTATAAACGTCCACACGATCTTGTCATCACACACACACACATCCTGTTATACATTTATTAAAATCTAAATAATGTAATCTAAATGTAAATATTTTTTGTGTCATTAGTGATTTTCCGTGCGGCTACATCAGTTAATCTCTGCATGTTGTCTCAGAGCTTTTTTCCATTTATGTTTTGTATTTATATGTAAGTTTTCTTGTTACATATCATAAAGTCTATTTTCACTTGTACATATGGCTAGTACGTTTAACTGTATTGTTTTTTATTTGTAGATTTAAAAAAAAACCCAATACGTATATTTTTCATATAAAAGCGCATAATTCAAACAA
This sequence comes from Alestopetersius hilgendorfi, assembly GCA_037577075.1. Taxonomy (NCBI): domain Eukaryota; kingdom Metazoa; phylum Chordata; class Actinopteri; order Characiformes; family Alestidae; genus Alestopetersius; species Alestopetersius hilgendorfi. Next base: position 384,741 of record JBBIGB010000017.1, on the reverse strand, counting down.
TTTTATTTTTCGTTAATTCACAATTTTACAAAGATATACTATAGTTAGGGCTTTATTAGTCCCACAAGAAATGTACAGGAGCAGCATAGAACATAGAAGCAGCATAATTATGGCTAAACAGTACAAAGGTATCATATAAAATGCACACCATATACATATAGATACAAATAGATATACACATACAAACACGTGTATATATACAGTATACGTACAGACCCGATATGTGTGTTTGTGCATATTGGATCTCTGTCTGTATATATAGGTACACATTACAGTGTCCTCAGCTGCTTGCTAGGAAATAAATATGATTTGTGGTCAAAACAGGCTGTACAACAGCGTAAACGATGCTTTCCCACTTGTATTGCGGCATGTCCCGCCTTCTTGAGCTGGGATTGGCTAAAATCCTCCGCGAAGATGATCTCTTAGCCAATCGTGTTGCAAGAGAGCAGGGGTTTTGTCGGAATACAGGTGGGCAAAAACAACGGTCACATCCCACTCGGAGAGCAGCGCGCGAGGGAGTTTTAGTTTAACGGTTCACTCAGAGTGAACGGAAATTGCAACCTGATTTGTATGCAGAAACGGATTACAACTGAGTCAAACAGCTTAAAGCTGACCACAGAAACGTTTCAGCGTGTGTCCGTGTTAGTTTAGTCGGTTAAGCGTGGGCTGTTTTTAGGAACAAAAGAACACGTATTTTTTTCTTTTCCAACTTATATAAGTGTACGTTTCTGCCCGATGGCAACTTTCAGCTCGATGCTAACTGTTTAACTGTTTTTATTTTCGTCAAAACTCTTCTTTTTTTTGACACCATGGACTTTTTAAACAGAGTTTTAAACTTCTCTGCAGTTGTGAGCATCTTCCAGGTAAGCTCTTTCTCTGTTTTTTTTTTTTTTTTTTTTTGCGGGGGGGGGGCTGGTTGTTTTTTTTTGTAGTCAGAAAGCATACGACTTCTCTTCAGGGCGTTCATGTGAAGACATTATTTGAGAAAATTTAGCAGAAAAAATATAACTTTGCTGTATTGCTTTAGGAGTTTGGTGTTTTATATTCACAGGTCTTCGGTGACAGTGTCGTACCGTCCAAGCATCCAGGTAAAAAAACGTTAAAAAACGTTTATTTAAAAAAACCAAATGCATATTTTCATAACAATTGATATCTATGATGTAAATGGGCCCGTATTTCTAACAAGCTTACCTTCCTGAGCAAAAAACACCCAACTTAAACAATATGATAAATTACGAAATTTCTATGTTTATTTTCCTCGTTTAAATGTGTAGAAAACGACCATACAATCCCCTTATAATTGTTGTAATAAAATGTTAATGTAATGCCGAAAATTGATCATAATGTATGGAAAATTTACAAACATCAGTTCAATACAGTGATATTTCAATTCAGTGCATTTTAAAAAAAACATCAGATATAAGGAGTGTATGAAAATGAGCAAATAATATGTTAATGTTTCCACTTCTGAGCTTGCTAGTAATATTTGATACTTTTGTGGAATAGTGTATTTCCAACTGAAAGCAGCAACACTAAATAAAGAGTGACCATTTTCATATGTCAAGACACCACAGCACACGGTGTGAACAGGATTGAATTTTCTCTCTTGCTTTTAATCCGTTCACCAAGTGGAGGAATGGCCAGCAAGGAACACAGGGTCCGAGGAGTAGTGTGTGGAGTTGGTTCTTTGCTCAAGGGGACCTCAGAGGTGCCACTAGCAATCCTGGGATTGGAAACCACAACCTTCTGATTACAGGGGAAATGCCCTAACTACTAAGCCAAGCGTTTGTGCTTCATAATGATCTAAAACATTAGCCAGTAGCTAATGTGAGGAGCTAGTCACAACACAGCGATACAATATAATGCACAAAATATTACAATATCTTATGATATGTTACAATACAACGTGGTTCAATAGGACAAGTTACAGGTCTTGATAGGCTGCCTTAGCCATACACACCTAGAGTATAGTTCAACTGTTTAATCGTCCACCTAACCTTAGCATAACCATGTGAACACTGATAAGTGTATTTTCTCCTAATCAGAATTTAGAAAGCAGTGGTTTTGGTTAACTTGGACTAAGTCGTCTAATCCCAATGCCAAGTGCTGCTGAACCGTAAATAATCTTCATAATCATATACTCATTGAGATAAACAGCCAAACAAGCCTGGATCAAGCAAGAGCAGTACGAGCCCAAACCTTTTCTCAAAGCGGCGAGTACTTCCCCTCCCGCCCTGGGGGAATGCTATCAACTGTCGTGGACACACAGCCATTTTTCAACATGTGCCTAAGAGAGAGCAACAGCTTTCCCATGATTATCGCTGCCATAGAAATTCTTACTCATGCAAATATACAGTCTGGACTCTTTCCCATTAAAAGCATGTGTAGAGTATCAGTGTGATGCCACTATCAGTGCAGGATATCATGATGATGTAGTTCATGTAATGATGGGTGAAATCCTGGTATGTATGTTTTCATTCCTAGACTCAGTGGTGTTGCTCACATGCATGCATGTTTGTATGTGCATGGGTGTGCATGTGCGTTTGAATGTGCATATGCAAATACAAATGTATGTGTTTCTGTGTACATATCATCACTGGTGGGACAAAACCTTGTATTCCCAAAATGGGAAAATAGGAGAAGGAAAAATGCATTTTGAACTCATAGTGGAACTTAATGGAGGACAAATCTGTGTCATTTTGTGAATATTTTATTGGTCTGATTACTGTGAAATTTCACACAATGTAGAGATCAGTTAGTGCCTTGAAATTATGTGGAGAAAAAAAACAGAAACTGAGATACAAGGTCTTGTTTTAACAGCAATGGTATAGGTAAGACTGTGTGTGTGTAAATATATATGTGTACGTGTGTGTGTGTGTGTGTGTGTGTGTGTGTGTGTGTGTGTGTGTGTATATGTATGTGCTTTTGTGTGTGCTTGTGTGTGTTGCCCTCAGGCCTGGATGTGCTGGCCACTGCCTCACACTACTGGCCGCTGGATGCAGAGGATGGACTGCACAGCCTGCGGGATCAGTTTGGGAATAGAACAGGTCATGTTAATGGGAGTAATATAAGTATGTGCATCAGTCCTGGCTGAGCCACGTAGACGTCCTTTGCTCTCTCTCCTTTTCTCTCTTTGTCTCTTCTCTCTGTACCTCATTTCTCTTTTTTCTTTTAGTTTCTTCTTTCTCTTTTTCTCCTCTTGCTCTCTTTTCTTTTCCTCATTTCTGCCTCTCTTTCTGTATTGTTTATCTCCCCTCTCTGCCTTTTTACTTTCTTTGCTTTCTTTGCTTTCCCTCACTTAATTCTTGTTTCTCACACATTTCTTTATCATCCTCATATTTTCTCTGCTCTTTTTATTTCCCTGACTTTTCTTTCCCTGTCTTCTCTCAGCCGTTTCTTTTTTAACACATATGTATTCTTCCATCCTCTTTTTCCCCTCAGTCACTTTACTCTTAATTTCTTTTTGTTCTTTTTCTCCCCTCTCTCTTTCTCTTTTTCTCTGTCTCTCCCTCCTTCTCCAGCTGTTGAGCAGTGCATCTTTCTGTGTTTGTGCAGCTGTGCTCACTGCTTTAACTCATTTGAAGTTAAGTTTAAGTTGATGAACATACAATTCATTCTGAATTACCTCAGTGACATGGTGAAGACACTTAACTATTAAGGGAGTTGTGTTTATTTATGTTAGCAATTCTCCACAAAACAGAGTTTTTGGTGTGTGTGTGTGTGTGTGTGTGTGTGTGTGTGTGTGTGTGTGAAACGGCTTTGTGAATCAGTAGATGTGCTACAATGTTCTGCCCATAAACAAGTAATTCAACTAAATATCTTTCGCTGTTATTTGGCAGCTGTCTGTAAATGTGGCTCCAGGTTTCTGGTGAGGCCTCAGACACTACCGGCCATACGGTCACTATATTCCTGAGGCCTCAGACACTACCGGCCATACGGTCTCTATATTCCTGAGGCCTCAGACACTATGGGACATACGGTCTCTATATTCCTGAGGCCTCAGACACTATGGGACATACGGTCACTATATTCCTGGCAGAACCGTAAATACATTAGACCCATAGTTGCGACGCCGAAAGCTCCTTCATGCATTGTTGATATCACATCTACACTCGAACAAAGTCTTAATGCATGTCTCACACTTCAGCTCCAGGCGGATGAAGTCGGTGTTCCCCAGGTTCTCTAGGAAGACTCCGAATGAGGACGAGGTCTTGAAGTAGAAGGAGATATCAGCACTGAACTCCCCATGAAATGTGGGGAAGTGGAGATATGATGCCGGTGTGTTGAAGGAAGCAGCGTTCCAGTAATTTCCTATACAGACAGACAGACAGACAGACAGACAGATAGATAGACAGACAGACAGATAGACAGACAGATAGACAGATAGACAGACAGACAGACAGATAGATAGATAGACAGACAGATAGATAGATAGATAGACAGACAGGTAGACAGACAGACAGACAGACAGATAGAGAGATAGACAGACAGACAGACAGACAGACAAATAGACAAATAGACAGATAGACAGATAGATAGACAGATAGACAGATATACAGATAAATAGATAGACAGATAGACAGACAGACAGACAGATAGA
>JBBIGB010000017.1:347108-357397 GCA_037577075.1 Alestopetersius hilgendorfi | reverse complement strand
CAACTATAAAATAAATATAAAACATTGTACACTAATCTACACTATTTTAATGTTGTTGTGGGACAACGTGAGAGACAACTATCAAATTCAACATTTTTGCCTTTTACCTCAGCGAGGGAAAAGTAGTGCTTATTAGGGACTTCCACTTGCAAAAGCTACCTTTGAACTTGCTGGACTTGCCATCATTGTGATTAAATGTTGGTGTGTGTGCGAATGACCTTGTGTGTGACCCGCACTTCTCTGCCTCTGATTGGCAAACAATGGAAATTTACTCAGTCTAAGCCAATCATCGCATTCTCAGTTACACCACGTTTACAGACACACCGATCATCATCACTGGTTCTGTGTCCCGCCCTGGCCACCAAAAAACACAAACAAACACCCCCCAGAGAAAGAGAGGTGCTATGGCTGAGACAAACGCTGCTTGCATGAAAACCGCTTCAGGTAACGGTGTTGTAACAGGGGAAACAGTAATTCATTTGATTACTTGTTACTGAAAAAAGTATCGCAGTTAGTAACGCCATTTATTTATAGCGCTGTTATTCCCATCACTGCTGAACAGTCAGAGTTGAAGTCAGTGGGTTTTAAGCTGGATAACAGGGGTGAATATAAAGATATGAGACACTGTGAGAAAGAACCAAACTGTGATGTTTAGAAAACTGCGTGAGATTATCTCTTTGTCGAATGATGCCCCTTGTCAAAGGATGCCCCAATGCAGTGGTCAGTACCTGCCAAAAGTGGTTCAGGAAGGACAACTGGTGAAACAGGCACCCAAGATTCACTGATGTTTGTGGAGCAATGCACTTTTACAAAGGGTGACTCTGAATGTGGGATTTTTGAGCTCTAAATGTTAAGAAGATATGCCAATTGGCCACGTCCCGTGATTACAATTGGCTGTTTCTAAGCAGGGGGCAAGACTGTGTGCTGTAATATGCCCTTTACCAACATGGAGGATTTGCCTTAAATGATCTTAAACCTAAATGTTAAATATGAAAAATATATCTCTCACTCTAAATGTGGAACTTCAGTTAGATAGAGCTTGGCGACACCTTTCCAACAGTTAACATTCTACTGTAAATAGTGATTTTATGTTCAGTATATCAGTGTGTTCCTTGTGGAGGCCCAGTATTACTTGTAGTTTCCCTCAGAAACTTGATTTGAATTCATTAATTAAAAAAGGAGCTGGTGATGGATTTTCACAAATCTAAGCAACAGCTGGAGGACCCGAGGAGAAATCTGGAACCGAACCTGTGCTCTCCTCGCCAGCTTACAAAATGTTGACTACTTTTTTACAAACAAAACGAGACTTTTTACTGCTTTCTTACTTATTTGCATTTCTTCCGATGTTAACTTTGCTTTAAACAGTTTGCATAGGTGCCTAAGAGTTTTGCACAGGTACTGAATAGCAAAGGCAATAACTCTCAGCTTCTGCTTTGGTGCCAGTTTTAGTTGATCTCTGAGCATTTGTTGTGTAGAAATCTTGGCACTGATATGTGTGGGAACCACTCAGGTGCAGCCCTTGCCACTCTTTGCTGAGTTTTCTGAGCTCACTTTTTCAGACATTCGGATCAGTTCACTCCTGGGATCTCAGCAGAAATCAATCTGGCCTGTTCCTGAGTCAGATGCTTAACTGTGTTTTGACTAGATGATGAGCCAAAAGTATGTTGGGCTAAGAGGTTATGATTGGCTAAAGAGCTCACTAAATCTGCCCTGGGCTCTGAGAGGAGGAAATCGTTTGGAAAAAGTTGAGAAGTAGTGATGCGGTACATTTTGTATCTGGTTCATTTGAAACTCAGTGTTGTGTGTGAACATGTCTCAGAGGAGACCCGAGTGTGTGGGCTGAACTCATCAGGCCAGAGGAGAGAATGAAGATGGATTGTAGGCTTGCAAATAACAACTGCTTAGGAGCTGCAGCATTACTCATTAATGCTAGTCATAGCGATTTAATTGGGAGAGTTAGAGAGGTGTAGCAATAATATCAGTCATTAGTGAATTCCTATACACAGAGAGATGGCACAATTACAGTTTTCCGTTTCCTATACTGATATGGATAATGTACTTTGCAAGATAAAATAAGAGGTAAGATAAGATAAACCTTCATTAGTCCCACAAGTAGGAGATTTTCTTTGTCGTGGCAGAAAGTGGACAGAACAAACAGAACAATAACAGAATAGAATAAAATTCTTACATACAACATACTACCAACATTACAGTATAAAATGTCCTTTCCAATAGAAAGTTGTTATTTTTAATTGAAGCATGTGACATAGTATAAAACAGCACTTGAATAAGATTAGAAAACCTGCTCTTTATTGATTCATTTAAATAAACAACAATTAGGCTACATGTGTTATCACAAGGCCTTATTTTAACTAACTTTACAATGTAAAGTTATGTACAGAAATGAAAAAGCCAAGGATTACAGTGAGCAAGTACCTTGGTCTGGGTGTAGCTCATCTTAATGTTGTAGCTTGTTTAGTAACGTGTTAATCAGATCACTCACTCATGTAATCATTAGCTGAGTTAACTATTCTAAGGCTTTAATTGGCAGTGTACCCCGTGTCCTGTAGTCCAAGGTATCATCCTCCTCTTTGTGTACTCCTCCATAGCGTGGAGAGATATTCTAGGCTCCCCATAATCACAAGGCAGGAGGCAGAGATTGACTCAAGCCTAGTTTTGAGAATAACTCTGCTGTGAGACTCGAAATATGGCACTACACACTAACATAACATAGGGTGAAGTCAAATAGGTGTATTGTAAGTTCAGCCATGTACAATACAGATGCAGGATAGGACTGTACAGAGTGCAAAGAAAAAGAGAGAATACAAGAACAACTGAATAACAGAACAAGACAGGATTTAGTGCAGTCAACATTTACAATACTAGTTAATAATAATACTGATCAGCTGAGTCATTAAGTGTGCAAATATGCACAATAGTTCTGCTTATCGGTTGTTTTTTAGTACACACAAAACAATTTATCAAGGTTAGGACTGCTTTTGCTGAAATGAAACAGCACATTAAATTTCATACCCTCTTTATATCTCTCAAAGTGTGTGGCCATGTTTTTGCAAAAATAGGTTCAGAAAGTGGTTGACTGTGAAAAGCAGAGATCTGCTAGAAACAGGATACACATCAACAGGCCTATGAAATACACAGGAATTGAGGACCAAGTGGAAGAATCTCTGGGGTAGCAGTTCACGATTATGAGAGAATAACCATTTGCAAGACATCATGCACACAAGACATCAAGGCAGCATTGAGTTGTCTTGCTATCCACTTCAGAGACTGCATGTAATCTTCACACCAGAATGACACAGTGTATTTTGAGCGTCTGTTAACGTACATTGTTTGTACACTTATTCTAAGATTGCTCTATAGCTGTTTTCAGACCACTGATTTTTTTTTTGCGGCAGACTCAGAAAACATGATTATATTTATTTTAACTATCCCAGAATAAGCTAGAGGCATATTTTAGTTGTTATACTGGCCTTTATACAAACTCTATTATACATTTACAGCAGTCTCATTTTAATTACATTCTAAAACATCATCGCATTGCCACTGTGTTTAGTCCATGCCTCACAAGTTTTCCAGCCTTGGTGTTAGTTTTACACCATCAGTAAGTGAGACTGACTAAAGCCTGTGTGTGATCTGCTCTGTCTGAAACCTACCAGTCAAAAAAACAGGTCAGATCTGTCTTGGCCAATAGTCACTGTGCCACAGCATGAAAATAGTGTTGAGAATGAAGTTCAAAGAGATTCAGAGATTCTTGTCCAAATAAATTGTTTTATTTCAGCAGGAAAATTAATTGAGATTTTACTGACAATTTTAGCCTAACAGTTGGATTTGTAGAAGTACTCTGGGCTAAATAGTAGTGATTTGTCATGCAGTGCTATTATTAGAACCTTTATTTTTCCAAGTTGTTTGTAGTGATGATTTGGCCAAATGTTAAGGTCAGCCATCTTTGGTTAAAAAAATTACATATCAAAGCCTGTAAGTCAGTGAAGTGTAACCTTGGACTTCACAATCAAAGCTGAAATTGAATGTCGGTCTTTTTTGGCTCAAGGGCTTCCAGAAATAATAACTGTTTAACTTTAACTCCCTCAGTGCCTCAGAATGCTGGGTATGGTCTACCTTTTTCTTGATGTAAAAACAAATCAACAGTGGGGCATGGTTTTCTTTAAGCACAGTCTGTCACAGTAGGTGCAGTATGCAGTGGAGAACACTGTTCAAGTTGTCCTCAGTTTATTTCAGTGAAGAACTGAGCTGAAAATGGTAAAGAATCAAGAAGCAAAAATATTAAAATATTCTCTCTTGGAAAACATCGTAAAAATGTGAAGTCATACATGAACGCACCATAGCACACAGTGTGAACAGCATGACATTCTTTCTCTTATCCATTCACCAAATGAAGCAGTGGGCAGCTCGGAACATAGCACCCAGGAAGCAGTGTGTGGGGAACGGTACCTTGATCAACAGTACCTCAATAGTGCCACTAGCAGTTCTGGGATTCGAATCTGTGACCTTATTAAACAGGCAACTGTCTAATCTGAGTGCGCTTCAGCCTCACTGGTTAATGCTAGGGAAACAGAGAGACTGGCATACATCAATGAGGAGAACTTCTTACTACTAAGAAGATAATAATTCTTCTCAGAAAGTCAAGACAGTATGGGAGCAGACAGGAAAGTAACACAAAGGGTACAACGGATTTATGATGTTGACCGCATGCCGTACTGCTGGATCGACTGGATCGACAGACACACCAGGGAGGAGGAACACAGCAACCAATCAAATACACAATGCTAAAATCCCTGGGTTAACACATAAAGGATGACACCTGGAGACACAAGGGAAAGCCTAACTAGGTAATCACAGGGAGAACAGGAGGACTGAACCTAAAACAAGTGTGCTGCCAGGCAACGCACCAAGCCAAAACAAACCTAATCGTGGACAGGGGAGTGTGGAAGGGAACCCCCAGCTCAGTAGTTTGGTGACTGTGACCACTGGTTGTGTGGTAGAGGTAGCCCGGATAAGACAATAGCCTTTTTTTTTTTTTTTTTTTTAATTGCTTTTTTGAAAAAGCATCAATAGTGGCAGACATTTCCAATATATGGGAAACACTACAGGCTGTTTTGTATAATAAAAATGTAGTTAAGCATTTTAGGTTAATTCATTTCAGTAATAATCAGTAGCGGTCCCATTCAAATTCAACTAAAATTATGCTAGTGAAATGGACAAATACTAATAATTATATAATAATAATAATAATAATAATAATAATAATAATAATAATAATAATAATAATAATAATAATAATGATTTAAGATTAAAACAATGAGAATGTTAAGTTGAAGTCCTTTTGCTTAGACAGACTGTATGGGACTGATAATCATCCAGTTGTCTCTAAATTAGTGTGGTGTGCAAGCAGCATCAAAGTCATCCTTCCTTTTTTTTCACTATGCATATGCACTTGTTGGTCCTTATAATTCTGTGAATACTGTTGATTTTCTAATCATACATTGTATAATGGATCACTGTATATGCTTAAGTCTGCGTCTGTTTAGCACAAACAAGCTGTTTCATAACCTGAATAACTGAATTACCCTATATTTATGCAATTTCCTCCAGGATAAATAAAGTTTTGTGATTCTGATTCTGATGACTCATAGTTTGCATCTAAATTTATGTATTGTACATTGTTCTCCTGTACAGCTTGCTAAGAGCCATCAGGTGGCACTCTCCACTATTACCTATGTGGGTTGTTCCATCTCCATCTTCTGTCTGACCATCACCCTAGTCACTTTCGCCGTGCTGTCGTGAGTATCTTTCAGTCATTATGTCATCATGCTCCTAGCTTATTTGTGCTGAGGTGTTTCAGCAAATATAATATTTATTCATTTTATTCCACCTGTTTTCAAGCAAGATTATTTAACTAGACAAAATAAATGACATTTAATTAATATCTGCACTAGAATGAACTTAAAGATAACTTCTATCAGCCACCATGGGTTTTCTACAAACCTTGCAAAGGGAGGGGGATGCTCGGGTTCTGAAAAGCCAAGCTTTGCTCAGTTTGGAGATTTCCCTGCTTATCATTTGAAGGTGTTGGTGTGTTAGAGCAGGGAAATTACCAACCATCGCTGAAATTCTAATGTGCTAACAATCATTTAAAAAAATGTATAGTGTCTATTTAGTGTACTATATTTTTAGTACACTGATACTTTCAGGCCATTGAGGCAGAGAACGCTTTTATTTTAGCTCATGCTTATGTGTTTACAGGTCTGTGAGTACAATCCGGAACCAGCGCTACCACATCCATGCCAATCTTTCCTTTGCCATCCTGGTCGCCCAGATCCTCCTGCTCATCAGCTTCCGCTTCGACCCCGGGACAGTGAGTGTCCAATGCTGTGTGCTGTGCCCACAGTACCAGAAAGAGAGAGAGAGATTGTCCCAACCCCCACCACACACACACTCTTCAGACAAAGAATTTGGGTTGTTTTGTTCACTGAACACAAGTTTCCACTTGATTGGTGTCTGAAACACAGCAATAGTCAACATAATCAGCTAAATCATTTGATTAATTCTAAATCAGCTGAAAAAAGAAGTCTATTTGAGATCATTTAACAACTGGACATTGTTTGAAACAACCGTGTGATATAGTTTTCATTAGTGGTTGCTTTGATTACATGATTAGTCAACATGAGCACATATGGCTGCTTGCTACTAGTTAGAAGTCATTTTAGCATGCAGTATACTCTGGGAAGCCACCCTTTATTTCTTTTAACTACAGAAAACTCTTCTGCTAAGCACACTCGGCACTATATAACATCTGCTGCTAGCAATTTGCAACCACTAACACTTTGTATTGAGTTTGTTTTATTTGTATGTTTGATTTACTCTGGTAAATTATGACCAATCGACACATGGTGTTTGATTAGTTGACTAGTAAAGATAGTAGTTTTGCAAACCCTAGCTGCACTGTGGTGACATATAAACCTTAATGACTTTTTAGCTACTTTAGCCTCACGTCTTGGCTTATTGGATACTTATGCAAGGGGTACATTTTGTGTAAATTAATTTTTTTCACAGGCTTATTGCTTTAACTGCTGGATGATGCATTGCAGAGAGGTTATAGCACTGGACACAAAGCCCTTTGGGACTCCAGGAATGACTGCATTTTATGTTGTTGTTGTTTTTTTTTTCTAAAGTTGATTCGATTGAGAGTCTATTCGATTGAGCTCTATTGATTGAGTTTATGATCTTTTTAACCAGGATATTTTCATCAGCATTTCCCCAGTCATGACGCGCGTTACTATGGAGTGCTTATCTCAAACACAATTAAGGCGCTTTTTTTGCAGAAGTCTTTTTTTAGTCAAACAAAGTTAGCCATCGATTTCTCGTTGTAGTGAATTATCCTGACAGAAGTAAAGTCAGATAAATGTACGGATCTTCTCACATGCCTCCAGCGTTAGCATCAGACTGATTTGATAATGCGCCGTTCTGATGCAATTTCCTCAGCTCATATCTCAGTTTGAGGACGTGATCAAGGCAGCGCACCAGGAGTGCTCAGCTTCCTTTCGTTGCCGCACTCTAATCCATGTAGACTCTCTGCCTCCTTCATTTCCCAGGGCCTGTTTTTTAAAGCTGTGATAAACTACCGTGGCTGCCCAGAATACCACAGTCTCTCTTTAGGCATAACAAACTGATAATCACTTTGTCTGCTCTATTTTAAAAGATTATTATGGTTAGGGGGTTGCTGAACATGATTATTACAGTACTGAGCATTTAAGAGTTGTTTTGACCAAGTTTTATAGCTTTATCCTGTGTTTGCCCACAGAAGCAGTTTAAATTACTGCACCCCTTTCTCCATTACTGTTGAGACCAGCAGTTATCACTTTTAACATTATTTTACAATAAGATATCTCAGTGTAAATTGTCAGGTACTTCTAGCAAGCCTGATTTATTCTTAAATTACAGTAAGGACACATCTTCAGAAAACACACTTCCACACATTTTAATGCGTAATTACTGTTTATTTGTGCAGTTTGGGGGACGAAAACATAAAACGTAATAGTTTAATAGTTTATTGTTTTCCAAGGCAACTAAAACATATAATTTTGTCTATACATTTGCATATTTTTCCATGCCACACACATTACTACCACTGGCATTCAAGATACTTGTACAATGCTGACTAGTGGGCTACATTACAAGACGGCTACATTAGCCTCATTACTGTGAAAACTAGTAAAGCAGACTTCAAACATCAAACAGAATTAATGGAATACATTTTAAGTAAGAGGGAAATTTCTATACATTTGAGTTCATTTTTCTGAAATTGTTTAATATACCTTTGACCCTTTCTCTCTGGCCTGTAGATACCCTGTAAAGTGATGGCGGTGTTGTTGCACTTCTTCTTCCTTTGTGCATTTGCCTGGATGTTGGTGGAGGGGCTGCACCTCTATAGCATGGTGGTCAAAGTGTTCGGCTCGGAGGACAGCAAACACTTCTACTACTATGGCATCGGCTGGGGTGGGTGTGCTAGTTTATAATGAATCAATATGCAAGTGTCTACTTGCTTATAAACGGAAAAGTTTTTAGTCAATTAAACATATGCAGGCATATATTCACAACCTCACATACACATGAGAGTGCCAAATACACACACATAAATACCAGTAATGTCAGTTTTACATCAGATTTTTCCTTAAAACACCATAGAAAGTGAGATAGCTACAGTGCTAGAGGGAGTTCTGAGGATTTCTTTGTGTGTGAGGCTATTCTTAATCAGTGTCTGTCTGAGATGCCACTGCATTAAAGAGCACGAAACTGGATGAGTGCTGTGTGAGCAATCATTAATGCCGTTGTCACTGTTATTCATTCACATGTCCGCAATCGCTCAGATGCGTTAACACACAACATGTGTTGTTGCTGGGCACAGAATTCCCTCTATTCCCTCTTCTCTCTGTTTCTCTCATTCTCTTTATCCTTCTCTCACACTTAGAGTTACGATCTCTTGTTATCCTTAATTGATCTGTACAGAACTCTGTAATCGCTTTTAAATGGACATATATTCACTCTAGCTGTGAAAGTCAAAGCAGTCTGTGATGTTTGTGAGCAAAACGGGTTGTAAATTATGAAAGTATTTATTGGTTTCCTAGGTAACCTATGGTAGAATAAGTCAGTGAAATGGGCCCTGGTTAAAGCTTTAGTCATTACTTCAGAATGGAGGCTCCCCTTTTCTAAATGTCTTCTGGCAAAAGTTCCCTGCTTTTTATTTGTAGTGGCACCGATGAAGCCGGCCACGCTCCAAGCGGTCCCTATTATAGTTATTAGGACACGATCGTAAAAATCCCAATCGCATTTTAGCAGTTAGAGCGGGGTATTTTTACCCCAGAGAATGCGTTTGATCCTTCACTTCTCATCCCCCTCCCCCCTCACGCCACACGCCTGTCACTGCCAACCTGTCACCATTCAGATAATTAGAGCTCTTTAAGAAAATAAAGGGAACATATGGAAGAAGGGAGATGTTTCCCTTGAGAAAAGAACAAATGAACTGGTTTTGAAATGGTCTGTATACATTCTACCACACTGCACTCAAACTGTCCGGTGTACTCTGTTGTGAGGTGATATTTGACATATTTGGCAACGTCTGGCATTTCAAAGTTCAAATTTTCCGTTCCTTCCCTCCTCTCCCCAGGGTCCCCACTGGTCATATGCATGGTGTCCATGACATCATCGTTGGGCAGTTACGGGGAGGTCGGAAAGTGAGTTTCCACGGCAACAGTGTGGATCAGTGTATTGTCTGCCACACAAGCTTCTAACTCCACCTGAGTCATTTGAAAATACAAGCTGTCCTTTATGCTATATGGATATTTAATCATGAATGGTCCAAAACTATTACATCAAGAAATTAAGTAAATTAAACACACTTTTTCTTTCTCATGTAAAGTTAGAACTTCAAAGATAACTTGCTGAAAGAAAGAATATCAATCAGTCTTTCTTTAATAAAATTAGTAGCTGCTGATGGTACTTTTGCACAGTACTGTTTATTTGATTGTACTTTTTTTCCCATCACTGCTGCTGCTCTCTAGCTGCTGGCTGTCTCTTCAGAACGGAGCAATCTGGGCTTTTGTAGCACCTGCGCTGTTCGTCATCATGGTAAGTGTCCTTTTAAAGACTCCAGCCTTTAGGAAGTCTAGAATAATTACTGGGGTTTCCCAGTTTTCTACTTTTTGCCTGTAATTACACTATTACACGATTACTTATATCACACAATTACTCTT
>JBBIGB010000017.1:310362-324294 GCA_037577075.1 Alestopetersius hilgendorfi | reverse complement strand
GTATCGGCGGACTTTTAACGAGTACGAGTACTTTAGAAAATGTGGTATCGAGGCCGATACCAGATACCGGTATCGGTGCATCCCTACTGAAATGAATCTTGACCAAAAGAGTAAATGTATCTCCATGTTCCCACACTCTGGTGGAATGAAAGCACCCCAGCCATATGGTTTAATAACAGGGACCCAGTAAATGTAAGTGAAATGGATACAGCCTGTATAATATACCTTTTATGCAGGAATGGTACAATTAGATTTTCTGTGATCACACCAAGGACGTGTTTTAAGGAAAAGTGAGAATGGAAATCGGCCAGACTATGTCACAACATCAGACACATGTTAATGCAAGGTGTACACCGCTTCTGAATGACCATTACATCTGTTTCTATGACAACCTCTCAGGTGAAGGTAGTGACGGGAAAGGATGGCCAGACAGTGACGCCTGTTGCCATAGCCACCCAACTCCCTCCCAACGTGTCAGCAGCGTTCTCTGCTCAACAGCAGTTCCAGGTGGGCCACCAGAGAGATGATTCTCTGAAAACATCATTCTGGTGGCTCTTTTAGAAGCTTCCTCATATTTGCTCTGTCAGAGTGATGGTACCCTGCCAGTCATACTGATAAACACTGCTCTCCCTTTGTTTGAGTGTGAACTGGTGTGAGTTGTGATTACAGGTTAAGATTTATGTTTCAGTGTGACCGTGTGGAGTTCGTATTTTCATTTTTAATGTGGTGAGAACATTAAAAAATACAAATTATGTGATGTTCACAGGTTCATCCTGGTGCTGGTGGCAGCATCTCCAATCCAGTGGACATGGAGGCCTTCAAAAGGCAGCAAGCCTTGGCTCAAGCAGGTAGAACAGCGTTGGCACAGGACAATTATTTTTTGTTTTGCTTTTTTCTTTGTTATTCTTTTTCCTTGTTTCTGTCTTTCATTTCCTTTTTCCTCCTTGAATTTGCTTCTGCTTAATCAATATTCCAGCATCTTTTCCCAGCTCTGTGTGTTTGAAGCCTGAATTCCACAAAACGGGGAGCCATAGCTTCCAAATGTCCGACTGCTGGTGTGCGATCGTCATTTGCCGTGTACTCAGTGTTTACAGTTTTTTTCTTTACTATTTTTATTTTTCCTTTTCGTTCGGAGCTATCATACTTTTTTGCGTGTTGAGGGAATTGTGTGTTTTGCATCCCAGATCAGGCTAAGAGGTCCCGGATCGAAGTGGGTCGCCATGGGATGATATTCCAGCATCCTGTTGTAGCTCCTTTAGGATCTCCTGGCGTTCCCCTCCAGCAGCTTATGCCGACAGCGCAAGGTAGGAGCGCCGCTGCATCTCGGGCCAGTTCCACTCTCGTGTCCGTTGTTTAGATGCTGCTGGAGGTCAGATTTCACCCCTAGAATGCCTCAGAGAGGACCCTGCGATCCACTCACTGTGATCTCCACACTTTAAGTTCAGACTTTCAAGATCTTTCCTTAAACCCGAGTGGGGCAGCTGGGCAGAAGATACAGCAGAAGATGGAGCAGACCTAGTTTCTGACAGGGGAAGAAACCACGTCACAAGTTTGTTTTTTCCTTTATGATTTGCTCATTCGTTTTATGGAGCAGTTCCTTCATCCGTTTTTGTTCTTTGCCATTCTGGAATTTTGCAGTTCCATCCATGGCTCATTGGACAATGAGCCTCAGCGAGGTCTCTTCAAAGGGACGCCCTGCATCACCTAGTTGTTGTTTTCTTTATTTTTGGTTCTCTAATTTGAATTTTTTTGCTAACATTCCTTTCCCTGACCCATGAGGTTTCACCCCTTTTCCCAGTCTCATTGCATTGTCAACCTGGATTCTCAATGCACTTTCAGTCTCGGTTCCCATCACCTAGAAAGTCCTTTTTGTTTCTCCTCTTCCATCTTCGTCGTCATCTTTTTCGTTCGTGAAGTCATTCTTGGTTTCTGCAGCATCCTGTCATGCCTTGGACTCTGTTCCTCAGTCCAGATAGCACAGGCCCCAAAGTGGCTTAAAAGGGACCATTAAAGGTAAAAATTACACTGTAGAGTCAGACAGAAGTGTCAGCAGAGTGAAGTGCAGTGGTAGTCGATGGAGTTGCTTTTCTTAGTGTTCAGTGTAAGCTCTGCCCTGTCCTGCTTTTGGCTTAACCTGCTCCTTGTCTTTCTTCTGCTATTATTCCCCTGCTTTGCTTTGTTGTATGTCATAAGTTTTCTAAATGCTAATGTAATAAGCAACCTGCTTCATGCATGCTCATTATATATATATATATTTTTTATGTGCTTGGATTAAGTTTTCTCTTTGTCCTTTACACTACTTCTTGTTCTCCCCCCTTTTTTTAATTTTTTAATGTACATTTTTATTATGGACCTTACATTTATAATGCATGTCTGAATTTGTTAATCATGGTAAAATGATCAAATAAGAGTAATTTTCATTTTCTTCACATTTAAGTAAGTTATGATTTTCATTCATTTGACTGTCTAGATATTCTATGATTTCTAATGTAGTAATTTTGCCATAGATAGTATTTTTCCTTCATTGCCAAGTTAGTACCCCATTGTTGGTTATTCATAGCATCATTCCCATTAAAGGTTAATAAAAATGACTGGTCTGTGTTGCATAGTTTACAGGTTTCTTAATGAAGCAGGAGATTGTATTTAAGATCTCTGCCACGTTGCTTACATAATGCTTTATTTTTCACTGCTCCATCTTTTTCTTTGGCAACTTTCTTCTACTTTTCTCCTCTGTACATACCACCATTCCTCCATCTTGTCATCTGTCCTCCCTCCTTTTTTCCTTTACACTCTCTGTCTTCTCTCTGTTTCTCTTCCTCTCCCTTACCTGCCCTATCACCATCTTTCCCACCCTTTTTCGATTCTCTGCCCTCCTCCCCTCTCTCAGGTGGTATGCCACCCACCCCTCAAGCAGTCCAGATTGGTGGGCAGAAACAGAACCAGCAGCAGTATGACCCGTCCAAAGGCCCTCCAGTGCAAAACGCTGCCAGCCTCCACACTCCTCCACCTCAGCTGCCCAGCCGACTACCCCAGGCCAGTCTCCCCATGGCCAGTTTGCCTCTCGCTCTGTCCCAGGCTCAGCCCATGGTTCTGGAACAGCAGGCCCAGGCAGCTGGGGGGCAGCTCCAGGCTCAGGTGAAGCTGCAGGGTATTCAGGCAGCAGGGACAATGCTCACCGCAATCAATCCACACTCTCAGCTGCAGGCACAAATTCAACAACAGATGCAGCTTCAGATGCAGCAGCAGCCTGTCATGCAGCAGACACAGGCGGTGAGTGAAGGGGGATGCATTCTTGTTTAAATACACAGATTTCATACTTGATAAATTTCTTGGGCTATTATTAAGATAGGTTATACATTTAATTAGTTGCTTTAATTATTAAATGCTTTTTTAATTATTCCTGTCTCTCCCTTTTTCTTCAGACTGTCACACTTGTCCGTCCTGGAGTGGAGACACCTCAGCCTGCGCAGCGTCTGTCCAACTCCCTATCCACCTCAGTCATGACCAGTCCTCTCACCTCTCCTGCCCTCTCCTCCCCACACCACACAGCACCTGTCCGGACCCCCAGTACCGGGCCCAGCCTCTCCTCCACCTCACAGTCCAAACTTGCTAGTCCCAATGGTTCCTCTGGACTGAAACTGTGTGGTCTGAGTCAGGGGTCAGTGGGCCAGAACATGCAGGAGAGCTCCCAAGACAAGCAGGCTGAGCAAGCCAGACTGGTGAGGAATGCGTATCTCTTGTATCGCTTGTATCCCTCTCGAAGCCCCAAAGAAACCTACATATGTTAACCTGTAGTGTAAAGAGAGCACTGGTGGGTGCAGATGACTATGGGTGCGTGTCTGGTGTGTGAGAGACGGGGAAACTGTGTGCTTGGGAGCTTGTAGTTATGTTCCAACTTGCCCTGTTCACTTTAGATCATCTAACAGTCTTGTATTAGCTCTTTACTGTATGTGTATGCGTCATTACCAATTGTAAGTACCTAGTTCACATGCTGCTGTTGTGCTTTTCAGAAAGACACTAGATTGGCCTATACACTGCTAATAAAGGTTGAAAGCTAAAGAGAAAGTAAACAGGCTAACTGTTCACGGCTGTGCTGTATAGCACTTTGCTCTGATTTGAGGACTGTGTTCAGATGAACAAAACTTACTTGAGTTCTCAACCTATTGGATAATTACAATTTATTGTTCTAGCTTTTCAGCATTAGCACAAGCACAGTAGTAATTTCTTACTTTATTTGTTTCAGAACCGTATCATACATTATCCTTACAAGTTTAAATGGGCATTAAACAACGTTTGAACTTGGAACTAAGTCGCAACTGAAATCCCACTGCGCGTGTTGTCCTCCTACAGCAAATCTAAACAGTACTGGGGTGTGCCCTCCCCATTTTCCACAATCAGTATAGAATGTATTTTTGATTGGAAGGCAGTGAGGTGTTATGAAGAGTCTGATTCGCAATTAGGAGCTAAAAAAAGGTAGGAAAACAGTGGAGAAAACCCATTGCTTAAATAGATAAAGAAGCCAAAACTTTGAAGCTCAAGATTCAGGACACTGGCTCGCAAGTTTGCGAGAGCAGTTTTGGAGTTTTCTTGCTGTTAACAGAGGTATAGCAATGGGAAGCGGCTCTATTTCTGGTATTTTGGGCCAGGATCTTCAATGTTGAAAACGGACAGGTATGGCCTAAGTGCATGCCTAAATTAGATTGGAGGATCACTCTTTATAAACAACAGCCCGCAGTATTCAGCCTGCTTTAAAATTAGTTTAGGCTGTTTGTAAACGTAGGCTATATACATAATCCATAAAGCTATATTTTACAGGCTGAATTTTAATTTGTATCACTCACACGTCAATTTGCTTCCGATTTTGCCAGCATGGATGCGCTTCTTTTAAAGGAAGGCACAGATGTGTCAGCCATCAACAAAATGGTAAGATGGGCTTGGCTAATTTAAATGGGCGATAATGTCAAGCCATTTAGTTCACGGTGCAAAAAGACGAAAATGGCAGATGTGTGCTTTTATGTGATATCTCAACTATTGGCTTAGGGGATAATGGACAACACGGCGTTGAAAATGTGATGCGTGGCCGAGGTGGTATGGGTCTGTGACCAAAAAAAACGGTCAGATGTTTTTTTGCTTTAATACGTGCAAATGACATACCTATTGTGCAGTCTAAACCACACTGTATTTTTTCCTCCCCTTTCAGTGTAAACTGGGCAATTTTGTTCTTGGACAAAGCATGCTGCAGGCTTCTCTAAACAAGTTTTGCACCAATTAAAGACGTTTCCTAGAACCATATGTCCGAACCCAGAACTATGTAGGATCCCTAATTTTAGGAGTGTCGTTTTGCCAGTTTAGTTTTGTATGTTTACATTGCATCTATCACAACCCCTACAGGAGAGCCAGGTGCACCAGCGCATTGCAGAACTGAGGAAGGAGGGCCAGTGGTCAGCAAGCCGACTGCCCAAGCTCCAGGAGGCCAGTAGACCCAAGTCACACTGGGACTACCTGTTGGAGGAGATGCAGTGGATGGCGGCCGATTTCGCGCAAGAGAGGCGCTGGAAGATGGCTGTGGCCAAGAAGGTGATCAGTTAGATCAATTTTTTACTGGTTTCCACTGACCTCTAATTAAGTTTCAAGAAAAAATAACATTAAAGGATGTTGGCTTAAACTGCATAGTGACTCATTTTGATCCTCTGAAGTTATCAGTGAATTGCACAGTGCGGATTGACTTGCCAATATAGTCAGAAATCGTTGAGGCAACAAATAGAACTTGTATCATTTTATAGATGGTGCGCACTTGTGCTCGTTACCATGACGAGCTGAGGAAAGCAGTGGAGAGAGAAAAGAACGAGGAGGAGCTGAGGTTGAGGAACATTGCAAGTGCCATTGCTCGAGAGGTGGAATATTTCTGGTCTAACATCCAACAGGTAAAGCTGCACATTATTTCGTGTTTTTATTTTTGAAGATAAATGGTCTGAAAATCTTTGGTGCATTTTTAAATAATTTTCTGCTATCATGGAGTTTTCCAACTCCTATGAGGCTAGATTGTGATCATCATTACTGAGACCTTTCCCCTTTTCTCTCTCTGCCCACCAGGTTGTGGAAATTAAACTCCGGTTTGATATCTCGGACAAGAGGCAAAAAGCTGTCAGTCTCCAAAAATTAGGAAATAAAGGTGAAGTTTGGTGATATCTGATCTCAGTTTGTCTCAGTTGAATGTAAATATTACAGCAGTAGTAAAATACTTCTTTTGAAAGTACTGAATATTTTTTTGTTTTTTGTGTTAATCCAGGAAAGAGTGGTAAAGGTTTAGGAGAGAATCCAGAGAAGGAAAATAAAGTGGTGAGGCTCTTCTTTTTTTCTCTTCTCCAAGGGTTATAATGTAATTAAATAGTAATTTTTATACTTTAATATATTTGAATGCAAGATTTAGTTTTGGTAATGCCAAACTTTTTCTGTTTTAGCAGGGATCTGGCAGCACCTCCCGAAAGAGAAAGTCAAGCATGTCATTTTCTGATGAAGAAGGTTTGTTTTGTCGGTTTGTGTAGTAACTGTATGTATGTGTGCATGCGTGATTAGATTAAGAAATGTGTGCTGTGTATTGTAGCCGAAGATGAAGAGAGTACAATAGAAGAACAAGAGGCCATGGAAATAGCTGCTGACCAAAAAGCAGAGCTTGCTGAGCTCACTAAGGAAGGTTGGTCTTTTACACATATACAAAGATTTTTTTGTTGTTTTTATGCTAAAATATAGACTGCACTTCACGCACCATGAATGCTTTTAATCGCTGCATTCATTCTGGTGTTTTGTATATTCCAATGCATTTAATATTACACATTCTGCACTTGTGGGTGTTCCCTCCTCCACACACTGGCAATGTGAGTGGTAGGTTAGCAACTAACAACAATGCAGTAATTTAATGACTGGGTTGTGATTATGGTGTGATTAACCATCCCACAATTTTTGCATAACTTTGCACTATAATTCGCTTCTAGCTGAGGTGCCATTGGAAGCCTTGGTGAAGAAGTATGCAGGTGCCTATGCAGAAGGGTTTGAGTGGCCCCAGCCTGCCTGTCAGAGTGAGGATGAGGAGAAAGATGAAGCTGAAGGTAGATTTTTCTACTGATGTTATTGCATAACCACTGAGGCACCCTTAATGTCATTTCAAGTGTGTGTAAAAAAGGAGAGCATCAGTGATTCAGATTTTCATGTATGTGAGGGTATGCTTTACCTTGTATGGTCAAAATATCATGTTGCATTAGGCAGTTTGTAAGTCACTTTTGCAAGTCATATTTTTTGGGCATTATTCTAAAAAAAAAAACATGATCGATATATTTTAGCTTTAAAAGAGCAATTCAGTTTTTAGCCCTTATTCTAAACGTGTTGAATTCATTGAGTGAAAGTGTTCAATTAAATCTGTACACATCTATGAATAATTAGGATGTAAAATGCCCAGAGCTGCTTGTTTCAGTGCTTTTCAGTGTTCTAGCTACGTTTTCTCTCTAGAACTGGTGGAGTTATATACCTGATGATTCTTAAATGTAAAAAAATAGGTGTGTCGAATTAACACATTCATTTCGACCTGTGCTTGTGAGTACTTTGTTTTAAACTGCACCTTATAGACGGACTTAGTTCTAAAATTTTTCTTGCTGAAGCATTTTTTTTCCTCAGAATTTCAGGTCATACTTTTGATTTCTATTACCATTACTGCATACGAACAGTGTAAAAAAAACACCGGAGCGGAAAGTCTGTAATGTTGATTATTCATTTACTCATTCACCAAAATTTATTTCAATTTGTACAGTGAAAATGTGATTAATTTAGATTAACTAATCAGAGAGCTTGTAATTAATTAGATTATTTTTAATCTTGTGACACCCCAAATAAAAACATATAACTTTCTATGTTGCTGATTCAAAATCTAAATGTGCTCCTTAGGACTTTAATGAAAATTTGAAAATTCCCAACATCTACCTAATTGCTCAACTGGTACATCTGAGAACGTTTAGGATTCTCACAGCTCGTTTGCCTATTGTCACTTTTTGTTGTATCAGCATTTGGGCAATTTGTGTTGCACCATGGTCCCGGAGGAACGTTGTTTCATTTTTACTATGCACTGTGTTTATGGTAGAAATGACAAAAATCTACTTGACTTGACTTGATTATATATTCCACGCTGTGTCCCATGAATGTAATTATTGAAACCATCTTTTCCTTGTTAGATTTTGATAGTTCCCCACTGGAAAGTCCCAATGAAGCCGTTCTGATTGATTCCCTCCTGAGTGACGAGCAGTATCGTGGAAACGAACGGACCAGCATCTCCTCTGGAACTAACGGCAAACCCATGAAGGATATTGGAGAGGTGTCTAGGGCAACAGACCTCATCCTGCCTAAAGGCAATGCAAGGACTACTCCAACCGTGAGTATTTTTGCCCTTACATATTAAATGAACCTACATATTATTTAACTTCAAGGGCTAAATGGATGACCAGCATCAGTGAAGTTAAGATTTGTGCGTTAGATTGGTTTTTTTGTTTTTTTTTTTACATTTCTTTACATGTTGACTCTAGGCTTGTGACGATACCCCATACCCACAATTCAGTTCGTATCACAAAATTAAAAACACGCTCCGCACAGCTGTCCAAAATCACATAAAATCACAACAAAACTCTTACAAACAAACTCCCCAGCAGTTTTAACACAACCAGCCAGCTTATAGACACTTATAAAGTGAAGTGTCATCAATTTCAATTTGAAGAAATTCAGCTCAGTTACACGTGCTCCCCAGGTGGTCCTTGTGGATTGTGGACTATAACTCTGCCTAGGATGGTCAGAAAGACTTGTGGGAGGGCTTGTTTGAATCATAACCTCTAATATTGCTTACTTCCTGAAATTGGTGCGAAAATACACCGCTCATGAAAACTCTGGGAGTTGGAAGCGATTTTGCCTTCTCACACCGCACCACGTTTGTGGATCTGATTGTCGTGATTTCAGTTTCATATCACATCGTTATAGCCCTAATGTTGACAAAGCTTATGTTTTTTGTTCTACAAAGATGTGTAGTATACCACAGTAACTCATAAGTCCTAAAATAGCTTTCAAAGACAAGTAGAAAGTTTAGGGGTTTTTTGTGTGAGAAACAATTACTTCATACAAGTATCAGAATCTGAGCATAAAAGTCTGAACTGACATTTTCATCTATGCCTATAATATTTGTGCAACACTTCTCTTTTTTAAACATGTAGACTTGGTTCCAAGTTAAATGGGCTGCTCTTCAAAGGGACATTTGCTATTTTTGTCATCATAATTGATTTTGTAGCATCTTCTCCTTTAATTATCCTTTCCATTTCCCACCTTTGGTCCCGGTCTCTCTAGACTCGGCTCCCAGTGTCCTCTCTACTTCATGGCTCTCTGAGGGACTATCAGCTGGTTGGTGTGGAGTGGCTGGCCAACCTACACCGCAAACACCTCAATGGTATCCTGGCAGACGAGACTGGCCTGGGCAAGACCATCCAGACTGTGGCTTATTTTGCACACCTGGCCTGCCATGAAGGTTTGTTCTACACTGATGGGGTACATTAAAGTAGGGGTGCCCAGTCCTAGTAATATCTTACCAGTAGAGGTTCTCTCTTCACTCTAATCTGAACTCTGCAGAGTAATTAATATATGGACCCAGGAAAGAAAACCAGAACTATAAAAGTTGATGTTTTATCTGATTACTCAGTCTTTTCTTTAAAGCATAGTGTTTTCCACCCCTTCTCCTGAGGTCTAAAGAGCAGTTTTCAATGGTTACTTTTTTGCCATCAGCAGCTGTGAACATGTACATAGTGTGATGAGCCATTACTCCACACTGTAGCAACATTCAACAACGTGCAAGTTATGACAGAAACAATACTATAAATAGAAAATGGAACAATATAGTGTGAACTAGATATACAGTAACCCCCCGCTATATGCTCCCAGAACACTTTAATTTCATTTTAAACTCAGTTAATACATTTCCCTTAGAGAAAATGTAAAGATAAACCCGTACTGTACTGTACAGTTTACACTGAACTCCTGCAGTGCTAGAATGTAAATACCGATATTACCGTTGTACAGATTGCACTGTAATTCATACACAGGCATTTCCTTTGGTGTGCCTTTTGTATAAGTAGGGTAAATACAGTAAGTTAATGTATTTCTTTTTAATTTTTTTTTTTTTTTATTTTGAATACTATATTTATCCCGGAGGAAATTGCTCAAAATACAAAATAGAGAAAAATGTAGGAGTAATCACCAATCATTTTTACAGTTCAATAATTTACTTTTCGTCTGCCTGCGAGTATTGAATTAATAACTGGCACTAAAATGAAGAAATGAAGAATTATATGTTGCCACATAATAAAATATTGTATATGCTGTTTCCACGAAATTGCTATGGTTTTTGCCAAAATTATTTGTTCGGTTCTAATAAAAAAATGACTGAATTTGAAGCACTTTAATTTCATATTAAATTTAGCTTAATGCGGTAAGAGACCGTGAGAGAGGTTTAAATGTGGGCAATCCACGCACTCCAGAACACACTTTTCCGGGGCGCGTGGATTGCCTGTATTTAAACCTCTCTCTCTTTCTCTCCCTCACGCTCTCGCTCTCAACATTTTCGTTACGATTAATGTATTAAGCTGAATTGAAAATGAAATTAAAGCTGTCGAGAGAGAGAGACAGAGAGAGATAGAGAGGTTTAAATATGGCCGATTCATGCATTCCAGCAAAGTTTGGGGTTTTTTTGGGGGGTTTTTTGGAGCACGTGGATTGCCTGTATTTAAACCTCTCTCTCTGTCTCTCTCACTCTCTTACTCTCCACAGCAAATTCGTGGAAACAGCTACAGTATTTGATTCTGTGACGATATATAATTCGTGTTTTAGTGCCAGTTGTTAATACAATACAACTCACCGGCAGATGAAAAGTAAATTATTGAACTGTAAAAATGATTGGTGATTACATTTTACTCTATAGTTTATTAATTAAAATACATTAAATTATTACTGTATTTACCTATACAACGGGAAACGGCAGGCATACCAACGAGAAAACCCCTGTGTGAATTACAGTGCAGTCTATAAGGGGTGACGTCCGGTATTTACATTCTAGCGCTGCAGGAGTTCAGTTTACACTGAACAGTACGGTTACGGGTTTATATTTATATTTTTGTTAAGGGTAATGTATTAAACTGATTTTAAAATGAAATTAAAGTGTTCTGGGAGCATATTTGGGGGCATAATTAGCTTTTACACTATAAAAATAGGCATTTTTCGGAGCGCACGGGTTGCCAGTCTCCCCCTCTGAACCACAGGCGTAAAAAAGCAAAAAAAAAAAAAAGCGGATAATATTTGCAGGTTTTGCGTTGTTTTGTAGATTTCCTTGTAAAACCATCAGTTTCGTTCTCAAAAAAAATCCACGTGTGACCTGATCCGCGTAAAATTGGAGGATTACTGTACAACTTTCAGAATGACTAATACTGCACCAAGAAACTGAGGAAACACTGATGTCTGACGTTGTATACCTGGTTGTTTCAGGTATCTGGGGACCTCATCTTGTGGTGGTGAGAACTTGCAAACTGCTGAACTGGGAAATGGAGTTCAAACGCTGGTGTCCTGGCCTGAAAATCCTCCTTTATCTGGGCAGCAAGAGAGAACGCAGATACAAGCGTAAAGTATGGCACCTATAGTAACTTTGTTAAAAGAGTAAATATTGACAAACTTAACTACTACTTTGAAAACCTTTGTTAGATTTGCATAATGTTATACCTTTCTTCAACACTTACTCAACACTTCCCCTGTTGTTTGAATCATGTTATACTTTTGTTGATTTTTGCAGTGGTGGAGTGAGCCCAACAGTTTCCATGTGTGCATTACATCATATAAACTGCTGCTGAAAGACCAAGCATATTTCCTAAGAAGGCGATGGAAACACCTGGTGCTGGATGAGGTGCAGCT
This sequence comes from Alestopetersius hilgendorfi, assembly GCA_037577075.1. Classification (NCBI taxonomy): domain Eukaryota; kingdom Metazoa; phylum Chordata; class Actinopteri; order Characiformes; family Alestidae; genus Alestopetersius; species Alestopetersius hilgendorfi. The sequence continues at coordinate 312,318 of JBBIGB010000017.1, read as the reverse complement.
AATCAAAAACATGACTGAAAAACATTGGGAAACCATTTTCACCATCAAGAGGTCTGCAGATCTTCTCATTTGTTGTCTGTCTTTCTCCCTTTTTCACAATCTTTGATTATAGCAAATGGCTAAAATCTTTGTTTATTAAATTAACTCTAAATTTTTGTTTCAACAGTCAGCAGAGGATCTTGCTGATCAACAACCCTCTGCAGAACACTCTGAGAGAGCTGTGGACTATGATTCATTTTCTCCTGCCTGGAATCACACGCTCTTACCTCGACTTTCCTGTGAAACCGGTCACGGATCAGAACCAAGACTACTGTCACAAACTGGTCATCAGACTGCATAGAGTAGGCATATACACATGTGCATTACATTTCGTCATATCCCGGAAGTAGATGAAGTATGTAGGGGAGTGCTGGAATAGGGGTAGTGGTGGCCTAGTGGGTAGGATGCTTGGGTTGGTATCCTACCTTCATCATACCACCACTGGGTTCCTGAGCAAGACCCTTAAACCCAAGTTGCTCCATGGAAACTGTCCGCTGTAGTTAGGGAATGGAAGTCGCTTTGGGTAAATGCTAAAAATGTAACTGCATAGTTTATTTTAAACATGGGTTTTTTTGGGAGTGAGAAAATATTTAGTGGTCCAGAATCCAAGAATATCTGGGGACTTCCAAAAAGGGGTGCAACAGGTACTGGCCAATAATTATACTCTAGTGGACATTGAATACTACTGAAGTCTTGTCATATGTCACTGCCGTCGCCGCAAAGAGCATGCTTTCACAAACTACGCTCTGTATATCACTTGTGAATTTTTGTTGTGGAGAATAGTGAGTAGGGGATCATTTGCAGCAAACCAATAGACTTTTCCCTCTCTCTTGCTGTCTAGATGATTCAGCCCTTCATCTTGCGTCGCTCTAAGAGAGATGTGGAGAAGCAGTTACCTAAAAAGTACGAGCACATCCTGAAGTGCCGTCTGTCTTCCAGGCAGAAGAATATGTATGAGGACATCCTCACACAGCCAAGGTTTGTGGAGGCAAAAATTTGATTCAAATTGTTCTGTTTCCAATGCATTGGCAGTCATATTCAGAGACCACAAGGAGTGTTTACAGCAAATATTTCATAAATGCCTGTTGCTAAGGCCTTTAGTTACCAGTGTTGTCGGGGTTCAAACAAACCAAAAGCAAACGCATTCAGTCAGAGAGTCGAGGTGATGCTGCAGCTTCGTGAGCCCTTGAGAACAGTGATCAGATGTTCTGTTGCTTGAACACAGTGTTTAGTTAATATAGTCTTTTTACAGTGCCCACCTCTCCACTATAAGGTAACTATTTCATGCTATTCATACACATAACCATTTTTAAAATAATGTCCTATGTCTACACATTTTCTTCTCCTTTTAAAGCCCTCAGTGGACTACCTCAGTCTCATGCCCCTTGACCTTTTGACCTAAGGTCATCCCCTACAGCTAACCTTAGCTGGCCGTCACAGACACAAACGTTATTCTATAGGTAGCTATAGTGCATGGACTCAAACATTCTTAATGGGAGAAGAACAATACCACTCCAATCTAATATTCTCACTAATTAATATCTACGACACCAGTCACAGTCCAGGGGACTGTCTGCAGAGTCGGTTTCCTTTAACACAGAACCAGTCCTTGTGTGGTAGAACCATTTGCTTTAGTAAAAATGTGTATGTAAAATGTTGATTCAGATGTGTGTACTGAGGTGTCACTGCAGTATTACTATTTGCATTACTGCTACCACAGAGGGCTGCAATTTGCAAATCTTATGTTTGTGTGCTGCAAGCACCTTGACCAGTGGCTGGTGTTCCTGATGAATTTTGTAGGTTTTGTTTTGTGGTTTGTTTGTTTGGTTTTTTTTTTTTTTTTGGACAAATGAAGACAAACACAATGAAAGTTTCACTGCTATATGTATTGACAGCATTTTCATTTAGTTTACAGTC
>JBBIGB010000017.1:239293-262231 GCA_037577075.1 Alestopetersius hilgendorfi | reverse complement strand
AGCCGAGCATACACCACCTCCCCAATTTCACCAGGTACACAGAATTCGCTCACTCACTATGCGCACGCACGCACGCATGCACGCGCACACACACAGTGTACCGCTCATGCAAACCAGTGCCCACTCAAAAGTATTTTATACAAATACAACAAATGTACTTAAATCATATGCTTTACATGCTGCATATTCCAGTGTATAATTTATATACAGTACTGTGCATTATGTAAAGTTTTGAACCTCATTTCATCATATTTCCAAAGAGCCAAAGTTTCTTTTAATTTTAATGTAGTGTAATCTTGAGGAACAGTTCTTCAGGCTTCCTGAAGGGCTTTCAAAGACACTCATTTTCAGTCCGGTCCCCGAACGATACCACTTTCAGAGGAATGTTTTTTTATTTATTAAGCACAGTGACCTACGTATGAATCATTAAAACGGAACAGAGTACATCTAACTTAAGTCCTGAACCAGTGAAGAAACCGGTGCAGATGATTCCAGATGATCAGGCGGTGATCAATGGCACCTTGTATTATTAAGCACTTTGCAGCCTGCTGCAGTAAAAAAAAAAAGGATGAATGTCTGCATCAGTACTTGTTGTGAGAAATACAAATCCTTTTTTTCTTTCTCCAGTTGGGAGCTCCCACATGAGTAAACTCCAGGGAACCCCAACTTCCTCTGATCGAGAGCGAGAGAGAGACCGGGAACGAGACCGAGAGAGGGAGAGGGAGAGAGAACGAGACCGAGAGCGGGAGAGAGAGAGAGAGCGGGAGCGGGACAGAGAGAGAGAACGGGAGCGAGATCGAGAGCGGGAGAGGGAGAGAGAGCGAGAAAGGGAGAGAGAGCGGGATCGAGACAGAGAAAGAGAGAAATCTCTGAGCCATGGCAATGTGGAGCACGCCCCCATATGGAGACCAGGTAAACCCACTCAGACCTCCTGTCCTGACACATACACTTAACACATTTTCCTTAAAGACCTTTATTTATTTTTGTCCCTAAAACAATACTTATGACATGCCAGTATAGTTATGATCCTAACCCTAACTGTGTTTTTAATACTAATATACTGATGTAAATGTCATCTGTTCTGAAAGGCTTCCCTTATACCTCATTTGACTCTGTGGAGTTTTTGTGTGTTCCACACTTTGTAAAGTCCATTACTTTCCTATATTATAAATTGTTCTTGTATTTGTTCCGGTTGCACCACTTGAAGACAGAGCAGCTAAAAATCTCCTCGCCAGTTAGACAGCGTTGACCTCGATGTAGGTGTCACTTGTTTTACTGGTGACTCATGTATTAGGATGATTGTTGTACAATCAAAGAAGCTGTGGGTGCTGTGGTTACAGTGCCATTGTAGTGATGAATGAATACGTGGGGAACAATAAATACTCAATAATGGCAGTTTATCAGGGCATGTAACAAAAACATCAGCTTGGAAATGTGATTTTCCTGTGTTGGTTTGACATGTGGGGCTAAATTGCTGTAGGCTGTAGGCAGCCAAGTGTAAACACCTAATCTTTTTGGACATCAAGAAGTCAAGTCAAAGTGAGTGTTATAAAATAAAAGTGCGTAATACAATTCTTTTGAATTCATTATTGAATTTTGCATATAACAAACTGATTAATAATAGGAAATCATTAAAAAAATAATTGTTGCCCAGCATTATTAAAAATACAAGAAAGTCTAGGTCTTTGAAAGCAAATTAAGAAGAAATAAAGGGTGGCCCACGACTTCTGCACAGTACTGTAGGGGTCATGTAGACTTATGAGTTTCCCTGTAACCACATTTCTCAATTATCTACCTCATGCCAACAATCAAGATGAATAATCATTTCTGTTCTCCATCCTCCCTGTAGGAGCAGCAGAGCAGACCGGCAGCAGTTCCAGCTCACGGCCTCCCTCCCTCCCCTACAGCCACCAGGCATCTCCCCTGAGTCCTCGGCCGCAGGACAACCTCCAGCAGAGGCCCAGCGTGCTGCACAACACCAGCTCCAAGAACCTGTCCAGCTCTGAGCATTCCGGTTCCTCTGTCCTGAGGTAAGAGATGGTAAAAAAAATATTGCTGGTATTAACATAGCACTACAGACTTTAAATGGTCCAGTTTAAAAGTCAGAATAATTAAATAGATTTTTCTTTCTGATCATAAAATCAGTCAGAAAAAAACTAATGGGATCTGTGAGTATGGGTGGGGAGTGGGGGGGTGGTGAAGGACGGGTGTGTGAGGGTAGGGATGTGTGTTGTCAGAAGGGCTTAAGCAGTGTGTGTCTCACTGTTGGCTGTTTTGAAGTGTCACTGCTTTAGTGGCCTGCTTTAGTGGTCCTAAGTGTCTGTTTTTAACTCTCCTCTTCAGGTCTTTGCCACCGGGCTCCTCGCGCTACCCGAGCTACAGCGGGCATCTCCAAAGGGTCAGCGTGTCTGAGGCTTACCCGTCGGGAGGGCTTGAGTCGGGTGGTGCCAAAGAGCCAATTCGAGAGGGTTCCAAGAACCAGGGCCGTGGAGCTCTGTCCAAACATCAGGACCTCCCTTCATCCTTGTCCTCCTCCAAATCCGAGCCCAAGCTGTCTGGCCCCGGTGCGCCGGGGCTCTACGCGTACACCCCCGGCGCCCACCTTGGGCGAGGACACCCCCTGCTGACTTCCGAGAGCAGTGCCGGCCCCAGCAGCAGCAGCGCGCCAAGTAGGGAAAAGACTCAAAACAAAGCGATGTCCATTCAGGAACACGAACTCCGCGCACTCGGTAAGACCACCATGACAGCGGCCAACTTCATAAACGCGATTATCATGCGTCAAATTTCTTGTGATACGGGGAAGCCAGAGGCTGGTGAACTCGTGCCCAACGGCGCCTGCGATGGTAAGACGCTCTGGATTCCCGGTTCCATTCAAATGAAATTTAATTTAAAAAAAAAAACACCATCTCCTTCCCTGAACCCCCAGCATCCTCTGCTCCTCACCATTCATTCCACACCCTGCAAATATTACTTAAAGACCACCAAGGGTTTCCCTCTTGCAGGTTCACTAAATAACTTATTGGATCTTTTAAAAAGCAACATCCTAATTATTACAGACTCGATACATGAATTTCTATTGCTAGGATGAGTATATGATAACAGTACAATTTTGATTCATTCTGTACTCAGAAAGGCCCCATACAGCTTACTTAAAGAGACAGATCCTTAGGTGAACTTTAAGAGCTCATTCATTCAGCAGTGATGCGACCACTAAGCCTCGCACAAGTCTTTATCTGCTTGCCTTTCATGTGTTTTCTTTTTCTCCTCCTCCCCCCCCATTAATTTGGGCTAACCTTCTCATTGCTTTCATCTTTGATTTCGAGCTTGTTTCTCGGCTCTCGAGGGAATCTTTTGGCAGTATCTGGTGAGCTGCATGAAGGAGAAATTAGGAAAGAGAAAGCAACGGCTTGGGTTGGATAGGAAAGACAAGGGTATGGGGTTCAGAGAAATGAGTGTAGATTCTAGCGTCCGTGCCACAAAGAAAAGCTAATTTTTGCATTAATGTTCATTTTTACTAAACTTGAGTTACTGCTTATATAAAATGGCCCTATTGGAAGTTTATAACTGATAGTCGTGTAAAATAATTACTCCACCTAGAAATAGTAGCTAAATCTGTTAGATTGTCGTGGAAAAATTCTGGTGAGAAATTAAATGATCTTCCAATGAGATTGACTTTTCTGTATTTAAACATGCAAGAGAACGACACAGTTCAGCTGAAGGTCATTGCCTTTTTGATGTTCACCATAGCCTGCTACCTTTATCTAAAGTTTTTAGAAGTTGTGGCAAGTGTGGGTGTGCACATGGTTTCCTTATCTTGCTTTGCACTTTGCTGAGCATTTAGAAGTGAAAGGTCAATCAGAGAACCTTCTGTTTCAGTGATCTGAAATAGCTTATTCCGAAACAATTGTTAAACTTTAATGCATGATATTATTCATTATAATACAGTTTAATTTAGACTTTTGCATCATAACCGTGAGTGTTATAACACACAACTACCTGTTATAGTATATTTGACCTTAACTCCAAGCTTCACGTTGGCCCCGGCCTGAACTGCTGATTTGAAATGACGTGAAGACTTGAAGTTCAAAGCCTGACCTGGTTCAGCTTCATGCTTTTTATTTTGGGATGTTTGTGCTTGCTCTCATACACGTTGCAAAAAGGGAGGGAAAACATGCTGCTCTGGCTGCTTGATACACATTTACCGTTCTCTGCTTCACATTTCAGAAAAGCATTTTGCTTCTGCTTTTTTATGGTCAGTTCTGGCTTGTTGGTATGTGGTCTTGCTGTCAGACTGCAGGGCAGTGAAATTAAAGGCCCGGTTCAGTGTTGTTGAACCAAGTCATCTGTTTGTGTTGACAGTAGACTGCTGTTCATTCTGATGGACGTTTCTCTGGGTAATTTACTACATCAGCAGCTCATCAGTAAAGTAGGACTCTAGGGTCTCATTTGGTTCTTTTCTATAACTGTGAAAGCTTTGGCTTTGCTGATGAACAATAATAATGAAAATGATAGCAATATTCTCATGTCGTGCTTGTATTCCGAAGGCCTGGAGTGTGATCATTGGGTAAGCCCTCAATAATGTGTCATCCTGGTCCTTTGGACTTAAAGGTGGACACAGCAGTGAAAACCGATACAGAAATATTGTTTAATAGGATGGCACAACAATGTCAGAATATTAGTATCAGTCTATATATCCTTAAAAAAATGTCCTGCACTGGACATATCTGTTTATATGGCTGTTTTTGATTAAGTATTTACTGTGTTCTATATGTTTAGGCAAGGCTAATTAGGCTAAATGCTAAAACTAACATTTTATTGATTTTCTTTAGTTTTAACCCTCTGAGGTTGGAGGATCCATAAATGGATCCTTTTCAGTCTTCCAAAACCATCATCTAAAGCTCAGAGTTTTTGCCCCAGAAACATATTAGTTAACACCACTGGAAAGCTTGAACCATCTTCTTTTCAAATTTGTATGTTTTAAAATGAAATACGTCAATGCCGCTTTGCAAATGTGCGATAAGAAGGAAACGTGATTTTCTCTCTCACTGCTCGCTACAGCCATGCCCCTCAGGTATTCGGGTCTAAAACAGCAAATCCGAATTTACATTTACAGCATTTATCAGACGCTTTTATCCAAAGCGACTTCCATTCCCCATCTACAGGGGGCAGTCTCCCTGGAGCAACTTCGGGTTAAGGGTCTTGCTCAGGGACCCAGTGATGGTGTGCGGAAGGTAGGATTCGAACCCATGACCTCTTGGTCTAGAGGCAGGTATCCTACCCCACCCACCCCATGAAGAGCAGTAGTGTGATTGGCTCATTGTGCAGCAGGCGGCGGTGAGAACACGTCCATATAAACAAACGCACATGCGACATGCACGTCTTTTACACTCGTCTGTATTCGGAGATTTATTCGAACAGAGGCACTTCAAGTAATCCCCTGATTTTTACAGGGGTTATGTTCCAAGAGCACCTGTGAATAGTAAAAAACCGTGGTGGTGTGTTTTGGTAAAAAAAAAAACACAAAAAAAAAAGCTTAAATATCAGTCGAATCCATTACCATTAAACTGATTGTTTGGGTTCAAGCAACACAACACAGGTATGAGATTTGGTTCAAAGCCACAGAACCCATCCTTTAAGCAGAATAAGATGCTTTCTGTTTGTTTGGGGTTTTTTTTTTTTTTTGTTTGTTTTGGTCTTGATTTTTAAATACTACCGTCATTTGAGTAAACCTGAATTTGTCAGTGCTGCTCCTGTGCCTGGTCTAGATGCTGTCTGATGGCCCTACACTCACATCTAGGCTGCTTTTGTGTCTGTACAGCTCAGCAGAATCAGCACGGATTGTACGGACCACCAGAAGACAGACTGTCGCCCAGTCAGCAGCCCCCCTCCCCTGTTGTTAAAGGGTCCCAGAGAGTGGTGACCCTTGCCCAGCACATCAGTGTGAGTTTCTCTGGCCAAGAGTGTGTGTATTTGTGTGTGCATTGCATGTATCTTTGTGTGTTAGAGGTGTAGGAACACTTCAGACAGGGGTGTCAAACTCCAGTCTTGGAGGGGTCCAGCAGTTTGATGGTTCTCCTCCTCAAACACAATCACTAAACCTGACAACTGGCGAGGTGAACCAGGTGTTTCTGAGCAGGGAAATCACCAAAATGTGCCGGACCACGGCCCCCCAGAACTGGATTTCGACGCCCCTGACTTAATGTGTTTAATAAGAGTTTCCTTTTAGATGCTTATCTTGTCTTAAACTAACTTTGTATGTTAAATGCTACAGAACTCTACTATAAATGTATTACATTAAGTGTATTATGTTAAATCTCACTTTAAACACAAACGTGATCATACACTGTTGATAATCTACCTAATTCTACATACTAGTTAAAAAATGTAAGTTGTTCTGAATTATCAAAATAAATTGTGTCCCCTGAAACTCATGGCCTTTTTCTTCTTCTCCTTAACTTCAGTTTAATAAGTACAGGTGCTTATAAATAAATTAAAAAAATTTTGTGTCCTCCTTCTCCCAGGAGGTAATAAAGAAGGACTACATGCGCCAGTCCCAGCAGAGTCAGTCCGGAGCTCAGCCGGCTCTGCAGTCTTCAGTGTTTGGTTTCCACAACTCCCCCGTGCTGGATCTCACGCGCCCACCCAGTGCTCCTCAGGCCCAAACACCATCTGAGCCCAGTGCCAATGCCCGGTACACCCCCGAGGCTCCGGTCAACGATAGAGACAGGATGAGGGACAGGTAAGCAGAAGAGCTGGATTTGTTAAGTCACATAGGTGTTTGTGATTTTAAGCAAATGCACAGTGCCGAGGGAAATAAAACAACACTTCTCTAGGACCACAATACAAAGTACAAGACAATATAAGTGCAGACAGGACAGGATTATACAGGCTGCTATTAACAACAACTGATGTGTATTCTCTATTGTGTGTGTGTGTGTGTGTGTGTGTGTGTGTGTGTGTGTTTGAACAGGGTTTCTTTTTTGTAATTTAGCAGCCACTATTCCAATATTCAATATCCGTCTGATAAATGTAATAATAATAGTCTGAATGGATTTGTTTGTGCCTGACTGACTCTAGTACTGTGAATGTGTCCAGATCTCCTCTTCAGAGTAAGGTGTCTCCAGTGAGTCTGTCTGCTGAATGCATTGAGCCAGTATCTCCAGCAGGGGGCATGTCTGAGCCAGAGTCGCAGGGAGCAGCCTGCCCCACCGAACAAGCAGAACAGGGGTATAATACACACACACTATACACAGTTCTCTACACACATATCCTGCTTTATTAGACCCCATGATCAGTTGGGCTGCTTATTAATAATTAGCAAAATATGGACATTTGCGATACTGATACCACAGAAGGCTGAAATATGTTCAATACTGTTTGAGCACGTTTACCTCTATAGATTATTTAATCAATCAAATAATCTACATAATAAATGAATTTGGTCTATATATTGCAGGGCAGTATATAAGTGTACTCCATCACTAATTGACAGACTGTATTAGTTTATGATGATTGCAGTGTGTAGCAGTTTAATCACAGTGTAGTGTCTATGTTGCTGAGTCTCTTCTTCTCTGTCAGGCTGGGATCTCGCTCTCCTGCCAGCAGCTCCCAGCATCCAGCCTTCTTCAGCAAACTCACCGAGAGCAACTCCGCCATCGTCAAGAGCAAGAAGGAAATGATCAAAAAGATGGTGGTTGGCAACGAGGCCGATTTCAGTGAGTTCTGAAACTTTGCAAGGCTTTCTGAAGCATTTCCCCAGATCTCCAGAGGCTTTAATTGATCTCACTCATCACGTGTGGACGGGCGGGTCATTTGTTCTTTCAGAAATGTGCAGAGTCTGAATTAATACATCAGCTTTGCTGTAGAATCTTATTCTCTGTTCTTATTCTCCGTTTCTCTTCCTCTCTCAGACTCTGGCCAGCCTGGGACAGAAATCTTCAACATGCCAGCCTCTTCTAATGCAGGTGAGACTTAATATCAGCAGTTCAAAAGCGCAATATTTTTTCTCAGAACATGGTTAATGCCAGCCAAGCCTGAGTGAAAGCTTTGTTTTTTTTGTTTTTTTTAAATCAAGTGGTTAACCTCTTAACATTTTTGTTTGATACCCCTTTGACTGAATAATGGATTAGAAACCAAATGTATGTCAGTGTTCATTGTTTATTCCAAAAAAACTGCTCGAGTTTTCCACCCAAAGTGGGTAGGCAAGGCAAGGAAAGTTTTAGTTCTGTAGCCTGTTATCATACACAGTTTTTATTTTTATAGGTTATGCTGCTTCTGCTTTCTTCTCTTATACTGCCCACCTTGCTGTTGTAACTGCAAATTCCCCACCCATGGGACCAATAAAGGGTTACCTTATCTTAATAGTCATGACTTTCCAGCAGGTCCAAACCCCACTTTTAGAATATAGGGTAACTCTGCCTACATTAGAGTTTACATTATTGTCCGTTTACAGGTCACTGGATAGTACACCCTAAGCACTATGAGGACAGGATTAGTTTTACATGGGTTGGTGGGATAATGTTATTTGTGGTCATCTGTGTCCCTTATTGTTATGGACAGGCTCCTTAATCTGAATCTCCTATATGTTTTACCTTTAAAAAAAACAACCCAAACTATAGGAATCCTGGGCAAAGTGAAAATGATTTCAGTTGCAAAAGGAGTTATCTTGGCTACAAAAACCTAAAAGTGTTTAATTGTTCTTTCTGTGGTTCCGATCAAGCTGTATGTCCTGCCCTAGATCAGATGATCAACTCCCAATATTAAAGCATCTTAAAAGACATAAATAAAGGTTTGATTATATGCAGTGATGGTGACTGTTAGTCCTAAACTAATAGTAGCAGCAATGACACACTACATTCACTCAAAACAGCAAGGAGATCAGTAGCACAAGCAAAATAATGACTGAATTAAATGCTTGGACATGTTTTCTACTACACCCTCATATAGATTTATCATTCATTCATGCACTGTAATAAGCGTAGAACTTTTAGGTACTGTTTTAAATGCAATTCTTACTTAACTCTCTCTATTTGAATGCCCTGTTATAACTGTCTCTAATCTATGTATCATATGATAGATTCTCTGCCGTTCTTATGCTCACAACTGTGTCTGTGTCTCAGGGCCAGTCAGTATGCGCAGCCACCCAGCTCCAGACTCCAGTGGAAACACCATTGGACTGGAGGCCATCATCCGCAAAGCCCTGATGGGTAAATACGATGACCAGGCAGAGGAGCGCCCCCCCTCCAGCTCCGTTACCCCCCTGAGCACCAGTGTGAACCCTGCTGCTGCTGACCCTCGTACTGAAGAGCAATACTCACTGCCTGGTATGCCTGAAACACAGCTGCCATGCACATGGAGCTCCTCTACCACACAGCCTCAACAGTACATACAGTACACTGCAGAAGCATTGAGCCACCCCTCATTTCTTTTGTATGAATTTTTTTGTAGGGAAATGAGAAAGGTACAGACTTGTATTACAACTTAGGCAAACAGACATTATAGAATAGTATTAGGTTTGGCCGCCGTTATGGCCACCATTCAAAGCCTGAACTCTTAGTAGGTTTTTTATGTGTCTTCAGGAAAAGTTCTCCAGGCCTCTTGAAGGTCATTCAAAAGCTCTTCTTTGGATGTTGGCTGCTTTTTGTTCTGTTCTCTTTCGAGATGACCCCACACTGCTTCAGTAATGTTGTGATCTGGGCTTTGGTGGGGCAAATCCATGACTTACAGTGTTGATGCACTCAGAGCACTTCTATGGGAAAAAAACCCCTCACATTTGAACAGTGTGTTTGGGATCATTGTCCTGCTGAAAAACTAACCTGTTGCCAACCAGATGCTTTCATCTCCAAAATGCCTAAGTCGTTACACTGTGGCTTCAAATTGTAAAAAGACATTTCAGAACAGCAGTAGCTGCTTTGCATGTACTTGTGTTCTTAAACTTAGATGGAGTCATACAGTGTCAGAAACAGCATAAGCAAGTCGTTTACTCCGTTCTGTTTGAAGCGGCTTTGTGATAATATAAGTCTGCAGTGCTTGTTGGTAGGATATTAAAAGGAAAGATTGGAAAAAAATGTAAATTTTTGGAGAAATGATTGCTTTCGGATGTGACGGCACTTCACAGCTAAAGTGTAACATGTAACTAAATTTGAAGAGGTGTATCAAGGTTACTTCGCCATCAGCAACTGTTTCCTGAGATGTTTCTCCATGGCACAACAGATAGCAACAGTGAAATAATACAATAGATAGACATTATAAAAATGTAACAGTGTAGAGTGAATGGGACGTAATGTTGCACCATAAGTTTGAGGCAGTTAGCAGCATTGAAATTCAGGGTATGACAGAAACAGTATGTTAAATAGAAAATACAGCAGTATCTTTATGTGGAGTATTTGTATCTTTGTTGACTCTGTTGCAGGTAAATCAAAGGGCAGTGGGCGATCCAACGGCCGCAAGACTAAGTCCCCCGGTCCTGGTCTGTCTGGAGGAGAGAGACCCTCCTCGGTGTCGTCCGTCCACTCTGAAGGAGACTGCAACCGGCGCACTCCACTCACCAACAGAGTGTGGGAGGACAGACCGTCCTCTGCAGGTGCACACACGCGCGCACATACACACATTACGGATTACTATACATGTATTGGTCACTTAATAAGAAACACTTATCTTGAGAGGTAGTTAGTAACCGTTTGTATCAAAAATGTTTTTTCAAGGTAAAACAGTAAAACATACATTTACCCAGTCTTTCAGTTCATTTAAGTAACAGCAATATAGTAAGTAAATATCAACTTTAAATATCAAGTTATTTCCCTTAAGATCTGGAAACTCCATTAATTATTATGGACAGCTCTGTTAATGGCTGTGGGTGCACAATTATTATTATTTGAATCCTGTAGAGTACGTCCATTAAACTGCAGTCAAACAAAATTGGCTTTATATTCTTGAAAACATTCCAACATCGTTTTAGAATTACAGCAGAACTGGCTTTATATTAAAGCTGTTCATGAGTAGTGAAGCTAAATTATTTGAACATAGGTGTGTAGATCCCTTTCATCCAGCATTTAATCTAAAATCCACGGTATTAACTTACCTAGCAGTAACTTGGTTAAAGAGCACCTGCTAAATGTCGTAAACGTATTAAAGAGGGGGATTGTTCCCCTTTTACCTCAGTAACAGCCTCTACGTGTTTGACAAGGCGTTACACTAGATGGTGGAGAACATTGCTGTGAGGATTTGATGTTGGATGGCTAGTTCTAAATCGCAACCCCCTCTCCAAGTCAACCCAGAAGTATTCACTCCACAGAACACTGTTCTTCCCCCTTGATGGGGGGCAGTATACATGTCTAGACAGCATTTGCAGACCTCATGGGATAAAGGGGATCCCATCATTTTAGCAGTGTTGTTCTGTGTTGGAGGTTTCCACATACAGTACAGGGGAAAAAGTCCTGAGCCACCCCTCACTATCTTTGAAACACTTTGTTGGTACAAAAATACTGTTTCATGCCTGTCGAACTGCCACCTGATCATCTGGAATCATCTGCACCTGTTTCTTCATTGGTTCAGGACTTCAGTTAGATGGTCTTTGTTCTGCTTGAATGATTTATTTCTAGGCCACTGCGTGGCATAACAAACAAACTTAGGAAACTGCTCAGGTTCAGGGACTGGACTGACGATGAGAAGTCTGGAGAACTTTTCATCAAGACTACATTCAAAATACAAGAAAGTCTGGATCTTTGGAAGCAAAAAATGTAGAAACATAGAGACTTTTCACAGTACTGTATTTCTGGAGATATGTTGTGAACATATGTTTACTCTGTTTTTTCTATCTGTCTCTTTAGGCTCCACCCCGTTCCCCTGTAACCCATTCACCATGCAGATGCGTCTGCCCAGTGGGATGATGCCCAGTCACTCCCCCTCCCCCACACAGCCTGGGGCCCCAGGCCCCCCGCAGAACCAGAGGTCCTGGGTAGGAGAGGAGGAGCCCAAACCGCTGCTGTGCTCTCAGTACGAGACACTGTCTGACAGCGAGTGAGCGCAGGCTCACCTGTGGGAGTTTTTTCTTTAATAAACAGGGGCGTTGATGCACACATTCATACATAATAGGTGAAACACAGTCATTGACATACACACCTAATGAGAGCACATACACAGGCCTACATGCAAATGAATATGCATAATATTACATTAAGGCTTTCATTGTTCAGCTGCACACATACACACGTCCCTCATTTCTTTTAATACCTCACACACACATACACACACACACTCCAAACGGATCCCGTCACGTATGCAGTAAGTTCTGCAGAAGTGTGTGTGTTTTAATGTATTCGTAAGCGTGTTTGTGCGTACAGTATGTTGGTGCACGTGCACACAGATATTAGCGTGTGCCATCACTCCGAGATTGCTCATAGGACAAATCACTTTTTTGTTGTTTTTTAACATTTTTTTATGTTAAGTTTCTGTTTTTTGTCTTCTTTTTAGGCCTTATCGTTTTCCTTTTATTTTTTTGTGTGGACTCATGGGCTCCCGTAGTGTTTTGCTCATGTTTTTAGAGTGTTCTTCATCTGAATGCTCAGGACACACACTTCTGTACCGTAGTCCAAAGGCTGGTTCACGCTTTCTTAACCTCACTTATCGTTTTTTATTCAGACGCACACAGAAGCTGTACTTTTACTACCGTGTGGAAACATTGCAAACACAATATAAACACACACACACACTTGGTCTCCCCCTCCCACTCCCCCTTATAAGCATGAACGTTCTCTCACACACACATTTACACACACACACTGTGGGACGAAACCGCGGCTATGCATTTCTGTCTTAAACCTCGGCTGCTGGCCGTGTCGCCTGCGTGGATTCGGAAACTTGGGTTAACCACTGCAATGTTTGAGTAAGAGGCACATTTTTGAGGTACAGTGGACCCAAATGGTTGTGTGTGTTTGTGTGTTCTCACAGATGATGGGCACACACTAGGCATGCATTACGCATGAGTTGTACAGCTCTTCAGTTTTCTGCAGTTTAGCCTTTTCTGAAGTATGAAAGGACAATCCAGTCCAATATCGTAGACAAAAATGCTCATGAAGTCAACTGTGTTTAACAGTGATTTATTTGTTTGTTTGTTTGATTTTACTTCACTTTTTTGTTATTTTTCACTGAATTTCTTTTTTTTTTTTGCTACTTTAGGGGGAGTCTCTATGGGTGGGCCATATCGTTGGTTTACAGGGTACATATGCCGTGTATTTTTGATGTCATACCGTTTTGTTTTTTTTTTTGGTTTGTTTCTCGTTATAAAAATCGCCTCTAGTTGACCCTTACAATTTTTACGGTTCTGTTTTGTTTGATAGTTGTCATAAAAACTGAGACATTTATTTGTGTTATCACTAATTTTCATTTTCTTTTCTATATGAACCATGTTTGTATACATATTAGTGTTGTTTTTTTTAATGTTTCGGTTTATTAAGCACTTGGCCAGCAGACGGTTCTGGTTGGCACCCTTTAAATGGGTGCCACATACATACTTAAACAAATGCAATTTTTTTACATAGCATTTACCTTTTTGTTATACAGTGTTGTTTATTGTTTTTGGCATGTCACCTAAATGTGGAAACAAAAAGTCCAACGCTCCAGCGACAATCACAAACGGAGAGGAAATGATGGTGCGGAGCGCGACATGTGGACACCACCTTAGAGGAAGCTGCTTTTTCAGGTCCCAACAACGTCCTTAAAAATCCTCACTAACGTGATTTTGTCTCTCTCTCTCTCTCTCTCTCTGTCTCTCTGTATCTCTCTCTCACATACACACACACACACACACACACACACACACACACATTTGTTTAAAAGACTGATGGAAAACTCAGCTGAATCAAAGCCATGCTGTCTGGCCAGTTCGTGGATAGTGAGAGCTGCTTTTCTGCCCTGGATCAGTTTTGAATGGTGACTACGGTTTGAGGACACCGTTCAGTTTTTTCACTGACTGACGAGGACCTCTGATTTTATCCTGAAGATTATTTGGGCTGCAGGGGATTGGACACCTGTGGACACCTGGTGGCGCACCAACCTCAACACCTCATATGAAATACAGCGGATCCCTTTCTGTTTATGTGAGAATCTGGTGTTAAGTGCCATTTCTTTGACACATACTTTACTGAAGTTTAAACTACCAAGAGACTACGCACAATTTTTCATCCCTTCTTCATTTCCCTTCTCTAATTCAATTGTTTGTTTGGGTTTTTTTTGTTTGCCCCCCCGCCCCCCACCCAAGAGTTGTGCAGTACTGTATGTGTCATACAGGGACAGCACCAATGAAACCGCTCAACGAAAGGTGTGTTAAAAGTAAACCCCACAGCCTCACGCCAACATGTGTCCCAAATCCGCGTCCGTATGACTCGGATGACCAGTGTCGTCAACGGCAGTGATACTATTAATTGTTTTGCATGCGCGTTAGATATTAAGGAATCTTTTTATTCTTACTGTTATTATTTGACCGTTATTTGCTATGTTTCAATAAAAAAAAGTCAACCCTCCTTAGCACTAAAGAAATAAAAAGTTGTTATTGGATTCCTTTTTGGAGATGGGAGTGGAACTCCAGCCAGACAGAGTGGTTATCTGACGCAGTCCTGTGTCCTTCAGTGAACGATGCGATGCTTTTTTGTTGTCGGTCAGTTTGTGGTGCATTATATCGTGTGGTTTTGTAAGTGGGGCTGCTATCACAGGCTTGTTCACACACGTCATGTCCAGGCTGCTACGACGCGGCTGCTTTTATTACCTCCCTGTATTCCGCAGCCAAACCCGTCACACACATCCCTCCCAGCAGCACTGCGTATTGTGGAAAAGGCATAAAACGTAGGGTTTGTCTGTCTAGAGCTTGCGTATGGATTGTTCTCTCTTGACTTGTCGACTGGCCTCTGACGAAAGGGCAGCATTTTAAAACAAAAAAATACAAAAAAAACCTGAGACCTGTATAAATTACAGGATGTTCCCACGATCACACAATTGGAAGTGAAGGAAAGAGGGAAAGAGGAACATTCTGTTCCTGTAAAACAGTGATTGTGTGTCCCCTTTTAAGATGGGTGGGATGGGTTGGAATATATCTTGTACAACCATATTGTGCTTTTCTTTTTTTTCTCTTCTTTTTTTAATTATTATTATTAATATTACAACCCACTGTATTATAGTGTGGAGTGTAAATAGGCCTAAGAGGATGTACATATTTATGTGATTTGCTGCAAGGTTGATATTCACAGAGGAACTGTTCACACTGTTGTATTTCAACATGGCCACCAGCAAGCTTTGTGGATAGCAGTGTAAAAACGAGACAAACTGAAAAAAACAGACACTGCCTTAATGTTTAAATAAAAAGCTTATTGCCATTGACCTGTTTGATTGTTTTGGGGTTTTTTTTTGTCGGTTATGTCCTGATCACAGTTATTAGAGCTGATCAGTATTACTGTGATTTCATCCCACAAATTTTTTATTTTACAGGTGTGTGTTTATGCACAAAAGTTGAGCGATGGGTCGGGGGCAACCCAAACGTATCATGGATCCTAAAAAAGTTCTAACTTGGTTCTAACACACTTTGGACTAGCACTAACATTTTGGCCTGTATGCATATAAGCAGCCATGGGGAAACATGAAACACTGCGTCATTTTTTTTTTCTGGTTATTGACATTGTAATTTGTGGAAGTGTGTGTGTGTGTAAAATGTCACTATAGTTTTATACACTACTGACCACACTTGATTGGAGAAAATTTAAAAATATTACATATAAATAATTTATTATACCTTGGTTAAACTACACAAATGCTAAGCTACACAATAATCTTACACTATTCTACAACTGCAACTATTAAAACAGTGATGTTAAGAGCAGTGCGTGCTTGTGTGACTTTCATTCCATCAGAAGCTGAATCCAGTGTAAATCTGCTGGAATACAGCACACAGAAACGCTGGTGCACAAACACTACTGCACTCAACACATTTGGAGGCATTTATTTTTTTACACCGCTCACACTGCAGTTGTTCATGAAAGAATAGCAACCTGTGCATTTTACATACGCACTGCCTCAAAAAAGGGAAAAGTGGTCTCTTATTTATCCCATGGCTGTACTTACACAGGATTATAACCTATCAACAGCCAGCCTAAACAGTTAGGATGCAAGCCTTTTGGCCAATTTAGGCTTTACCTAGTTAATTAAAATTTGATTCATTTGAATCTTCTGTCATGATGCTCTGACCAAGATAAAAATCCAATATTTATCTCACCTGTTTTGGCGCATGTGAGATTTTTTACTTAAAAGTACTAAAAATGTTATTACTAAAAATGCATCAAGTGTTCATTAAGTATTCCATCACTCCTGACCTACAAAAAGCCAACTAATATAATGTGGATCACAAGACAAGAAATATATATTGAGCTTAATTAAATATCAGTGAAACGGTTAACAAGTGCATTTAAACTAATGGACAGTCTAGAATTGGACTATATCACCTTACAACCAGTTAATAGAATGTCAGACATGCACTTTTACATATTCTTTCATCTTACAAAGGAACTATGTTTTAATTTAAAATTATTCGCCCAATGTTTAACAAAAACAAAAATCTGCAATTTATGAAATACATGGATAGTGTGCAAAAAAAATGGCTAAAGTGTATAAACATTTATTAATCTGGATATAAAATGCAGTATTGCTAATAGAGCAGGATGTTCATGAGTGTTGTGATACTTCAACCACAAGAGGGCGCAAGAGAGTCGTAGACATTTTAAACATCTGTGTGCTGAATCTCCTTCTCAGCATCTGTAACCAGATTCTCCACCTTATATTATTAGGACAGAGCCCTTTGGAGCCTGGGTCTGATATGTACTCTGAGCCGCATGCAAGGACTTTCTATTCTTCTGAACTGCAAGCTACAATTCGCATTGCTTATTGGTGAAGCTCACATATACATTTAACTGTCAAATGTTCAGAACCAGTCAAAAGTATGGACACAGCTTCTCATTCAATGCTTTCCTTTGTTTTTATTATTGGCTACATTGTAGATTATTATAAAAATACATTACCGATTGCTCTAATGTTTGCTCTAATCACTGACTGCTTTGCTCCCTGCATTTTTCATTAATGAGGTGTTCTTCTTTCATTAGTAGAATTTCTTGCCTTGTTAATGTGTTTGGGACCATCAGTTGTGATGGTCGGGTTGGTACACAGGTAGTGATCCTGTTCCACAAGAGATCTACTCTATTCTGGTTTGTTTAACTCTATTTTTGTTCACTGCATAATTGCATGTGTTCATTCATTGTTTTTTTTTTCTTTTCTTCAATATTATCCTACAATGTAGAAAATAATAAAAACAAAGAAAAAATATTGAATGAGGAGTACAGTCGGTACAAGACCAAGATCTAAACCAGACTCATCGTAATTAACAAGCAGGAGGCTGTTAATGTTAATCAAATCATTAAACATCCATAAACCAATTCAAGCTTACTGAGGGAGGAAGGCTTACAAACACACATTACTGGTTAAAAAAATCAGAAAACATTTGATTAAATTCCAATTAATTGGAAGTCTATGGGAAAACAAGTCTTGATGAGATGTGCTTAATGTGACCAGGAACTGAACAAATTAAGAAGAAAAAACTCATGCAAAAGTCTTGGGTGTCTTTTCTTTGTTTGAATTTGTTTGATATATTTTTAACCCCGCCCCCTTTATTAGTTTCATTTTAAAATAAAACAATTGCGAAGTATGATTCAGTATTTTATTTCTTAAGATATACACTTATTTCTTAAATTATTTTCTAATCTCTTGTCCAAATTAAAACAAAAAGGCCTTTAACTTGGGAATTATACAAAAATAAAAAGAGAATCATTAAGTGCAGAAGGCAACATATACAACAGGAAAGTATTTTACGCAGAATAAAGGAAAAAACAAATCAGTCATTACAGTTTTTTACATCCAAGATCAATCACAGACTCGCAGAGAGTGCTCAGCTCCGCTCACTGATGACTTTCACAGAAACCTTCGACACTTCCGAAAATACCTTTCTCACCGACTTTTCTTTCTCCTTCATTCCTCCAGCGAACCCGCAATCCATTTCCCTTCCCTTTTTGCCTTTTTGTTGATAACTATAACTTTAGAGAAGATAAACTTCCAGCAGCCCCTGTGGGTTCCCTCCTCATTTCAGTGTCCATCACAGCTGCCCAAAATCCAGCCGTTTACACCCTTTCGATCAATAGACACACGAGTGTGGACAGTTTTCATCACAGACGTTTACCTGACGTTCACCGAGCCTCTCTGGTTTAAAAGCGATAGATTTTAAATGAGGTAAGAAATTGGACTTAAATTTAAAAGGTCATGAGCATTTACCAATTCAGTACCATCCAAATACATGTAAGACAAATGTACTGCAGCCCCTGCCTGTGCTGTAATGCTTTAATGTGACGAAAAGGTCACTCCCCCGAAACCCCCTCACCCATAGAAATGAAAGGTGCAAATGACCAACGTCCATAAAAACATGGGCCCGAACCCCAGTCCAGTAGGGATGACAGTCTATTGTGCTTATTGTGTATATTTTGCCGCTTTTCCACTGGCACAAGGAACCACACAGTATCTCAAACAAATGTTCTTCCAGTACAAATAAAGCAACCGAAAACCAAGCCGTACTCAAGCCGTACCCAAGCCGCTCGATGGCAGGGCCAAAAGTGGGCCGCAGCCGAGCATCATTGCTTTCTGATTGGTCAATATGTCATCACAACATGGAAAGAATTACACTTAACAAAGCTACTTCCATTCCCTAACTACAGGGGAGAGTCTCCCTAGAGCAACTTGGGGTTAAGGGTCTTGTTCAGGAACCCAGTGGTGGTGGTGAAGGTAAGATTCGAACCCATGACCTCTTGGTCTAGAGACAAGTATCCTACCAACTAGGCCAACACCACCCGGAGACCATTGTGTTTTACTGCCCGCGCAAAAAATGGAGATGCACACAACTAACTGGGAAGTTCACAAAGTACAAGCTCTACTGTCTGTCTGGGCTGAAGTGAGAAGCCTGGATGTTGCTAACAAGTTAGCTGGCTAGCTAAAGAATGCCAAGAAAAAAACTCAAACAAGACTGTAAATAATAAAAGACCACAAATACAAAAGCGCCTCTGACAGTAAAAGCTTTCCGCTGGTTCGATTCCATGGACGCGGTTTTGGGACAACAACTAGCCCTAAACTGGGGGGGGGGGGTTTAAACCCCTCCTGCAGATGTCTGGTTTTAGGCATAGTGACTCTGCTGGTCAGTGGTTTCTATGGCGCCGAACTGAATGCTGGTGTTATGCCCAAGAAGCTGCAGTCATTAAAAGGGTCACCTGTCTACCTTAGGATGACCAGCGACTTTACACAATGTATTAAAACACTAGTGGACCCATAATGTAACATAAGCCCACATCAGTCTGAACAAAATAATTGACTTTTTCCATAAAAAAACGAATTGAGTCTGGAACACTTCCATTCTACGAACTCACAATAAACAGTCCAAACCACTGGACTAATGTGGAACTAATGTGGACTTGGATCTCAGGACGAGGTTGTGGACGATCTGGAATAGCTGTGAGCTCTGAGCTGTTAAAACAGGTGATGACGATACTTCTGTTTTTCTGAACTGAATAAAATCTTTGGTCCAATCTTTCAAGTGCTGTTGGACTGCAGGTCTAAAAACCCTCTTATCAACCAGAACTGCTGTAGCCAAATACGGAGGGAAAAGAAAAAGGAAAAACAAAACCACCTTAGCATAAGTGCAATCAAGCATTTACACACTTGGCAAGGGAGTGCCACCACAACTTTCACTGAAACAGAAAGAGTTTATATTGTACAGCTTTGAGGCTGTTTTTACAGCACTGTAAAGGACGGCGGTAGATTCATGTGATCCATTTCTCCACAGATGACTGTGTTCTTCCGATAGTTGGTAGGAATCAGCAATAATGAGTAAACAAACAGGCAAATGAACAAAGAACATGGTTAACCCACCGCCCGACTGGTATCTTATGAAAATATAAAACTTTAGAAGACCTTCTACCGTACACACACACACACACACACACCCCAAGTAGATCTGCTGCACACACACCTCCTCACTCTCAAAGTCCCCACTTCACCCAGAGGCCGAAGGAAAAGGAAGGCTCCCTCACTAAAATTCTGCCTTTAGTGGAAGTCTCTAGTGATCCTCGCTATGGTGGATCGTGTAAATTGGGCCCACTGTGTCCTTTACAGTGCCACCTTATGGCCAAAAGGAGTTTTAGCTTTGGGAAAGAATTACAGATGCTCCACAAAGGCCTCGTTCCTCAGAGGTTCTCGGTGTAGATGATGCAGGGGCTGGTGTCCTCACTAGACTCCAGCCGGACCGTGGACACAAACCACCGCTGCCCGGCGCTGCTGTTGGCGTTGTAGTTGAGCGTGGTGCGGTACGTGTTCCGGGCGTGTTTGGGGAAGACGATGGCTGTGCTCTGATAATGCAGCGGCCGGTGGCGGGGCAGGAAATGGACCTCAGACTTGTAGCTGCGCCACGTGCAGTCGGGTACCGCCACCACTGTCTCGCTGTAGGACGTCACCGTGGGAACCTGGGCACAGTACACCTCGTCACGGTAGTGCCGCTCCGAAGCGTACTTCACAGCCGAACTGAACCTGGAGGAACAACACAGCAGTCAGTGCATCTACACCTACACTGTATTAGAAAACAAGTGGAGGGCAGTGAGTGCGTTTAAAAAACTGAACTATGTTTGATAAATATGGCTGATTCTGTTGTTATACTTGTTATTGTTATACTGGTCTCGAACGGGGGCAACACCAAGCCTTGGTCAGGAAACGCTGGTGTTTTAGTGTTCACACAGATTATATAAACTATATATTTCATTGCAGGTCAGTACGTGGCCCATGCCTTATGAGAGGTCCAGTAACTCCAGTGTTCTGGTGTACGGTTAGAGACTGTAACCCCTCTCTTAATGCCATTTGCGTTGGTGATGCTTTAGTCCATCACTGGCTACTTCCATTCTGGTGGGCCGGTGTCATGTGCAGTTTGGTGGCCCCCTACACACACAGTCACTAAACAGGTGTGTTTAAGCAGGGAAGTCAACAACCTGTTCTGTTCTCCAGCCCAGAGTGAATATTTTGGGTGGACCCCTCTCAAAATAGCAGTGGCAGTCAGATGTTTGTAAAAAAAAAAAAAAAAAAAAAAAAAGGCCAACAACACACACTACTGCTGTTCTGAGAAAGGTCCCCTGCCATCTGGATTACAGAGGGCAGTCTCCCTGGAGAAACTTGGGTTTAAGGGTCTTGCTCAGGAACCCAGTGGTGGTTTGCTGAAGGTAGGATTCAAACCCATGACCTCCACTTGTCCAGAGGCAAGTATCCTGCCCACTCAGCCACCACCCCCCATTAGCAGTCACAAAGTGCTGGTGGCCTGGTGGTTAGGGGTTTGCCCCTGCAATCGGAAGGTCAGCACTGGCACCACTCAGTGGCACCACTGAGGTATCCTCAACAAAGGTACCGTTAGGGAGTTGCTCCCCGTGTGCCACATTGGTGGCTGCCCACTGCTTCTCTTGGTGAATGGAGTAGATGCAGAGAGAGAATTTCACACTGTGTGCTGTGCTGTGTTGTGTTCACACTGACCAATTAACTTCTGTTAAGGAATAGAATAAAGATGTACATAAATTAGGAAGCATAAAAACAGCAGGAAGTAAGAATAGAAAAGAATGCATAGTAAAACTGAGAGTTTGAGCACAAGTGTGTACAAGAGTGCAACTGCAGGAAAATGATGTTAACATACTAGATTAGTCAGTTCTGAACTGAGCTCAGAAATCAGCAGAGCTAGGATCACTTACTTTAGCTCTTTGCTGGGTTTGGGGTTGACCTCGATGCTCTCTCCATAAACCACTGGGTACATACGACCCTTCACGTCCCCCTGAGAGCTCAGCAGGAGGTACGGCAGCTGCACAGAGAGAAATTGGGCAGAATTAATCTAGTGCCTCTTCTGTAGTTCACACAACTTCTGTCACAGTATATTAGTCAAAGTGAACTTTGTCATTTCACCGTATACAAGTATACAGGGAAACGAAATGGCGAGAGCTCTGGATCAGCAGTGTATATACCAATACTTAGAAGAAATAAGATTTAGAATTAAAAAAAATTAGAAATAATATAGACAGACAAGACAAAACATTGTACAAGACAAACAGTGCAATCAGACAGTATATCTCTCTGGTATGTGCAAATGGGTAAGCTATATAAATATACTACACATATACAGTAAAGATCTGAGTTGCCAGAACTTATTTGAGTAGCAGCATGTTCCGCAGATTAGAAAAATATGAAAGAAAATATCACATAAATCTGCAAGAAAGCCACAGAACCAGGGAGTAAAAGATTCAGATTACAAAATACAGCTTTATAAAGACCTGCAGATTCCAGATTCACCATTCAAACTGCAAAACAGTCCCTGAGCAGATGAGCATTGAAGTTCCTTCATCGACTTCAGAAAACCAGCAGTTTTACAAGTCGCATTTCAATGGTGAGTCATTTTTAGATGAAAAGCACAGTTTGAAATACTGGGAGTTTTGCATCACAAGTGAAAATAATTAGATAGATTGTTCAACATTTTCTGTAGTTGTAATTGTAGAAATTTACCTGGGAAATAAACTGACAAATAATAAACAGAACAGATAATCATAAATGGTCATAAAAATTAAATGTTCAGATTTTTTCTAAAGTGTTGCTTTAAGTGGGCCTGACTGAGCATGAAGTGAAAGCATCTGCATAAAAGATGGTTTGTGTAAGTGTGTGGGTGTGTGTGTTTGTATATGTATATATATGTGTGTGTGTGTGTGTGTGTGTGTGTGTGTGTGTGTGTGTGTGTGTGTGTGTGTGTGTGTGTGTATATGTGTGTGTTTGTGTGTGTGTGTGTGTGTGTGTGTG
>JBBIGB010000017.1:228495-239193 GCA_037577075.1 Alestopetersius hilgendorfi | reverse complement strand
GAGAGAGAGAGAGAGAGAGAGAGAGAGAGAGTGGAAATGAGGGTGAGGTTAAGGTTGGGTGAACCACATTCCTCTGAGAGACCGAATTAGAGAAGAAAGTGTTGGACAGGAAAAGGGTGACTGACGGGTCAGTCTTGTGGACGAGCTGAAAAAAGGGCCTGCACTCGTTTACAGAGAGACAGACAGATGAACCGACCAGTTTGTCATGTGGTTTATTTTGATGTGAAGAGGATGGTCCACACCTCAGAACACAGAGCAGGACAATACTGAGGCCTGTCTCAGTCACACAGTCTTCTGTTAATAATAATCTAGTAAACTGTAACTATCTTATATGCCCTTACGTTCTGCACATGTATAGTGTCTGAAAATTAAAAGTTGCTTTAATTGGCAGGTCAGGTCCTTTCCGGACTGATTTAAAGGGCTGGAGCAGAAATGACAGGGTTTAAACACACCCTGCAGTCTCTGCCTTTATTTCACTGCTGTAATTGTGAACCTGAATGTTTCTGCTTTTGAAGGGGAAAGAGAAAGTTCTGGGGAAAGAGGGCCGCGGAGGGTCTCCTCTGTGTGGAATTTGTATGTTCTCTGTGTGTCCATGTGAGTTTCTACCAGGTTCTCCAGATTTCTCCTAGAGTCCCAAGTCTGCCCCTTGATGACCCTGTGATCGATGGGATGGACTTCAACACACCCGCCAGCTGTTCTGAACTGTTTACCGTTTTATTCTTTGGGAAACTCAAGATCATGAAAGTCAGGAGGTTCTTCCCTTTAGTACTGTTTACTTTATATAGAAAAAATATTTGTTTACTACAGCGCATCTGATTAAAGAAATATAAGTGATCATGTTGTAATTTCCTCTTGTATATAGTTTTGGCTTCACATGTCAGGGAAAGAAATGGACAAAGAA
Organism: Alestopetersius hilgendorfi; assembly: GCA_037577075.1. Taxonomy (NCBI): domain Eukaryota; kingdom Metazoa; phylum Chordata; class Actinopteri; order Characiformes; family Alestidae; genus Alestopetersius; species Alestopetersius hilgendorfi. Next base: position 238,292 of record JBBIGB010000017.1, on the reverse strand, counting down.
CTCCTGCTTTAACTGCAGTTTCTCTGAACTTGAACCGTGAAGATAAAGTGTTCTCTGTTATAAAAATGCTGGTGTTTCCTGTCTGACAGATTAGAGGTGTTTTAGATTGACATTGGCTTTAGGAAAACTGTGTTGTGACATGAAAGAGCAGCACATTCCTCACATAGTCTCACACACACACACACACACACACACACACACACACACACACAAGCTCTGTTAACTCCCCAGTAGACCTCTAGGATCTCAAACCCATTTTGGTTTTAGGAAGCAACAGTTTAAAACAAAGTAAACACAGTCAAAAGCAAAAGTTTTAGATCAGGTGATGTTGACATATAAGAAGCTAAATATAGCCTTTTCCCACACATTTTAAATTTGTTTATGTGCTGAGTTTTACAGATCAGAAAATATAAAACAATATATAATATTGTATTATCCTTCCTCTGACAATCTTGGATGTGGCTCAGTGGTTCAGAAAACCTATTTAGACCTTCGGAAACTCCTTTTTTTGAAAGTTCAAGAGATTCTTCAACCTATTTCAGCTCGATTAAATGCACGGTTCTATTTAAAAATTAATAAGAAAAAATACAAGAATACATACAAATAACATACACAGGGGTTAACATAAGGGGTACACAAGCACGCATAGATATAGTTTGCGTACCAGTTAATTCACGTAGGTTCTCATTAGAGTACTAGAGCAAAAAAATTGTCAGCTGCTGGTTATACAGTAAAGAGTAAAACAAATCTTGATATTATTTACTCCTGTTTTTTTGCAATTGTTCTAATGTTAACTTTGCTGGCAGACAACACTTTATCACACGCTTATAACAATTTACAATTTACAAAGACTTCTGCACAGTACTGTGTTCCATTAGTTCTTTCTTTGAGCTGCTTATCCTTAATCAGGGTGGTGGTAGAGTCTATCCCATCTCTCAAAGCAGCAAAAAGTGGAGAAACACCCTGGACAGGCCACCAGTCCATCACAGGACAGACACGCACACACACAAACATACGTAAACACACACGCACACACCAATAGGTGCGATTTTTTGGTGTGTGGTAGGAAAGTGAAATAAAGACTTTTTTTTTCATGGAAATCTCCAGTGTTTCAGAAAATTAAATTGAGATTCCTAAAAAATGTAGTTAATTTCTATACTATGTTGATCCTGGAGGAAATGGCTTGAGATATCTGCATTTAACCCTTTCACCTGAGGTAAGCAGCAACCAGCCAAGGAAGCAGTGTGCAGGGATGATAGCTTGCTCAAGGGCACCTCAGTGGTGCCACTAGCAGTCCCATGACCTTCTGATTGCAGGAGCACCACATTAACCACCAGCTGCCAGAAAGTGGCACCAAAACTGTATAGCAAAAAGATGCATAATTTCATAATGAAACTTCAATAACATTAATGAGGCACCATCTTATAAATATCTGCACTTCTTTCACACTTTTAATCTTCTTTTCTGAATTTCTGTGCACTTTTACTCCTTTTATTTCTTTAATTCTTTTAATTTCTTACCTCCGGATGTTTTATGCTTTCTAATCAGTCAATATTTTTACTCTGTTTCTTTAAAGTACATTGACTGACCTTGGTGTATGATAACAGCCCATATTAATATACTTGTCTTCTACTGATTGACTTCTGAAGCGTGTTCGGCTCCTGAACTCACTCTCTGTTTGAGGTTTTTGCTCAAATCTTTTTATGGAAGCTACTTTTACTGCACCTCTCTTTCAGTTTTTGTTCACACTCACAAAACTCACAAGAACGACACACTCTCTCTCTCACTCACACACACACACACACACACACACACCAAAAGGAAATCCCGTGGCCACATCCTGAAATACAAGCCTTGTTCCACACACACACACAGACAGACCGACAGAGACACACTAACAGACCCATAGCCAAATGTAAGTGTATGATTTCTTAATCCGAAGCCATCGTCCCCGTCCCCCCACAGCCATGATTAACTGAAGTGTTTTGGAGCAGTGGGCTATCTGGTGTGTTTTGCTTCCCCTAGCTTAGACAGTGGGGGATTTTCAGACTTCTCCGTAAACAGTGCGGCCTCGCTGAGAGATCGCAGCACTAATTTTAGCGTGCGGCGATCTGGCTGGCTGTTGAGTTAGTGGCGGGTGAGTCAGACGGAGGCACCAAAGGCCTGTTGGGTAACTCGCATCACTCTGTTTTTCTCCTGAAGAGAGGAGCTGGACGCGAGAAATGGCAGGGCCTGGACTGTAAGACATAAAAAAGTACCCTCCAATAAACTGACTGAACCTATTTTTGACACATATGACAGTTGGGAGAGAGGTTATCCCATTTGCTGCCCTTACTCATGTAAATTTGCTAAATAGTTTTTGCTTTATCATGCAAGTCTTTAATGCGATTCCTAAAAAACAGACTGACACAAGCCAGCAAAGCTATAGTAAAAACCTGTGCCGTATCATAATGACTTTGAGAACAGGTTGTTCAGGCCTAAACGTATATTGGTGCTTTTCTACTGACACCATACCACACTGCAAAAAAGTACCTCAAATGTTTTCCATTGTAAGACATACCCGAGATTCTTGATGGCAGGGCCAAAAATGGGCCACAGCAGAGCCGTTTAAGCCACTGCTTTCTGATTGGTCAAAATGTTGTCAGACAACAGATGGACTTGGAAAGTCATTTTTGTACTGTCTGCTCAAAAAAATAACAACAATGGAGAAACACACTAACAACTGGAGACTAACAAGTCGCAAAGTACAAGCACTACTGTCTGTTTGAGCTGAAGATAAATTTCAGTGGGAGTATTCTATGACAAACAAATGTATCTTTGTGAGAAATGTGAAGGTGTGCAGGGGCATTGCTAACAAGTTAGCTAGGTTAAGTCAACGAAAAAAGATACACTGGAAAATCAAAGCATGCTGCAATTTCCATGCTATCATAGTATAGTTTATCCGTATCAATGTTATTATACTAGCCTTGGTTTAATTGGTATCAGTACTGTTACATTGGTATTACTGGGTGTCAGATTCAGTAGACACTGAATGGTATTGCCCACCCATAGCTGGATACCAGATGCATTTTAATGTGTTCTTGGTGGTTTCTTCACGTCTCTCACATCCCATACATGTTTAACAAGGACACAACATAACTAGGGACCTCAAGATTCATCCTAATGATCGATATTATCCTCAAACCCAGTGCAGACCCAAAAAAGCCCTGTGGGTGCAGGTCTTTGTTTGCATGCAAAGCAGCTTAGCATTTAATTATTCAGGTTCATAATTTCTACATAATGAAATTCTAAGCCACTTCAAAACATGGGATTTTCTCCCAGCTGTCAAAACCAAGCTGAGATGATTGTGTTGCAAAACACATAAAAATATCCTGTTTACAGCAACTGCAAAAAACGTGTTCCTGCAGGTATAAGCGCAGTGATGACATGGCATTTCTATGCCTTCTTCTAGGAGATTTAGCGAAACCGCACTGAACACTTCCATCCATGCAGCGCAGCTCAGCTGCACCTCTTTCCAGCGCGGTGAGAAGATCCAAAATATGATTATTCTTTTCCTGCAATGTGGGATGCTATAAAACAGCCACCAAAAATGAGTTCTGTATGCTTAATTTACAGCCTTTTTGCTGCGTGAAGCTGCTGGCGCTGTTCTTCACACCAGGACGGGAGAAGCACCAGCACTGTGGAGGCCTTAAAGTCGATCACGGCTGCTGGGTGTGTGCAGGCCTGTGTTTGATGGTTCGCGTGATCAGCCCATAGTGACCCAGCACGGCAAGTCATGTTCAAAACAGACACCACGTCCCGTTTTACTGCAGCCCAAACCCAGGGAGCCGAAATAGCTGTTGTGAGAATCAACAAGCTGCATGACACACTGAGCCTCAGACGAGACTGAAACATACCAGCCCTGTCATTGTTTTGTCTGGATGATGAGACATTTTGTCTGATCGCTCATTTACTGCTTTCTGGGTTGCTTTTATCTATCTTTGGGATACAGAAACAGCCAAATGCAGCATTTCAATACTGGTGATGAAAATAAAACCAATTGCTTCACACTGTTTTTAATTCTGCACATCATTATAAATATAACAGAAGCCTCTTTTTTTTGCTCGGAGCAAACACATCCCACCCTTTTTATATAAAACACATTACACGCAATATTAATAGTTGATTCAGGACGTACCATTCTAATCTACAGAAGTTAGGAATCAGTTAATGCTTCTCTTACCTTTAATCTGTTAATCCTTTTTTTCACAGCAGCCATTAAATGCAGCTTTAGTCTCTCTTAAAAGTTTGGCCTTGATTTTTACCATTGTGTGCTGTAACGATCTATTTAAAATGGCTTTTTAGTTTGAATAAAAATGTTTAATTTGATTGTATTAATTAAAAAAATACAGTTAAATGAGTGATCTTTTAATTTCCACATTTAATTAACAAATAAGGGATTGATTGTTTTTCTTCCTTTCATCTAATTTCTGCCTTGTTTTATTTGTAGGCATGTTGTTATTTATTTCAATGTAAAAGTATATTTGAACGTTTTGTATGTCTTTTAGAGCCCTGCTATAAATGAGACTTTAATTGTGTTGGAATAATCTTCCCTTTATGCACAAATGAGTAAATGAATGAATAAAATGAAAAATAATGAATAATGAATCATTTATGAATAATAAATAAATAAAGTCGACACTGCTCCGTCTAAAGAAGTGTTCTTATCTGAATCAGGGGGATTCTGGGTGGACTTTTTTCACACAAAATATGTTAGCCTTTTAGGAGTATGCTCTCTTTATTATATTTGTTTTCCTAGTCCAGAAAAGTCTAAAAGAAGTCTGGAAGCGCTCAGTAAAGCTCAATAACTTATATATTACATTTACGGCCCACGTTAAATGTTGTAGGTTGTAGGTTTCACATTTTCAGTCCACTGACACTGAAAACCCTCTAGCCCTCCAGACTGGGATGTTTCTGCTGAGAGGTGGATATAAATACTATAGATAAATACATTTTTTGTAATTCACATTTTTGTACGTAATTTACTACTAAACACAAATAGTGATTTTTTAATGTTCTCTACACCAAGTCTGTTATTACACAAAAGTGACATAAGTAGTGATATTGCACATAACTGTTGTACATAAATATTCCACATAATAATATGATTTAGCTCACAATAAAAAATAGTAGCAGCAGGTTATTGAGTCTATAGAGTCTGCTGGGTGAGTGTGTGCCGGGGGAATGGAGTTACAGAGTCTGATGGTGAGGGGGCAGAGTTATAGAATCTTAAGGGTGGCTGTCTGGCAGGGGGAGGAGTTAAAAAAGTCGTGTGTCAGGAGAGGAGTTAAAAAGCCTGATTGATTGGTGTGACAATGGGGAGGAGTTATAGAGTCTGATTGGCAGGTGTAATATTGGGGCAGGGTTATAGAGTCTGATGGATAGGTGTGACATTGGGGAGGAGTTATAGAGTCTGATTGGCAGGTGTAATATTGGGGGACGGTTATAGAGTCTGATGCGTGAGTGGGTGACAGTAGATTGGACCAGTAAAGGCTTTCATCAAACAACATAATGTGAACCAGTGTGAGTTTGCTTTAGCCAATTGGAGCCAACAATGGACAGATGTATCTACACCCAGAGGAAAGAGGAAGCCAATGGAAACTTCTACAAAGTTAATAAATAATGCAGGCCAGCCAAAGCTAACAGGGCGAAGGCCAAATGCCAAGCTTGACACTTCCAGTGTGGACCAGTGACACCAGACTCGGGACAAACTGTGACCAACTAAAGATAATCAGACAGATTAGCATGGAGTTAATCTCCGAAGGATGCAAGAAAGGCTACGATTTTGAGGTCTCGACAGTTCCAGGGTCATTCTGCACCTCTGTGATAATATTTTTACACCGGTACATGTACAGGCCTCTGGGTAACCAGTGGAGGAGGAATGTAATAGGGCTTCGGCATATGCTAGCAATAAAGCTCTGCGGCGTATAGCGGCTTGCGCGGCCCCTCTGCCTTTGAACAGCTGCCCTGTTTGAGTTGGAGAGTAGCTTTTAATTTATTTTCCTATTCTTTCACCCTCCGGTCTCTGCCAGCCACTCCATTTTCGAGATTCATTTTCATAGCTATTTATTATCCCTTGAAAAAAATGGAGAGGGGGGAGGAGAGTGAGGGTAGGAAAGAGAAGAAAAGAGAGTAAGAATACCACGGAAGACAGAGAGGCAGACGAGGGGGAGGGAGTGAGGGAGGGAGGCAGGAGGATTTTACGCAGGCTCCCAAGTTTTATGTTGGGCAGAATTGGAGTTGACTGTTTAAATGCAGCTCGCCGCGAGCTTCTCTTCTGTAAGAATGTGCGTTAATGAGTTTAATGTGCTGCTTTTGGCAGCACAGCGCTATATATGGTGGGCTCTTTGGGCTCCTTTTTTCTTTTGTGCCTGATAAAAAACTGAAATGAATGTTTTAATGTTTCATAAGACTGCCCCCCCGCCTCCACCCCTCAGGACTCAACTATACAACTCATAAGACCCCCAAGACAACCACCCCACCGCCTGTCCCACAATGAGTAGTATCTTTCAGCAGACAAATTTACTGAGTACTAAGGTTTAAAGTTAACAGACTAGTCCAACAGAGTTTACTTTTAAAAAGTTGCCTTTATTATATTTAACATTGCACAACAGCATGTGGCCAAATGACATGTAGCTCCAAACACGAGATGTGATTGGCTGAGCAGCGTTCCGCCTGTGCTGTGATATAATGGCATCATTTTTTCACCTTAACCATTTCATTTTGTTGACCACTGGGTGCTGTTAAACATTAACCAAACACAAAAACATAAGTAATATTAACGTGCAAGAAATAAATGTAGTTATTTTATCGATCTATAGCTATTAGCTGTGTTTGCTTATATGTTAGCAGCATTTTTTCCATTTATTAGGCAGAATGTGATAATATTAGAATACAGCATGATCTGGAATGTTAAACAAAGAGCATTCTAATGTATTCTAACACTTGAGCCAACAATTCAAGCTAATGGCAATCCAATACTACACTTGAGTGTCTATGTTGTGAGTGGTTTGCTGACGTCAACGTTGTGGATCGAGTGGCCCATGGTGGCGGTGGGGTTATGGTATGTTATGGACAGCGAACACAAGTGCATTTTATTGATGGCATCTTGAATGCACAGAGAAACCGTGACCAGATCCTGAGGCTCATTGTTGTGCCATTCATCCACAACCATCACCTCATGTTGCAGCAGGATAATGCACAGCCCCATATTACAAGGGTCTGTACACAAATCCCAGATCTTGCATGGCCAGCATACTCACCGGACATGTCACCCATTGAGCATGTTTGGGATGCTCTGGATCGACGTATACAACAGCGTGTTCCAGTTCCTGCCAATATTCAGCAACTTTGCACAGCTATTGAAGAGGAATGGACCAACATTCCACAGCCCACAATCAACAACCTGATCAACTCTATGCGATGGAGATGTGTTGGACTGCGTGAGGCAAATGATGGCCACACCAGATACTGACTGGTTTTCTGACCCTACCCCCCAGTAAGGCAAACTGTGCACATTTCAGAGAGGCCTTTTATTGTGGCCAGTCTAAGGCACACCTGTGCAATATTCATGCTCTAATCAGCACCTTGATATGCCACAGCTGCGAGGTGGGATGGATTATCTCGGCAAAGGAGAAGTGCTCACGAACACAGATTTAGACAGATTTGTGGAACAATATTTGAGAGTAATGGGTCTTTTGTGTATGTAGAAAATGTTTCAGATCTTTGAGTTCAGCTCATGAAAAATGGGAGCCAATGCAATAGTGTTGCATTTATATTTTTGTTCAAAGCAATCTATCTTAATTCATAAACCAGTGAAGAAATAGGTGCAGAAGATTCCAGATGATCAGGTGCTGATCAGTATACTGTTGGTGCTGAACACCTTCATATAGCCAACTAGATTTTGACTGTAATACTCTGTGTGTGCATTTGTGTGTGTATGTATGTGTGAAATGTTGAGCTGCTAGCAAGCAATGAGGAATGAGCAGGGGAGGGGTAAAGACCCTTTACTGTGAAAAGAGGTCACATCTCCCCACAAAAATGGAGATATATCAAACACAATTTAATGTAAGAACTTTTATAAATGTTGAGTTCCTCACTTACCCACAAAGATGAAAATCCATTTCGCTCTGGGTTTTGCAAATAATTCCAATCAAAATATATTTCAGGATTGTTATTGAAGGAAAAAGGCACAGTTCGATTTGTCTAGGGAGCAGATTGGAATTTGGTAGTGATTTCACATCATGTGCTGTGTGTTGCCCCGTCTCCATGAGTGACAGATGACAATGTTAGATCTGGATCTATTGGCTATTTTGAATTATTATTTTTATTATATTTGAGATCTGAGGCAATTCATAAACCCCAGGCCTAATGACACCCCTGGTTTAACCGAGGGACATAAAAAAAACCCTCTTTCCTTTAAATGGACCTCCATATGATGTAAAGGACATCCTCCACCCCAAACCAACAACTGTTTTAGAAGAACATTTTGCTTATAAAACAACATGAGCCATCAGCACGGGCTCAGCTGAGAGAGACAGAGGATGAGAAAGAGAAACCAGACTAGTGTGAAAGTTTCCCATCTGGTTTCTGGCAGACATGTGCGTCACCAAAATGTTTACTCCTGTGTTTCGCCTGTCTGTCAAACCTTTACAACCGATCAGCAGGACCTGCTACCGGCATTCCCATCTCTTAGTCACTGCACCCGGAGTGAGGAAGTGTGTGTGTGTTTTGAATGACTTTTGGTGATAGATTTACTGTTTGCAATGTCAGCAGATAAAGCAAACCCTTAATTATCATTTGTAACAGTGTAATCTTCAGCACTGGAGAAACGCTTTAATGCACTTGCTTTTAATGGAGATAAGCACCAAGATATGTATTTAAAAAATTCTTGCAGCTCAGTAGCTCAGCAGAAATAGAGCACAGCCTGTAAATTATTTGATAGAGATTCTGCTCTGAGCTTTTTATCAAATTTGGGAGAAAAGTATGCATTGGTTGAGTGAATTAGATCCCTGATCCCTCATTAATATTGTGGAGGCTGTTGTGGGGTTGTGGGGTTTGTGCTGTCTCAAGTACACATGTATTATTCTGTGTGTAGTTGTGGTGTAAGCTTATCCTAATCAGCTGGTCTACACCGTGTGATAGTCTAGCTACCCTTTGCTGTTATCTGTAAATATGACCAAAGTCCAAGCACAATTCCCAGAGGAATTTAATAAATCATCTTCTTATTTGGACATTACTTAAGTCTGACCTGTTTTCCTAAACCAATGAAGGAACAGGTGCAGATGATTCAGGTGCAGACAGTTTGAGACAGTACGATTAAAACAGCATACCAGAGGTCAGACAGTTTGACAGAAACAAAATACAGGTGGTTGAGTTGCAAAACAGATTCATCCCTACAAAAGTGATGTGACCCGAATTTTGGTGTTAGTCAGAACACGCCCAAGATTAAGTCAGTTTCTGATCCTAACACAGTGGTAAAATCATAAAAACACAACTAAGCCAAAGTAAAAAGCAAAGGAAAACTCCCTCACTCATACGCCGCGTTTCTGTGTACGTTTGCGCAGCATACAGCCAGTGTTGCCAGATTGGGCGGTTTTCTGCCCAATTGGGCTTCTTTTGGTTATGTTGGGCTGGGAAAATTGGCCTTGGACGGGTTTATAAAATTTGGGCTGCTTTTTGAAATATTTAGCGGGTTTTACTGTCAGCATTATACTAAGGATATAGTTTTAAAAATCATGGTGATTATATGGAGAAAC
>JBBIGB010000017.1:155636-169983 GCA_037577075.1 Alestopetersius hilgendorfi | reverse complement strand
TTTATTATAACATTCCTGCTGAGAACAGCCAAACGACTTTTGAAAAGTGCGATATAATAGTTCTGCCGTCCATGTCCAAATCACTAGGTAATCGAAATCAGCTGAGTTGATCATCATCACAGGCAAAACATCTTCATGGCCCCCTGAACATACGCTACTACCTTAATCTAACAATGTCAGCGAAACCATTACGTTACACACAAACATGATCGCGGTATTAGAGTTTTCAGCAATCAGACTGATGGTTTCAAATAATGGCGATATCACAGCCACCACTTACCATTTACATTTCAACAGCTGCGACTCATTGGTTAAAAGTCTATATAAATAAAATCTATAATCTGATTAAAAACTATCTATTCACTATTATGTGAATAAGTGGAATTAAAAGCATGGTGTATAACTCACTAGCACAAGGAACTATTAATGCAACAAACGTTTTTGCTCACCCTCTTTACACAGACCTGTTTTTTCCCCTATAATATTCACATGCATGGGTCAGAGTTTGCGTACAATCTGCTGTCAACTTTGTTTCTATAGATAGCAACGTCTGTGTAGGACGAGGCCTATGCATCTTTTAGGTCCCGTTTTGTGCGTATGCAATGATTAAAAATAAGACCTCTGGGCCTGAAAGCCTTCATTAGTTGGATCAGCTGTGTTCGATTGGCTTTGATGATAACTTTGCAGGTAGGTCTCCTGGACTAGGCTTGGGTACCCTGCTCTGGATGAATGGTTATAGTGACAAATCACCATAAGTATCTAAAACAAAAATACAAAAATCAGACATATGTGAACAGAGCATAGTACAAAAATACAGCATGAACAAAACAGATTGATGTACCAGCAGATAAATGAACCATTCAGACTGTGCATAATAATCCTTTATTCATTCCAAGTCAAATTGCATGAGGTTCCCTCTAAGCAGATCAAAAAAGTCAAAAAGAAAAACCCTCTAAACAAAAATTATTAACATCTCTTTAACCTCTTTACATGCCACCTCTGCTATCAGTATATAGAAAATAATGGAGGCTGCCCCCCCCCTAAAGCATTATACTTCTGCTTTTAGCAACACTGTCAAAGGGTGTTGGGTCTATTCAGGCTTTTCATCAGTCAAATCATGTTTGCAACCAATGGGAGACAGAAAATGCTTCAAGACCAGTTTTGTAATGACAGAAAATGAAATGTGTCAAAATGCCAGATTATATGCGCATTTCCTGCAATACGGGTGTTCACAGCTGAGGAAGGCTGCCAACAGTGTTTTATTCTGATTATAGCTGATACATGGAGAATATAAAGTGCCATACTGAACCAGTGGATCATATTCTGAACAGGAAGAAAGGAAGGGAAGGGGGAGAAATGAAATGAAAAGCAGCAAGGGTTTTAGCACCATGCTAAAATATAAATTTAAGAAAATGATTTATGGGCCCTAGTAGATTTCTCTTTAGAGTTGAAACTGTATGGCACAGGCATATTTTGGAAGGGGTCCAAAGACAATGTAAAGAGGGTATCAATATTTTTGCAGCTGGCTGACTGCTTCCTTGTGAATCCCTCAAAAATGATCGCTGCACCCCAGGACCAACAATAACGCCTATACCTAATGCTGTAGACATGTGGTCTGCAGCTGCACTGTAATAGCTGCAATACCTTTTTATTAACTTGGTCATTGCTAATAACCCAACAGATGCAGTTAAGGTGAAGCTACAAGTTTACATTCAAAATGTACCTGTAGCATCGCAGTGCATCAAGATCCTCAAAGAAAGAGCGATTTTAGTTTTCAAAACTAGCCCACAGTGACAACTAAACTATATTAGCAATACTGGGTTTATAGGACGTACCACACTGCTGCTGCTATATCACTCAGCTCAATCACAACTTCAGGCTAGTCACTGAACCTCCATTCAGGGCCTATTCATGACTAAGCTAACACAGTAGAGAAAAGACAACCAGGGTCAAGAGGAGGGAAAGGGCAAAAGAATGACTAATGGGAGGTGAAATGAAATATAAAGGAGGGCAGTGGTGAGAGGAGCAAAAGTGTCATCTTGTTTACTTTGTGTGAACCATGGAGGTGCTGAACAGAAGCTTCTGCTTTTTCTTCTTTTTCTTCCCTCCTTTCTCCTCTGAAAGACAAAATGTCATGAGTGTCACTGTGAGGTTATGAGGTCACTCCTGTGCACTAAACTGACAACGTGAACAGTCTTGCTGGTTTGGGATGTTGGACAGATTCAAAGGAGTGCATCAAGAATTAAAGAAGTGCACTTAGTGTTTTACTTACTTAAATATCTACATAATTAAATCTACCATGTCTCAAACATTCAGAGTGGTTTGAAACAAAAGCATCTCAATTCCCAGTGATTGTGTTGGACATCCACATTAGAGGGCAGTACCGCAAACAAATGTTTTCCATTACAATAAAGCAACCTATGACTGAGCTGCTCGATGGCAGGTCACAGCTGCAGCACAGCTTTCTGATTGGTCACAATTTTGTCGTGCCAAAATGGATAGGGCACTTTTTTTTACTGCGCACAAAAAATATTTAATAAATAAATAATATCGATAAAAACAAACAACTGGGGTGACATCAAAGTACGAGTCTGTTTGGGCTGAATCTAAGTTTCTGTGAAATTTGTATGGCACTAAACTTGAAGGCGAGTAATGTGAAAGTGTACCAGGCCAACACTAAAAACTTAAGTGGGTTAGCTTCATCGCATGGCTAAAGAACACTGACAAAAAAAAAAAAAAAAAACCACCAACCAACTCACATGAGACTAAAAAACTATTTTTGGGAGAACTGGCCATGAAATCTGGGAAAAAGTAGTGTCTGAAAAATCATTATTGAGCTAAAATACACTAAAAAAACAAAAACAATGTGCTGAAAGTTCTGTGCCATCGCAGTACAGTCTAGGTACAGCACTGCTCCTGTACAACTATGGAAAAGTACCTTGGGATTTAGGGTCGTTTTGAAAAGATTCGGGCCTTCAAAAGGTTTTAAGTGCATTAAAAGTAAGATGCAAGGCAAGTAGTATTTACAACTATTGTAATGAGAACACAATCAACCAATTCAAATTACCGCACAAAACAAGGCTTAACTCCATTCCACAGTACTTTCCAATACAATAAAACAGGAGCCAAACCACACACATGCATAAAGAGGAGGCAGGGAAAGAGACTTACCAGAGGTGGCTGGAGCTTCAGCTGGAGCAGGAGGTCCATTATCCAGTTGCAGCAGCGCCGCCTCGAACGCCTGACTGAAGGAGTTCTGGAAGTTGGGCACTGGCACCCGGTCAGAGCCATCGCTCTCCCCATCACTGTCAGCCGCTGGAGGAGCCAGCAAAACATCTACACAGAACGTGGCCATCTTTACATGAAAATTGATGCATATTGCCTAATATCAGTGTTTTACAATTTCTGAATGTGACTCACTTTTCTTTGGGGCAGGTTTGGGCCCGACATCCGCGCGGGCCTTTCCATCTCTCAGCATCTAAATAACAATTAGATTGCAATGTAATTCATTTACACGATTTACAACCAAGGGGCATTTAATAACCACCTGTAAAGGGTTCAAATGGTAAAAAGGAAACTGCTGCTAAAACATCATACACAAGTATGTCCTTATTTGAAGCTTCGGCAAATGTGTATATCATGGAGGCTTCAAACATCACAGGAAGCTTTGTTTTGAGATCATCTGTTGTGTTGAACTAAAAACCTCAAACTTAAAAAAAAAAAAAAAAAAAAACCCATGAAATTTATTTCTAAAAATCACTAAGCAAAGGTTGATTGTTTTTAAGCAGTACAGCCTGAGTGTTACTTTAAAATACATAAAGTCCTCAATATGATTGAATGTATAAAATGTATATGCACAAATGTACAATGTATTATAACATATATTTTGACACTTCTCCATTACACATTGAAAAGAATAAGTAATAAAGAACTGGGAAAAGACACCAGGTTAAAAATAAATAAATAAATAAAAAATCAGATGTAAAAGTGTAAAGAGGAGTTGAGTGGACACCGACACACACCTGGGCAAAGGACATGCAGTGTGAATCCTCCTCCACACTACCCACACTGAGGCAAGGACTGTGTCCATTCAGACTGGGGAACATCACTCCATCTGTAACATAAGTGATTTAAAGTATTTCTAATGCTTTCAGTAATCTATATAGGCTTGGGTGGAGTAGGCCTGAACGATGCATTTATTCTGTAACATCTATGTACAATTACATTCTACCAGTCTTGTGTCCTTTAGAGTTTTCTCTAGACTGGAGGGAAAAAAGCAAGCAAAAGATGTTACCTGAGGTGGGGCTGCTGCTTAGGGGAGATGGGGGTCCCAGCAGAAACTCTGGTGGCTGAGTTGGAGGGCTGTACTGAGGAGGTGACCCAAAAGCTGGGAACTGCTGCAGGTTCTCCAGGCCAATGTGCACCTCTGGGTCTAAAAACAAACACCAAACTCATTACTTTGATCAGCACAGTGCATTTCAAGACATACCAACATCTGTCACAAGTATAAGTGTTAGAATGTTCTCAATTATAACTCCAATTTCCCCAACTGCTCAATAAACGCAGTGTTACACTTGATTTTTCTTTTAAATGACACTTGCTTTTTATATCAGAGATTGGTTATTAGGTTTGGTTGGGTCTTGCTAACTGCTGCCATTTTACAGTCAAGTCCAAGAGAACAGATTTTTCTGAAGGGGTGAGAAAACCCTTAACCTTTACTTACATTTCCCCTGCTTCCTGTTTTCCTCTATTTCAATCCTTCTCTCTCTCCTCTTCTCGTCCCTCACTTTCTTCTGCCTCAGACGCTTCCTCTTCTCCAAATCATCTAAAAGAAAGAAAACGATAGGATAAAAACAAGTGAAGTAGCAGACCAAGGACAGATTCACCGTGTGTTACTATAATAAATGTAACTGTATATTAATAGTATTCAAATGTGCCACTGAGAGCATTAACACTCATTGAATGGAACAAGGCAGCATAAGAGGAGCATCATCTGATGGTTTAGCTCATTTCATGATTTAGGTGTATTTGATTTTAACACAATACCAGATGTCCTAAACTATAACTGAGCACTAATTTATTGCACAAAGTGTTTTTCCTATTTAAATATATTTCCGTTAATATGACTGACACAGGAACAGCATTGCCAATCTCCTATTATCATGGAAAAATATTTGTGTGTATATAGAACATGTGCAGCACAGATGGTGCATGTACCTGAGAAGTTATCCAGAGTCTCTTTGGAAAGGATGGGTGGCTGCAGGTTGAGCTCACAGATGCTGAACTCGCAGGTTAGGGGAAGGTGAGACAGGTAACGGTGGCGACGACGAACATCCTTCAAAAAGAGACACATTACACAGGTTTTCATAATTTGCATACACTCAGTAATGTATGTGTGATGTTAATCCTAAAGAAAACAGCAGAGTAAAAAAACTACCTACAGCAGTCTTTGTACATTAAATGAGTAAATCACCCACATAACTGGGTGATATTTTAAGCATGTTCTTTGAGAAACAACACACGTGTTACTCGCACTGATTTCAGTCCAAAGAACCACAATTTGGAATTTGTAATGCAATAGACAACCTTGAATAAAACTGCCCAAAGCGTGGTTGTGTACGATAACTGAACTAAACTAAAAATAAACTAAAAATCTATTTACAATATTTATTCATGAAAGACCTGCAAAATATGCATTTCACGTCCTAAACGATTACGCAAAGCATGTAGAACTGGGCAATGTAACAGATTTATGCCTAAGGGTATGAAGCGTGTGTGTACCTCGTTTATGGTGTGCCCCTCAATCTCTACAACAGTTGCAGTGATGGATTGAGGACTGTTCTCCAGACTGCCATACTCCCTCAGCAAACAGCGCACATTTACTGGGTGAAGGAACATCTGCTGTCCATCCTCCGCTACACACATACAGAGATAGACAAAGCAGTTAATAGGTTCTTTTCACCCCAAGAAGTCACATCAACAGTATAAGCTTGGTCTACAGCCTCTCCCTTTGCCAGATATCACTACTTATGTATTCTACTGATCTCAATTACATGCAATAACAGACTATGTATAAACTCCTAAACATTCTCTGTGCTACTAGTAATTTACTTTTATTAATATTTATGTTACTTAGCTACAGTATTTATACCCCAGCATTTCTATATATAGCACAGTATATTTCATATTAAGTATTAAACTGTTTGGTTTCAATTTATTTGGACTTCAAATCCATGAAGTCAAAGTCTGTCCATGCAGTCAGACTAACCGGCATTTAATTCATGTGCCAACACACCTACAGTGGCTTTAGAGTAACTTAGGGTAAGATATGTGCCAATGTTTATTAAGTTACAATACATTTTTAAAAGAAAACTACCTTTCCCTTGACTTCTCTATGGCTTATGTTATTCTCTATGGCCATTGTATTGTTAGGTAGGTGTTGGCTAATTATTATTTGACAGTTGTTGTATAGATGTTCCGACTGTGCAGTATCAGTTAAATAGTTGACATGGATTTAAGCTGTTTTCAGGTAAGAAACAGTTGTGGACTACTTAAGCACTGATGCATGTCGCACTGGATGAGAGCGTCAGCCAAATGCCATAAATGTAATGTAAATATTCTTAACAAAGCCCCTAATTTTAATTTAATGTAACAGGTTGCACACATACCTTGGTAGAAGTAGTAGTATGGCCCATGCTGAGAGTTTTGAGTTGGCCCAGCCTCACCCTGACAGACAAGAGGCGTTTCCTCTGAAGGTCCTTCAGGCATCTGCTCAGCAGTCTCTTGCTCAGGCAGTTCTTCAGGCAGCTCTTCAGAAGCCTCTTGAATCTCATCATCAAATGCAGATGCATACTGCAGAATGGGCTGAAGTTGGAAACATGGAGAGAACGTTTTAGTGTTAGTTAAAAAAACACTGATTCATTAATTTAACAATTGGGTTTAAGAAGGCATCAATTAGATATACAGACTAGATAGAATGAGAACAGTAAATCAAATGAGAACGTTGCTTTGTGATGCTCAGTACAGGCAGAACCCACACAGCTCTACAGCCGCCAGGTATAATGATTTAACACTGCTTGACTAACCTGTTTACCTTACAATCTGATGCCATATATTACTGAAACAAAAACACTGATATCTACACTATCATGGGAAGCTACATACACAGTAATTCTTCACTGGAAGGGCTTACCTTGGAGCTGGTATGGTTGTTTACAGCCACCTCAGCAGACTCAGTCAGAGAAAGTTTCCTCATGTCTGCACCTTCCACACTGCCTCCGTCTTGGCTGCCCTGCTTAAGCAGCGCATCCTCTCGCTCCTACACCAGAAGAGACAGCATAAATGTGACCATTTTTGACAACAGCGAATGATGCATTCCTCATTGGCCAAAGCATTTTGTAGTGTGATCTTTAGCATGGTGCACATTTCAGTTTACCCATACAATAGTATAATATCTATATTTCCCCCAGGTTTCCCTGTCAAAGCCCAGCAGTGTGTTTATACCTGGAGCTGGAGAAGGGCGCTCTGTATGAAGCAGGCCTGTGGGTCATCCTTCTCTAGGCTGAGCTGGATCTGCAGCACTGCTCTCTCCTCTGCAAGCAAACTCAGAACCTGCTCTTGAGACGCCAACAGCAGCTTTGAGTACGCGCTCAGACGCACATCTGCAACACAGAGACCAAGATATAAACAGTCATAAAAAGCTATATATCCAAACTATGCATTACCTTCCCTGACCACTCTTATTTAATTAAAATCATTTGATATCACAAGACAATGAAACTGGTGGTAAAGCGTAACTAAGTTATAGACCAAATTTAGTAGATTACATTATTTTTTCAATTAAACTGAAACCACAGAACAGTCACTGTTGACACAAAAACTCAGTAAAACAGCAAAAACATGAAATATAAAGCAGGAAAGACCAGCTACACTAAAATCAATGCCTGTGTACCACCCATGTGGATTAGTGTAATATAAATTATATTGTTATTCACAATCATTTAAAGAACAACTAAACAAAATATCACCTCCAACACGAATGGGCTCCTCCACTTTGACCCACTGGGAGCTGGGCAGAGCCACCAGCACACCTTTCTCCCGGCGCATCAGACGCATAGTGATGAGGTCACCGGGCACGTACTGACGTGTCTCCATGGCAACCACACTGAGGAAAAAAAGGAAGTTCAGTCCAGCTAGGAAGAACAGTCCTGAGTATGTTCTGTGCTGCTGCACAGCAAGGTCTGAAAATGCATCACAGAAGAATATCGATTAAAAACTTTGCAGTGTTTTAACATTACATAAGCTGATCCCAACTCAGCATTAAGGTACTTTTCCATAGGTATGCAAGAACTATGCTGTACCTAAACTGTACTGTGATGGTACAGAGAAAATGCACCATTTGTCTGAAGTTTGTTAAAAACATCCCTGCAACTACACTATAAATTGATGTAAATCCTAAACAAGCAAGTCACAAACTCTGCTTTTGCTCAGTTTCATTTCAACTCGACTTCAAATACTAATCTGCAAGAGAAAAAGGCAGTGCCATACACAAGAACTTATAACACTGCTATTAAAGGCAGTCATTAATCTGCAGCTTTACTGACCTCTTGAGGTCTGCACTGTGCACCGCCTCGTAGCAGATGGGGCACTTGGACCAGCTCTTCTCACTGCGAGACAGGTAGTGCAGCATGCAGGGCCAGCAGTAAATGTGACCACAGCGGGTGATGTGCGCTGCCACAGGAGGATACAGGCAGATTGGACATGACGGCACCTCATGGCTGTAGATGCGCTGTAAGGAGGGTTAAAGGAGAAGGAGGAAAATTTAAGCATAGATTTTTTTAAGCATAGTTTTCAAGTTGGTCCAAGTGCTTCAACACATCAAAGAACCCCTACCACTTGCTGCACACAGTCCCAGTTGACCAGAGTATCTGGGTCAGTGAAGTGAGCTTGGTAGTCCTGGTCATCAATCACCACAAATTGGCAGCTAGAGGACAAAAATACAAGACTTAATACCAACGCAAAGATTACCAATGTATTACATACACAGCAATACAAGACAATATCTGGTCAGCTTCAGGTGCATGACTAGTTTATAAGGTAATGCATAAGAAAACAACAAAATGTGTAATATGGCAGCAAAAAGGGACCTACTGTCGCACTAATTCGTGTTTAAGTTTGACTAGTAGTCTTTAGGTGAACTCTGAAAACCATGGATCAAGTAAAACTCTGGTTCACACTCACTTGGCCTGCAAGAAAAGCTCCTTGTTGAAGGGCTTGTGCTTATGGCCCCACTTGTTGCGGCGGCCCCAGCAGGAATGGCCATCGCCTCCAGAGCCAAAAGGGCTTCCACGTGGCTCAAATGTAAAATTGAGCAAGTGGTTGAGACTGATCTTTTTGGGTCCAGAAAGCTGAGCCGGGCTAAACTCAGCCCGGCGAGTCTCTGCTACCTGAGAGAATAGAAAGGAGATAGTCTGAAACATGCTATGAAGCATTTATATACCGCCACCACCACACAGCTGCAAAGTAGTCCTTTAACTGTAAAAACACATCTACATATTGCATATGAGTACATATTTAACATTTAAAAGACTGAATTAATACTGTTTCATATTTAATATAGGGGTTTTCACTCTGTTGTGCTTTAACATTTATTACATTTTGGCTACAAGCTCTTAACTGGGTATGGCTTTTGCAGAAAAAAAGGTTTTTGAACTTTTCAGCCACCCACCTCTTCTCTTCTCCCACCGCCCATGAGCCCACCCTGTCGGCCACCTCCGCCACCTCTCTGGGGGGGTCTCTTGTCGAAACTCTTGCCTTTCTGTGGGTGGGTGCGGCGAGGGCCTGGGAAACTTTCCGCCTTCGGGTACGAGGGCTCACGCTTACGGTTGTAGCGCTTGGAGCCTCCATTACACTTATTATCTTAATCAGGAAAGATGATAAATATTTTAAACATTCTACACAATTAGACACCAGATTGAACATGGAAAAATCAGAGGCAAGACAATGAAATAAATGTGGATTTCGGTGATCGCTCAAACACCCTGCACGCCAAACTTCTAAAAGTTGGTTGGTGCAGTGCAGTGGGCAACACTGATGCCTTCCAACCAGGCAAGATGGGTCCGATTCCTACTCTGGGCATCATTCCACACTACACCAACTCTTTGTGTATCACAGGTGTAGGTGAATGTAGTATTAGGAGTCTTGCCCAAACACTAAGCTGCTTAGTCAAAACCATATGCCAAATGTTTGTAAAAGCAGCAAACAAATTTCCAGTATTTTTGCTTTCCACCTGACAGCTGAGGCAACATTAGCATTTTTTTAAATGTAAAATTGACCTTTTATTTATAATTTATATATGTATAGTTCACTTCGACTTTGATACCTGATGAGCGGTTTAATGGAATTATCCATGATCCACGCTTTACAACTGCAAATAATTTCCTTAGAATAAAAACATGCATAGAGCTGGGTCCCCAGCACCAGGACTAGAAATGTCTGGTTTATTCAAACATGCGACTTGAATCTTAAGTGGTTTATTATTACATGGCTACCCTGATCCTTAAATAAGAAACATTTGGGGTATTTGTAACCATAAATCGTAGCCATCAGGAACGAGACGTCTTGTGAATCAAATCCCTCTACATTAAAGGGAATCCAACCGTTTCTAATGTTACTGTTGCTGCCTGTCTAGAGAAAAATGTTGGCCAGGCATCTGTTCTTTAATCTCTCCAAACGATATTACCCTATAAAATGGTGCCACAAAAACACTTGAGCTAGATCACCTTAATACATGGTGCCATTTTTACTCCTCTCTCCATGTTTGTCCTTAATCTGCTATACTACTGAAAATAAACACTAGCACAAAGTGGTGCCAATCAAGTATGCTAATTAGAACACTGACAGTTCTCTGATGGGTCTGATCAGGGGGTTTGAAAAGTGTCTCATGTTTGTGTTGGATGTTTGATAAAACTCAATTCAATTCTCAAGTCAATTCACTTTTACCACTCAACTTTATGTTGGGAGTATTTTTACAGCCCTCAAAACTCAAACAGACTTTAGTAATTATACTGATAGTAAGGATCAAAATGTAGTTTACTATTTCATTAGAAATGCTATAGAAGTAAAATCAACAATCCAGTAGATTGATTTAAAAGTGACGCTTCATAGTTTAAACACCTCACCATTAATACAATACTGTTCCACAAGATTAGGAAATAGAAATGACTTCAGGACATGACTAGTATAAAGCAGTCTGGTCTAATCTGTAAGGCAATTACATTTTTGCTTATAATTTCTCAGCATCAATTGTGGTGATTATATTTTTCTTTAATATAATCGCTCTGCCGCTCTTCAAAATGTCACAGGAAATAAAAATATTAAGCAACTATCTTGAACTTTGGACGTAGAAATGTTACACAGGCGCTCATGATAAGAGCATGCAGGGTGTTTCATCGCTTATCAGTCAAGTGCAGAGAAGCATATACAAATTCTGACCAAAACAAATGCTAAAAGCACCTACCTACATGACCGCTTAATATATTCTTACATTTACGGCATTTATCAGAAGCTTTTATCCAAAGCGACTTCCATTCCCTACCTTCCGGGGACAGTCTTCCTGGAGCAACTCAGGGTTAAGGGTCTTGCTCAGGAACCCAGTGGTGGTGTAGGTAGGATTCGAACCCATGACCTCTTGGTCTAGAGGCGAGTATCCTACCCACTACGCTGCCACCACCAATATTCTTGATGAGCTTTATACATTCTTGCAGTTTTCAAATGCAGTACAGATTGTAAGTGATGTCTGTCTGAAGTTCTTGTAAGGCTGTTCCTAAACTCGGCCTCTCCGAAAGCCAGAGGTCATTCCAACTGCGAGACTCTTCCTCGAGTCACATGGCTATCCACAGAACAGGAATAGCTGCTGACCAGCAGTTGCTTATTGAAGTGTAAATGAGTTCTACAACATTCACACTTCAATAGCAAAGCTGAAAACATGACTATTGATAAGTTTGTGACCGAGCAAGTACATCAAAAATGACTAAAAATGTAAGCCCATCATAGATATCGGCCTCATTTGAGGGTGTTTGTCAAAAAACTCTGTCAGATAAAAGCCAGAAGTGTGGGCAACTCAGTTTTAGTACTTAAAAGCACAGCTGAACTCATCGCCATTACGTACAAGTAGAATAGTGACATTTTGCATTCAGAGTTGTTCTGAGTCTAATTAATGTTTTACAGAAACGATGCTCGGCCATTAACACTAAATATTGAAAATCTAATCAAACCATTTTTTCAGAACATTATTAAACTATATTACAAAAATATTAATTCATCCAAGAAAAGTGTGTCAGAAGGTAGCCAACCTTTGACTGACCTCATGGGCCCATGATTTGATCTGCCAACTTCTATTTATTGCACATTTATAGCTACAAACACTAACTCACACTGTTCGACTATATTCAAACGTGTCAGAAATGTATATATTCGGTTCGGAACGCAGATCTTACAACTAATGTTACAACTACATTTTAGTCTTCAATACGTTATACTAATATTTTCAGCTCAACCTGATTCTAATCATTAGCAGTAATTAGGTGTGCTTGACCCAAAATTAAGTTCATTTACATATAACTGCACACAGGTTTCCATTGGAATGCAAAAACAATAATTACAACAACACAAATAATTACCAATCTAAAGTAATCACTGAGTGTTAAGCAACTGCCAATCCTCCGTTTGGCAGCAATTTTAAACTATACGTTATAGAAACTGCTAAATAAAGGCAGAACTTAATTATTTTAAAATGTTATAATTGCTCAAATTTGTCCTGAAGATCACTACCAAGCTAATGACACCCTCGTGTAAACAAAGCAAATCAAGCGAAGCTAACGGCTATTTTTCTGCATTACTGACACATAAAATATTCTTGAAAATAACTTGGTCTTAGTACGCCTTCAGCAACAACATTTTCACATTTTGAGCCAAAAAAGCGACAAAAGTTAGTCACGTTAGCCTAGCACAGCTAGCGGTTTCGAGGCCAAAGTTTTTGCTTGAAAATGTAACGTCATAGCTTCTCTAGTTTTAAATAAAGTTGAAGTTTAAGTTATCATATACACGTAAATATTTTTCAATGTTATATACAAGTTTACAATTACGAGTTAAGGGCATTAAATGAACGGATAAAGCTCGGGGCCTACACTAGGCCGCTCAAGTGAGGAAACGTAAACAAACCGCGTTTGTTTTGGTTTAATGACTGCTGTAGATATGGGGTTGTTTGATATGTGGTATGCAGTGATACGGACCTGTTTTAGTTTTAGAATCTGAAGATGTCGGGCCTGTAGAGCTGGACCGAGTTGCGTTGGGATTTTTCTCCATGTTTGGGCAGCTGTGGGTTTGTGAAGCGCTGAGGCCGAGCTCCGGGCAGAGAGCCGCCGAGCTCTCTAGCATTAAACGGGGCGAAACAGGAAAACAGCGGGTCGGTGCGAGTGCAGGTCAGGCGACCAAGGCCCTGGTTCATTTCTGTCCAACGCGGATACTCCATTACGGCGACATCTTGACCACAAACCAGTGAGAAGAAAGAAAACCAGAGACACGGCCTGGTTTATCTCGGAGAGGAGGGTCGGGCGAGTGACGGAGGGTCTGGCGCTCGAAGAGCGGGGCTCAAACCCCGAAACACGGCCTTTCTCTCCTTTACCGTGGGCACTGTGACGCCCCACGAGGCGTTAACCGCTTCCCAAACGTGGAAAACGTCTATTTTAATGTGTTTCTGTCAAAGCTGTCACCCGAGCGTACCTAACCAACGCTTGTGGCGACGGATCGCCAAACAGGAACAGTAAACACCCACGGGGCGCTTATATACTCTCGCACAGCCGTCACGTGTCCGTATGTCTTTTTTAACCGTTCTGATTGGTACGTCTGTACACGCCCGGGTGAGATTTATCCGCATATTCTTCCGCCCTACCTAGTACACTAGGTACTAGGGGCCTCCTGCATCGCCACCGACAACAATAGAGAAAACCCGCAAAGAAACCCACCCCTCTTCCAGGTGAACAAGTTTTCTGCCTGACCACAGCTGCAGTGAGGAAGTCAACGTTGACCTACGTAAAGCTTCTGGTCCTGACAACATCAGACATCCCAACCTGCAAAAACTCCCCCAAAAATCCCCCCAAAAAATCTCTAGTCCCCCCCGAAAATCTCTAGTCAGCACACTAAATTACGAAGGCCAGTATTATGTATTACTTTGACAATAACATAAGTAGATTATACTTTTACTATTTATGCACATTCCTTATTCATATTCCATTGCTACTTCACAAAAGTCTTCAAGGAGTTTGGTCTTTTCATGACAGCCTTGGCA
>JBBIGB010000017.1:78784-89024 GCA_037577075.1 Alestopetersius hilgendorfi | reverse complement strand
GTGTGTGTGTGTGTGTGTGTGTGTGTGTGTGTGTGTGTGTGTGTGTGTGTGTGTGTGTGTGTGTGTGCGTGTGTGAGAGAGTGTGTGTGTGTGTGAGAGAGAGAGAAAGAGAGAGAGAAAGAGTGGGTAGATAATGGTTCATAAAGGAAAGGCTGAGAGGAGTGTGTGTTTGCACAAGGTGGTGGTGTGTGATCCTGTACTGTAACTCATCTGTGACTGCCGAGCCATTTTTCACCAGCAACACCAACTTTACACCCTTCAGCCCAAGTATTATTCTTATTTTAATTATTATTAGTTTCTTATTTCTTAAGACTTAAGCAGCTGCTCTCGATTTTTTAGTACCAGGTTAAGATCCAGTATTCATGATCAATTACTCAGCATCTAGTATGAATTATTTAGTGTTCACTGTGAATGGTTCAGTAACTAATAACTATTCTGTAACTTCTCTACATCATCCAGTAACCACTATGAATTAGACACACACACACATATATATATATATAATTCATTATTCAGTGTTCAGTATGAATTATTCAGTAACTACTTCAAATTATTCAGTAAGCCTTATGACTTGTTCAGTATTCAATAGGAGTTATTCAGTGTCTACTATACATTATTTAGAATCTATTATACATTATTCTGTGTCTACTGTGATTTTTTTTTTCAATATTAAGAATGATTCCATAACTACTATGAATTATTCAGTATTCACTTTTAGTTATACTATAACTTTTTCGGTATCCACTATGAATTATTCCATAAATTATACTTCCTCTATGAAGTATTCATTTTCTGCATTTTCTAAACTTAGTGTTGCAAATAATTTTTTGAATCAATTAACTCTTCTAGCACTGTTTGACTAACTGACAAATCTATCCAGTCTTCCTTGGCTCTGACCACGCCAAGTAGTAGCCATCTTGCCCCCTATGCTTACTTTATTAAAAAATAAAAATAAAAAATGCCCTCACAGCGGGTTATTGAACGTTTTACTGCTAAACAACGGAGGGAGATGTTAACTTGCTGTCTATTACAAAGTCATTTATGGTTAAGTACGGCTGAAAATGGGTGGAGCAAACCCTTTTGGCCCAAAAATGGAAGGGAAAAGCACATACAGATGGGTTCATGTTCTGATTGCTTTTAATTAAACCACAAGAGCGACACACGTCTTTTTAAATAATCAGTTTGTTGCTCCCCATTTTAGGCTGCCATACGCATGAGGTCACAGAGATTCTTTCTCAACTGTACACTTTTAAGGTGACTTGCCCCTCCGCTTTCTTTCCCCATACATTATGGGGGTGATTCGACCACAAAAATCGAATTTTTTAACAATTAATATGCGGTCCCCGGTCAACCGAACATAAGTCTGCATACATCAGATAATAAAAAATATTAAATATATTTGCCAAAATACAATACAGGCTTGGAGGAGAAGCAGTGTAAAATTCCATGCTATTTAAAAACACATAATAGTAAAAATTTAATTTAAGAAGGACCAAAAATAGACAAACCTCAGTGTAGACTGCGACTGCGACGTCCCCTTCCATGGCCTGAGTCCTGACAAGCGTACCAGGGTCCTGCTAGTGTGCAGACATGCTGCGGCCTGAGCCACTAGTAACCACTGCCCATTTAACACGCATGGTGTTACCACTGAGTATCTTCATACCTTCATCCAGCACTGACTCGACTCTCAGGAGACCCTAAAGGGCAGGAGAGCGTCACTGAAAAAGCACTGTTCAAATTGACCAGTTTTGTAAACAAGCAGAAATGGACATAGTTACCTAGATCTGCCACAGGTTAAAGCTGAGTCTTGCAGGACAGGTCGGAGATCGGTCCTTTTCACAACACCCTGCCTTGTCTTGCTATGCCTTACCAGTAGCAGTGATGTAGAGGTGCCCGTCAACTACTTGATGGATGAGATACCTGGGTTCTTTCACTGTGCCATCAGAGGCCAAATAAGCCAATCAGACGGCAGCAGGTACAATCGCATTGCTGCCACTGCACCAGAAATCACAGAGGGCAGATATTTGGCATGAGAGAATCGAAATGGTTCGCCAGCGCCAACCTGTGCCAAGTCATTCTTGGCACCAGAGATACAAACTGGAGACTTAAGCGGAATGGGAGTTCCTCACAGTCTCACTTTTTCACCGCAGGAACAAAGACAGCAGTCGACGAGCAGATGAATCTGCAAACAGACCAGCAGAAGAATACATTAATAATCATGAAAGCCTATTACAGAAATTTGCAAACAGTCTTTTGGGACTGGAACACAACGCACAGGCAACCCCAACTGCCTTTTATGATGACGACGGACATTGAAACTGTTGTAACAGTCCACTCTAAAAACACAACCGGTCAAAATGACATCTTTAAAAGCTAATCCAGCCCGAGATGTGCTCTGAGCCCCCCAAGTGCTGCATAAAAGGTTAGCATTACGTCCTGCAAGATCCATAAACTCTGAGCTGCCTTTGCATGCAGAGGCATCTTGGAGATGACGTCATCTACCTAAAGGCTGCATCCCTCGGTCTTTCTCGGATCAAAAAATGGACCAGATCAATCGCACATCAGCCCTGTAAGGATGCTGAGCCTGTTTTGTTCTCCATCAACTTTGAAATGAGGAGGATGTTAAACCCCCCTTCCTTTTTCTTTCATTCCACTGACTCTTTCTTATTGCACTTTGGTGGTGGTGGTGGAGGGGGTAAGAGGTGACGTCACCTGCTGCCAACCTCAACACTACAATAAAATCAATAGAACGCAACTCTGGGCTCATTATTAAACCCCTTATCAATAACACAACGCTAAAAACATGAACCAGAACCAGATCTCGAGCACCTTTTTATTCACAGGTTCACGATAATTACCTTATTGTCAGGCATGCAAACTAAAATCTGCAGCAGCTACAGAACATGTTCAACAAAGATGTCCTTTATCATGCACTTTATGACAGCAATAATACCCAACTGGCAATGGCTTTACGAAGCTGTTCCCTCACTGTACTAGAAGAAAAGTGTTGTATCTAATAAACGCACTCCCAGTCTGCAGGTACACTTATTCTACAGCGAATAACTGCATATTTAGCTATAAAACTGTTTAAACCTCTGGCATGCAAGTATTCAGGATGGCTGGCAATGCACTCGATGTATAAAAGATTCAAAACAAAGCTGTAAAGCGATCTTCCATGCAGGTTTTAATGACATTCTCCTGGTTTGTGTATGAAATTTGCTGGCTGGTAACCAATCTGGGCTAACTGGCTAACGCTATCTGCTCAATTTTAACGCATCTATCTTGCAAGCCCGCGACGTTTCCTGAGTGTAAATATTCGCAAAGCCAGATTGAAACTGCTCTTTTACGCAAAAGTGACTTTTCCTGACGCTAAAGAGGAATTAAAATCGTATTATTTTTTACCTCTCTTTCTTTCTCTCGTCTCCCTCCAATCTCGGCTCCCCTTCCCCCTTCCACAGCGAGAGCAGCTGATGAGGCCTCATGGGAAATGTAGTCTTTTTGCTAGGCAAAAAACCTACTTCCGCTAAGCAAATTAGCAATGTGGCTTGTGATTTGGGGGGTGTTGCTCTTAAATAATTGCACATTTAAATGTTTTTGAAACTGCTGAACATTGCAAATTACACTGAAAATCTTTTTTTTTACACCTGTATCTCTAAACGCTTTTTGAAATCATCCTTTTTTAACTTGATGTCGTAAACCAGGCCATTGTGCACATCAGGCTATTTCTTCTGGCTTATGTCAAATAGAAAGGAACAAAATAGTATGAAAGCCTATTTCACAATACATATTGAATAGGATCAAAGCTTCCACACATAACTAAATGCGCACTTTGTTTTAATAGCTGACAGTTTGTGACAAACAGCTCTGTTCACACTGGCTGCGATTTTTATGTCTTCATGTCTCAGATCCAAGCTTGTATTGCCAAGACATCAAAATATCTCCTAAAAAGAAATAATGCTCTCCTAAAACTTTGCGGCTGAACAGGATAATCCGTCGCTTTCAATGTTCCTCGGAGCAATGCTGACCAGCCTGTCCTACTGGAAAATGTGAAAGCCATTAGTGTGGGCCGTCCGTTCGCTTGGCCAGAACATCAGTGTTTACTTCATTTCCTGGTATGCGAAATGTTGGCCCAAGCAGGCCTTCAAAGAGCTGAGAACTTCCTTGCGCACATGCCAATAGCCAAACACCTGCTCGCTCTGGCAAACAAGCGCTAATCCACTCCAGACGAGGAGATGTTTTTATAGATAATTCCTGACTCGAAATGGAGTCGCCTTCCCAGCCAGCTCCATTCGTTTACATGAACGTTCACGCGGTGCAGAATAGCTCCCGCAAAATGCTGTGTAATGTTTTATGTGGCTGCCTCAATGCCACCACCGGATGCCATTATATAACGGCCCAGGCGCCTGGTATTGGGCCAAAGTTTGTCAGTGAAGATAATCGCCTCTATTTCCTTATTACAACTATCAAAGCGAGACTCCAGCCAAAACAACATACTTCTCGCTCCCTCCGAAGGCCATTCAGTTATACACCCTTTGGCCACAATGTTAAAACCACCAACTGGTGAAATGAACACTGATGATTTGGTTACAGTGGCACCTGTAAATGTGTGCATATGTGTGTATGGGGGTGGGGGAGGGTTGGCTGTATTATATTAGGCAGTCAAGAATCAAACTGTGATGCCTGAACGAGTAAAAATCTCCAACACAGCAGGTCTTGTGGGCTATTCTTGGTGTTCAGTGATCAGAAGCTACCAAAAGTGCTACAAAGAAGAAGAACCAGAGAACCGCTGAAAGGGGCATGGGCACCCGAGGCTCATTGCTGGACATGGAGAGAGAAGGTTAGAGTGTGTGTTCAAACAAAAGATCAAAAAACTGTTGAAGAAGTTCATACTGCTCTGATAGAAAGAGGTCAGAATACTGTGGGTCCTGCATTCATGTGGACGTTCCTTTGACATCTAAACATCACTGCAGACCAGATTCACCCCTTGAGATACTGCTCCCTAATATCATTGTCTTCTTTCAGCAGGATGATGCCCACAAAAGAGCAAAAAACTGTTCAGGAATGGTTTTGAGGAACATCCCAAAGAGGTCAAGGTGCCTCGAAATTCCAAATCTCAGCCTGATCAAGCTTTTGTGGGATGTGCTGGACAAACTATTCTGATCCATGGAGGCCTCACCTCACAGCACCTTCAGAGATCTTGTGGAGTCCAGACACTAGATCTCACACAATATTAGGCAGGTGACTTTAACGTCATGACTGATGGGTGTATGTGTGTAGCACTATAAGAAACAAATAAATACATGAAATGGAGCAGATTTATTGTTTATTAATTGAACAGACATAACTGAGGGCAATACAGTGACATACACTCGAAATAAATAGCTTTACTTTTAACAAACAGGTTTAAATAAAGATATAACGTGTTTTACAGCAGATGGAGGTGTAAATATCACAAATGTACACATTTTCAGGATTCAGGTTGTATATAGGGGAGCGGTGCTGCTCTGCTATGACTGCCTCGGGCTATCTGTACTCCAGGGCTAGACGATGTATTACTTGCTAATTGTTATTTTGATATTATATCACAAAAGTCTGCAAAATGAAAAGGAACCAATATGTAAATATGATGTATCTCATATAGTATGTAATCTCAAAATGTGATATGTCACCTAAAAACAATTATTTTGATGTCACTGCAATATAATACTGATATTGGTATGGCTGCAATATGCAAATGTGCGTCTAACCAATCACAGTGTTTCTGACAGAGCAACCAGTCACAGTTACTGGGTGTTCCGATGAAATGAAGTCTCTGGGTAATCAAAAAAACGTATTAGCATAAATGATGCAATAATGGATTGGAGCTAAACTGCTTTAGTCAGACAAAGATATATTTAATGGTGTTAAAAAAAAAAGAAGCACATTTTGAACTGCATTGCAATTGCCATATCCAGCAGTGAGCAGCCCTAGTGGTTTCTAGGTAGGAGAGCAGTACAGAGGCTCAGTTAGCTGTTATGTTTATGATGAGAAATAAAGTGACAGTAGTAAGTGGGTGGGGTTTGTGTTCCCGATAGGGGGCCGTGGGGTGAATGTTGGACTTTGAACGTTGGTGTTTGTTGTTAACAGGCCATCACCGTCTCCACGCCGCCGCTGGAGGCCATTCTGTGTCGGAGATGATTGGCGAAGTCCAGTTGCGTCTGGGAGAGCACTCTGTTGATTACTGTTTTTGGGATCCAACCCTGGATAAAGGAGACGCTCATTATTCACAATACCCACACACACACACACACACACACACACACACACACACACACACACACACACACTGACAAACACACACAGACACACAAACACATACACACATACACAGGACCACACCAACTCACCTTTAAGTCTAAACTGAGTAACCAGGTGAATTTTGTCTTGGTTGGATCGTCTGTACTTGGTTTCAGCACAATACAGGTGGGCCCGTTCTCCGCCCTGAGAGAGAAAACACACACACACACACACACAACACACACACACACACACACACACAGAATGTACTAAATTAAGTTAAGAGTATTATGGTTTTAATTCAGTAAAAATGTGAAACTAACCTATACATTACTAACCAATTACTAACCAAGACATTTACTTGTTTATACTTGGAAAATGAACATGTTGTTTGGTCAGGGAGCTGAAACGGTGGCACATGATTGCATGTCGTTATTTCGCTGTTTCAAAACAGTGATAAGAAATGCAATTTTAGTCTTACCCCGACCTCTAATCATTAAAACCCATGCATGAATCTATCCTTATTCCAGACGTAAGGACCCAGATAGTTGTGTTTTTCCTACTTTAACACAATCATGCCTTATTCATCTTATTATTCATCATTAGTCATAATTAGTCCCGATGATCTGCTCATTTGTCCAAAGTGTGCATAAATCTTTGACCTACCTCACAAAGCCCTTCTGTTCAGGCATGCTGGGGTGCTGGGTGGACATCCCAGCCAGGAAGCAGGTGGAGCCTCTGCGTTTGGTGCAGCGAACGTTCACAAAGTCCCGTGGGCCCACCACGTTCCCTGGAGTCTCCGACGCCATCTCATGAGTCACCATGGTGTCCTGACCGATCTTCTGCAGGATCTGGGGCACAGACACTCTTTTAATGATATTCTGAGACTGAAAGCATCTTCCAGCATCTGAAGACACTTCTTGGTCGACCACAGTGGACAAGATGTACCGGATGACTGATCCTTAATCAACAGTCAGAAGGCTTAACATCCCCAAAGTTAGACTCTTTCCAATGAGAGATAGATCTTTTAGTGTTGTGGTTCCCAAACAGCAATGACCTCCCTCTGAATATTTGCAATGATTCCCCTCTTGCTTGCTTGGGCTTTAACCCAAGTAAAACATGTCTTTTCTCTCAGCGCTTCTTCTTCTAACTCTTGATTTCGTTCTATTTGTTGTGTCCTCTTACTGTAATTTGTTCCATGGTTTTGTCCACTACTATGTCTCAACTGTTTATAAAGCAAGCCTGAGTTTGAGAAAGGGGCTAAATAAATAAACACTATTACTTTTGATTATTAAATTACTGAAATTACTAGATTATTTTTTTACATTCCAGTAATTAGGGTGCTTGTGTTTTCTGTCACTAAAGAGGTTTCTTTTTTTCATGTTTGGAAAGCAATTCATCTTATAATAGGAACTATTATTATTAATTAGGCTGGTGAATCAATAAAGGTCCACCAAAGTGTGAAACATATCCCTGTTCATGGGTTTCTTGTTTAAAAAGGACAAAAAAAACCCCACAAAACAAAACAAAAGCATGCTTGTTTTTGCTAGATCACCATATTTATGTATAACAGTGATTGCAACTGAAAAATACATTAACAAAAAAAGGTAGATTAAACAGACACTTTTAGTGTTACCTCTAAAGGGTTAAAAAGGTAGTAACAGAATGCAATGCAGTAGTAATAGTCAAAATAGAATAATTCACAGTAGACACTCAATAATTCATTGTGGATACTGACAATTAAACAGGTACTGGATAATTCATATTAGTTACTGAATAGTTATTGTAGATACTGTATAATTTACAGGAGTAACTTGATAAGTCGAAAGAACAAATACTAAATTAATAAGCCTGCAGTTAGCAATAATAATCTATAATGGAGTATTAAATGTACTGCTGTCACTTTCTCCCACCTTCACTTGTTTGACGTTGGGGTTCCACTCCCCCATCTGTTCCATGTTCTCCACCAGCTCTTCATACAGGTCTTCAGGCTGCTGGTCCAGAGTAACCTCCAGCTTAAACACCTTCCCGATGTCTGGTAAAACCTTACTCAGCACTTTATCCCCTGTGGACTGAACAGCAGAGCAGACCACAACCTCAACACCAAACATAAACCTGAATATAAACCCTACCTCAAACCCAGATATAAACCCACACAACCTGTCGGACTTCAGGTTCTTAATTAGTGTGTAATAACCAAGAGATTTCTTTGCTTGCTACAGTCTTTTCTTTGATTGATCAGCAGTAAATCATCTGCTTGCCTGGAGATCATTGAAGTCTGACTTGTTTCTCCTAAACCAGTGGTTCTCAACCTTTTGCAAGCTGGGCCCACCCAAAGCTGGTTCACCCACCCCAATGCCCCCAACGCCCCCAACGCCCTGGGATCGGATTAAACTGGGATCGGGCTGAGATTAGAGGAAGACTCCAGAGCCGAATTTAAGAAATGGGAGAAAATGGTCTGAATCTCATATTGATGTTAAACTGAAAACAGTTATGTGTTGGAGAAACAGACTGGACAGAGAAGAGATGTTAGCTTGAATTTTCCTTTAATCCAGGAAGACTTGAGGATTCCACAACTAATGAAACAAGAGAATCAGAGTCTATGGATTTTGGAATGCTAGACTTGCTGATAATTGATTATGATATTAATATTTAAAGAGGCATTTGGCTGACACCCTTGTCCTGAGTGACTTACAATCATTACTTACAGGAACAGTCCCTTTGGGGAAACTGAGGGTTAAGATTTTCTTGCTCAAGCACACAGTGGTAGAAAGTGGGGGTTCAAACTTGCAACTCGGGCTGTTATAACGAGTAAATTATTAAAGCATTAAAGGTAAGTATTAAAAGCCAGCACTGTATTTTAGATTAGATTCATGATTAACTAAAGAATCGTAACTGAGTCGCCGAAACACGCTTGGAGGAGAAGCCTAACGAAAGGTGTTGAGGATGCATTGCATTACTGCATACATTTAACCAATAATAATTAACATAAAAAATGATTTTTTCATCTGCAATGTATAACACACTTTCATTTCTGGCTACATATGTTTTATTGCCCATGGGATATAACAAACCAAATGGTCCATTGTGAGGTTACCACTCACTGTTTCTATCTCAGTCTGCCAGCCGTCCTGGTCGCTCAGGATGCCAATGGACTTCTGTAGAGCTTGCTGACCCTGCTGGACATAACACTGCTCAGATTCACTCAGCGTTTCCTCCTCAATCCTGCTGCCTGTGGAGAAACACCCCCCCCCACACACATAGATAAAGGTACACAGTGACACAACCAGAATGCCGTTAAAATGCATTACTCATCCAGTCATGCATAAACAAATGAATACCTCAGCAATAGTTACACACCAGCGCACAAAATATGGACAAACAAAGCATGTTTTGTGCCAAAGATACACACAGAACTGCGCACACACATACATTTGATGTGTTTTATGTCCACCTAGTTCTTCTAATGGCTGAGGTACTATAAGATGGGCCCCACTATATAAGCGCTCAAATGAGACCTTCTGGAGCAGCATCACACACAAGCACCTGACCTCGCTAATGCTCTCATGAGTGCAATCAAATCCTCACAGCAATGTTTCAGCATCAGTACCTGATCTCACTAATGCTCTTGTGCAATCAAATCCTCACAGCAGCGTTCCAGCATCAGCACCTGACCTCACAAATGCTCTCGGGGCTGCAATCGAATCCTCACAGCAATGTTCAAACATCAGTACCTTACCTCACTAATGCTCTCCTACAATCAAATCCTCACAGCAATGTTCCAGTATCAGCACCTGACCTCCCTAATGTTGCATTTCAATAAAAAATAACTGTTTGCTGTAATACAAAAGGATAATAATAATAATAATAATAATAATAATAATAATAGAAGAAGAAGAAGAAGAAGAAGAAGAAGAAGAATTTTTTCAAGTAAAGCATATCTTGAGGTTCCTCTTCTTACATA
>JBBIGB010000013.1:5023-19094 GCA_037577075.1 Alestopetersius hilgendorfi | reverse complement strand
CCCAGTGGTGGTGCTGAAGGTAGGATTCGAACCCATGATCTCTTGGTCTAGAGGCAAGTATCCTACCCACTACGCCACCCCCCCCCACAAAGCAGTCAGTGAAGGAAAATGCAAAAAAGAAAGAATACAGATGGAGAAAAAAACAATTTCAAGCTCCATCTGTTGATTTCATGGCATCTGATGAGGAAGGGACAGAGGACAGGTGTAACTGGAAAAGTTCCAAATGTATCAAATGTGATACAATAAATATATCATAAACAAAATGAGTTGGCAATTTTTGTTTTATTTTGTTTAAAGGCTTAATAAACATCTAATTTAAATATATATATAATTTTCTATCAATTTTTTAATGTGTCAGGCTTTATAGGGTTGAGAGTGTTTGATTTCTGGTACCGCTGTCAGTCCATCATATTTTTTGGTGTGAGTGTTCTGTTGGGGTTCTTTGGTTTGTATATAGGACCTTGTGCCTTTTTTGTTTATCTTTTGAAAATAAAGTAAGTCATGGAAACCTGCCACTACATCTCGGTTCTTTGGCTCCCCAGCGTGACAATACCCTTGTTCCCAATGTTCTCTCTGTAAGACTCTTATAAGAGTGTGGTGGATGAACCATCTCAGATACACTCTCAGTGAAACGGTTCTCTTAATACATTTAGTAATTAAAGTCCCAGGGTCCCAGAGGGGACCATCTCTCACTGGGAATTTGTAGGCTTGATCTCTGGTGGGGCTGCAGCCCTTTTGTGACTGGAAGTCTAATATAGTCCAGCCACACTCCACCCATTACTCAGCACTATGCTAACCAGTCCAGGTATCTGGTCACCCAGAATGAACAAAATTGGCAGTCAGCATTCTCCTCCAAGCATGAAACAACATTCCTCCAGAATCATGATGTGACACAAGAACAAAAACAGACCCACATAAAACAAAAATAGAACACCACAAGACT
Organism: Alestopetersius hilgendorfi; assembly: GCA_037577075.1. Taxonomy (NCBI): domain Eukaryota; kingdom Metazoa; phylum Chordata; class Actinopteri; order Characiformes; family Alestidae; genus Alestopetersius; species Alestopetersius hilgendorfi. The sequence goes on along the minus strand of JBBIGB010000013.1, from coordinate 18,151 downwards.
ACACAAGTGTAGATACTGAATACAGTATTATTCTGTATTCCAGCAGCATTTACATTTACGGCATTTATTAGACACTTTTATCCAAAGCGACTTCCATTCTCTACCTACAGGGGGCAATCTCCCTAGAGCAACTTGGGGTTAGGGGTCTTGCTCAGGAACCCAGTGGTGTTTTTTTTTTTTTTTGTTGAAGGTAGGATTTGAACCCATGACCTCTTGAGGCAAGTATCCTACCCACTACGCCACCACCACCCCGAGCAGCAGACTCGTAAGTGTTCAAAAAATACAAACAAGGTCAAAGATTAAGGTGAAATGAGTGTGTGTGTGTGTGTGTGTGTGTGTGTGTGTGTGTGTGTGTGTGTGTGTGTGTGTGTGTGTGTGATGTGATGTGATGTGATATAATTATCCATTCATTTCTGATGGTCTGGGTTTGTAAAGATGTGGTGACACGTGACGTAAAGAACTCTTAAAGAGTCAGTAGAAGAATAGACTCACCTTCACTCTCCCAGTGATTAGAGGAGTACTGGCAAATGTATGGAATTCTATTTATTTTTTTAGAGTCACTTATCCTAACTAGGTTGTTGCCAGCTTATCAAAGGACACACACAAATTCACACCTCAGGGCAATTTAGCATCTCTGGTCCTCCTGAGGAACATCTGTTTTACCCGTGGGAGGACCCCGAAACTCCTGATGAAAATACAATCAGATACAGGAAAGATCTACAAATGTTCAAATACACATAAAAGGACTCTCAGCTGCCCAACAAGGAATCAAACCCAAGACACAGTACTACCAAATGTACCCCCATGTGGAACTGACTAATTAGGTTTTGAATTGGCTTGGACTTTCTCCTCTGAGAAAAAGAAAAATATTATTAAAGGTTCTATGACTCATAGCAATAGTGGAACCCTCAAAATAGTAAGTAAAGGCAGGAAAATGTCTTGACTAATCTTAATCGAAGCTAAGCTATAAATACGTTATCTTCAAGCAACTTTCAACCATTTGTGTGTGCAATGTATACAATAGTGTGCAAAGTTTAAGTAGTGCACTATTCCAAATGCCTACATACTAGACCAAAACATATATTTAGTTAACATAAATATATTCTATGTTCTATTAATATTCTATTAATAAATTCTGTATTTGATTTTCAGTGAAAACAATGAAATATAAAATGTGCTATAATGTGTTTGCATTTGCATATGAGCATCAAGAGCAGTCAAGAGTTCTGCACAGTTCTCAAAATGGCCATGTTCTTTCCTAAACATCACTTTAAGGCCTCCTTTTTGGGAAATCTGGTTAATTTCCAATATTCTCTTGAGCTCTATGGGCATATTTTATATCAAACATATCAGGATGGCTTTCCAGGTTTCAATGATCCAATTCTTCAAGGTTGAGCAGAACTCAGTGAGTTCCACTTCCCATGGCATACGCAACACTATGACCCCCCACCCCTTATCTCAGAAACACTCCAAGACAGCACTTACACAATCCGTCTAACAAGCAGAAATGCTAATCGACTCCCTACCCTTCTTTCCTGGTGACTAATTACCTGAGCAGTCGAAGCATGCAGCAGGATGAGGGGCATCTAGTGTCTTACTCTTGTTTTACTCTTGTTTGTTCTTGCCTTGTTTTGCTGGCTGTTGCTAAAATGGGACAGCGAACATGAGGAACGAATGTTATCACTTGCCTCTTGATGGGTTTGGACCACGCAAGCAGCATGAGGTCATGAAATAAGAGGCAGGATTAACCATCAATGCATCGGAAGAGCAGAAGGGGCAGTGGTCCATTAGAGACTGGCCTCAAACTGTCCGCTATCCTTGATCCTCAGCAGAACCTTGCAAGCAAGAATCTCTTCAAGGTCAAGATGATGCTAAAAATGTGGGCTTATTTTGGGTTTCTTGATGGTTTCAAGAGACTGGGGGTGAGCTTATAAAGAAAAAGGAATAATTAACCAGTAAAGTGGGAGATAGTAAAATTTAATCACATGGCCAACTGTCCATTACCTTTCTGCTGCTAACAGTCTGTTTCTGTTTTGAGCATGTCTAGAATCTTGAGAGAGGGAAACTCTGACAAGAAGTAAAAAAAAATCTGCTCTGAGATGGATGGAGAAGACAAAAAAACAAAAACAAGGGTGGTGTTGGGAATATGAGGTTGGTTGCAGGAACTGTTTTCATGCTAGCAAAGTACCACAAGCAGTTGTTAGCCAATTCAGAGAGTCCCCACTGGCATTAAGCAACGATTACATGAGCGTAGTATCAATAGGCCCCAATGAGATCACAGAGTCATGCCGAGGCGCCCTAACCAGGCCCATTTGAGCGGCAAACCAGGCAGTCAATCAATACCCAGGCTTGTGCAGATACTACCTGTCAACGGCCTTGAGGAAAATGGATGCCTAGGAAAGCCATAACTATGATAAATCTACTCCCCCGGTTTGGCAACTGGCCCTTTCGCTCTCTCTCTCTCACACATTCTCTCTCTCTCTCTCTCTCTCTCTCTCTCTCTCCCTCCCTCTCCCTCTCTCCCTCTCTCCCTCCCTCAGCAGTCCATCGTTGACTAATGTATGCGGTAAAGCTCCGCTCTACCACTCGCCTCACACCGTCGTGCCACCACCCTGATCGGCCAATCAATCTCGCCGTCGACGCGGAAGGCGCATTAAAATAAATTTGTCACTGTAAGTTTATGAAATATTGATGCCGGGTAAGAAGGAAGAAGGAAGGATATTGAGTGGGGAAGGGTGGTGTGGTGGAGGGGTGTGGAGAAGGAAAAAAGGAAAGGGTCAAAATGAAATGTAAAGGAGGTAAAGTGTTGAGTGAGCTGGGTTGTTGTGTGGGTATGAGTCTAGGTTTGGTGGGGTTAAGGAAAAGTGGATCAAAAGGAGACCTCATTAGGGGCAAAGACAGGAAGGAAAGAGTGCTGCTGCAGGTAGATGTTATGTTGACAGCTTCAGGGTTGTTGTTGACGACATAATGGAGCATGGAGGTCATTTTTATGCTTCTGAAATCCACTCGTAAATGTCAATAACACCCTGTCCACTCTTGCCTTAATACATGCGGTCGGGCTACCACTTTTATTCATGTTGGTTTTGCTTAGCAATCAAATTTGTACAGACTGCTTTTTTAGTTTTGTTTAGTCTTTGGCTTCAGACACTCCACCCATGTGTAAATAACCTACCCCAGGCCCAGTTCCACCAGGGGGGGCTCCATCTCCACCATTAACTGCTCCATCCATTGTGCAGTCCACTGTGTCATCCACTGCTTCATCCAATGCTCCACCCATCTCTACCATCCACTGCTGCATCCACTACTGCATCCACTGCTCTCTATCCACTGCTTCATCTCCATCATCCACAGCTCCGTCCACTTGCTTACAGTGGTGCAAAAAAGATTCCCTCCTGGAAATTATGAGGATTTTTAGCCTAGACATTTCAATATTGTGTGAAGTAAGTGAAGTAAGACTAAAGCAGCAATATGCAACCAGTTTCAAGGATATTCAAACAACAGTTGTATATGATTATTTATCCTGATGCCGAATCATTGTTGGTGCTTGAGTCTGTGTGTGCGTGATGGTTCCAATAAAAAAAATCTAGCATCAAGTTTGCTTTAGTCCTGCATAAATTAGCTCTTGTCTCCATTATATTGCCATTTGCACTTTGATAAAGTTATTAAAGTCTTTATTCCAATGAGGTAATCTGCTGAGATTATGGACTCAAGCCAATTTGTGGTGTGAGGTTGGTTTTTTTTTTTGTTTTGTTTTGTTTTTATTCATTAGCCACTCCCCACATGTTTCCCTCACATACTTCCTCCAGTATATTTTTCCCAGTTTGGAGCTTCTACTGATGTGTTGTCATTGGACAGCCTAAACATGCTTGGAGGAGAATACTAACTGTCAGCTCGGTTATATCAGCTAACACATGCTTGTATTGGTTAGCATCTCTTATGGGGTTATGTGGGCAATGGAGGGCCATCATACTCACCCAGAGAGAAAGAGACCAGTTATTCTATTAGTTATCTATCTTTGGCATTACTTAGGATCAAATTCTATACATTTTGAGAATGTTCTAGTGGCACAAGCCACGGTCTGAGGTCAGAGGTCTATGGTTTGTTGCATGTTAATCAATCAGTCCAATCCTGTCAAAGTAGACGCTTAAAGGAGAAAATAAGCTTTGTGGTCTGAGGCCTCCTGATGCCCCTCAGAAGATCCTGGGCCCTTGCCCTAATCAGTAGCCAGTGGTCCAGTAGTCCACCCCTGGATCTCGGTACTGAAGGGAGGTGTGCACAAATAATGTGGGACGACCATCTTAAGTGTAGATAATAAAATAAGCCTTGTTCCATCTTTGTCTGAAAAATGGACCTAATTATGTAAGCAGTCTGTCTGACACGCCTTGCCTGAAAACCATTAATCTGCCTATCTGTCTTCATTTCCGTAAATGAAACAAAAATGTCAATGAGATGTAAATGTATGTTGTGGTGGAGCGCCATCCCCTCCACTGAGAACGTTGGTTATTTTTTGTTTTGTTTTGCTTTGTTTAAACCCCAGTGTATTTCGCATCCAATGTGGTGAATTGATTTGCCCCGATACTCTTCATATCTGTCCAGGGATAACAGTTATATACCCTTCTGTTGTTTACAGAAGGTTTAATCAAGAAGATTTGATTCTCATTTCAAACATACACACACAGTACACAGTGAAACAAAACAATGTGCTTCTAGGACCATGATGCAACACAAGAACAAAACAGAAGTGAACACCACAAGACCACAAGTGCAGACAGGATGGATAAAAGTACAGTACAGTACAAGACTGAAAGAATACAGTATTATGGAAGATACTGTATTTTGGCAGCAGAGAGCTGTGTGTGCAAAAATGCAGAACAGAGGTAGACAGCAATAATTATAATTTTGCAAATGTAGCAGCAGCAGGGCAAAGAATGTGCAGTAATTTTAGAATGGGACATAGCTTCCAGCATTTCACAGCTTTCTGATGAGAAACTAGAAGGATGTGTACTTAGAACATGAGCTCTGTTAGACGTGCCAAAGACTAACTGCACTGATCTTCAGAACACAAGTTTATTGAATTTGGGGTCGTAGAATTTTAGTGGCCAAATAAAGGTGCCACAAATTGTTCTCTGGAGCAATGCCACAGAACAGTGGTTCTCAAACTGGCCCTCACATTATTGCTTTTTGAGTTGTGGACCGGGATAAGAGATGGGTTTGGGTTGATTTTTTCACAAATAACATTGAGCCCGTGTTCAAATGATTGACTTTATATAGAAAATTTCATGAACATTTCATGCATTTTCTCTCTTTCTTACTCTCTTTTTTTCTCTCACTCTCTCTCTCTCTCCACCATGAATGGTTTAATTTAAGACCAGAAGCTTCTCAAAATGCTGGTAAAACAAAGGCTCAGGCACAACCATAGCCATGTCATGGAATAACTTTCAGTGAGGGAGGTTTTAGTGGCAGACATCTGGCTCCAATTCTGACATGATGAATGTCTCCAGAATGGAACATTTATTCACAAAACCTACTATTCAAAACTTAATTAATACATTTAGAAAAAATCTATGGAATTCCACAGTAAAGTTTAGAAAACCATCAGAAATTGTATTGTAATGTTCTATACCTGTTGACCCATCCATGCTCCACCCTCAATCACTCTTTCATAGACACTAATGCAAGCTTATCAGTGATGTAAAAAAAAAAACACATTAGGACCAATTACTTTTTTTGTCAAAGATTCAGAGAATGGAAATGATTGCATTAAGATGTTCATCTTATTCATTTTCTCTGTCATCCCCGCATTGACAATTTTTTTGTTTAGTCCATCAGCCCCTGCCATTGACAAATATGTTTTGCTTTGTCCATCCCCTTTTTTTCCCAACCCGCTTTTAACAAACATTTTTTTTTATTCTGTACCCTCAACAATTGTTAGTTCTATTGCCATGAATATTTTTCCAATGTCCACCACACATACCAGATACTGACTACAATATACTTGATTCAATACGTCATTTTTACCAAGTCTTTGTGCGGCAGTTTTTACAAATGGCAACTCGAAATGTGGAATTTTTGAGCTGTAAATGTTGAGCTCTAATAGTTCAGAAGATGAGTGAAGCAGGGGGCAGCTACGAACACCCGGGGAGCAGTGCGTGGGGATAATACCTTGCTCAGGTGTCTTGGGAATCGAACCTGCGACTTCCTGATCACAGGGTGACTGCCCTAACCACTAGGCTACCAACTGCCCTTTTTTGTGGTATGTGCTGTTGTTGTCTTTGGTATAAGTAGGGTTTAATTTATAGTAATGAAAATACAGGGCTTTATGAGGAACAAAATGAAAATCATGAGAACACTTGAGACATTCCAGGGGAATTTCTGGACTGCAGTATCACAGGGCAGCAACCAATCAGCAGGAAGGAGAAATAAATTACGTTCTCATATTGGCTACTTTCAAACCTCCCGCCTCTGAGTACAGCTGACTGAGACGTACGAGCCTAGTGCACCACGCCCCCCTCGTCCTTGTGCTGGTTGTTTATGTTTGGGGTGGTGGAGGTTCATTCAGTTCAGGTGTCTGATTGCCTTGGTAACCGCCACATGGCGCAGGAGGCCCGGACGTCATGGAATTCTGGTCTGCTTCATGATAGCAGCGGTGTTATCCATTACGCCAGCCATCACAATGTAGATGGATTTCTTATATATTTTAAAAATGTTCTCCACAGTGGAAAGGTTCTTCAGAGAACCAAAAATTGGCACCTTGATAGGTCAATTAAAGTTTTTTCCCACTGCCGCATAGTGTTTGGGAATCCTTATTTTGAAGAGTGCCTATGAACGTTTCTAGCTGATAGCCAGAAAAGCCACAACTTACAACCAGCTAATTGGAACTGAAAGGGCGCTGATTTCCATATGTATGCGGGTTATCCAGAGACGTACAATGACGAGAGATGAGAGGGAGATTAAAACGGAGCAGAAAGAGCGAGCGAGCCCGAACAGAGACGTTCTGCACGGCTAGATGAGCTAATTTAGATAATAATCATCCTCCCAGCTGCACGAGCTAGCCAGAGAGAGAGGGAGAGAGAGAGAAGAGGTTAATGACTGTCTATTCACTCCCTCTCTCCTTCCTAAGTACCAATCTCCGTGCTATTGTTCCTCCCATCTCTCTCCCATTCAACCCCATGTAAAACATTGTGCTTTTTTTCGCCCTATCTCTCGGCACCGAGACGGGACGACACTATTCACGGTTCCTTACTGTACCTGCTTGAAGAAGGAAAAGCACCTTCCTGACATTGTTTTCACTTCTCTTTCACCCCCATTGTTCTTTCTCTTCACCCTCTCAGTGCCCTTGATGTTTGTATTTATATGTAGTCCTATAGGGCAAACATTATAATGCATATTTAGAACAAATAAGAAATGTATCTGTATGTGTATTTGTATATGTGTATATACATGTTTGTATATATATTTTTGTATAGATACTGTATATGTGTTTGTATATGTGTATACATAGAAGATGGGGGTGGGGGCATGAGGGGCTGCAGCTCCCCTTTATTTTAGGATTGTTTAAGTGTAACTGCAAAAAAATAATTTACACAAAAGACCTTTAAATAATTTAAGCCTAGAAAAGAGATTTTTTTTTTCTTGTATATGAAACACACTGTTTAGGTGAACACTTTGGAAGTTTGGTAGTAATATATATATATATATAATCTTCAATTAAGTTCAGTTAATTCATTTCAGTTATGTCAATTCAGTTCAGTTAGTTTAAATGAATTCATGTTAGCTGTTATCTGAATTAAATTCAGTTTAGCTAACTTCCATTTAATTCAGTCCTAAGCGTTTCAGTTTAAATCAGTTCAGTTCAATGCAATTAAACTCCAGTTAAAATATAAATATCAGGATTGTTCTATTAGCGATGGAAGGTGCAGTATATCACTGCTGAGCCACTGATACCTAAAATGGCATTTAATTACTATATCTGTCATCTGAGATTCATTTGCATGGAGTCCGCTGTCACTGAGTTCCGATTAATCAATGTGGCGCTGAACATCTGTTTGATCATCTGTTTCAGATCAGCTGATAACAACATTCACACCCAAGACCTGTCAAGACCTTCAAAGGATTTCAGGTGAAAAGTGGTTTGAGGTGTTACTGCATGTCACACACGAGTTTGGTGTCACACACGAGTTAAATCGTGACTTAGAGTGTAATTATTTTACACATGTAAAATACAACTAGAATGATGATGATTAATTTATATCACTGATCTTCATCATCACCAGTTAAATGGCCTTATCTATTACATGCTTCAATTCCTTGAAATATTTATTTAATTATATATTTACTTATATATCTTGTCATCATCCATGCAGTTACTGTATATTAAGGATGTAATTAGGCTGGGATTTATTATTATCTTTTTTGTGATTATATTAATCCACATAAATGAACACACTCTGTTGCATCCAACTGTACATCAGCAGTGCACATTTAATCCTGTCGGTGTAACTCCCCCCCACCCCCCAGCTTGTACACACACCTGATGAATTGATTAGAAGGAGAGAGAGAGAGAGCGAGGGGCATTAATTAGGCCAGGGGACAGCGGCCTGTGAGCGTGCAAGCAAATTAACTAAACACACAAGTAAACGTAAACAAGCCACACAGCTTGCTGGAACAAACAAAAAAAAATTGGACACAGAGCGCCCTCTACTGACTCAAACCAGCAGCTTTGTTCATTGTAGGCCTCCGATTGTCCTGGCAAAGTTCAAGGGCAGAGTAAATATGCCAGATACTGAGGCAACTTGTCCATTCAGAAATACAAGCTGCATTAGTACCCAAACATAATGTGTCAGTGTTTGGACTTACAATCCTTACAGTTTCCTTAGCCCTTAATGCTGCACCCATTCTATCATTCCACATTAGACTATTCAAGTAAAGAGGGTTTTCTTTTAGTTTTAAAATATTTATGAACGCTTGAAACAAATGAAGTCATGTATAATATGATTAAAATGCAAATGTATAGATGTATAACATAGAAATGTATATATATATATATATATATATACACACACACATTTGAATTGTGAGTGTTATAGAGCAACATTATCATTATTAATAAATTAATCACTTTAATATGTTCGATCCTTTAGACCCTGCCAAAAATTTTAGAATGCTTTTGACACCTTTCAGATACTTTTTAGAGAAACTGGTTATCATTTAAAAATAATTCATTCACAATTACAGGACATTTAGCCCTTAGAATGACGGCTTTTTTTTTCCAGTTTCTGCATTAGTGTCTCTTAAGTCTTAAACAATGTGAAATGTACAATTGTCTTTTACACCTTTTTTGCACAACCCAGCCAATATTAAATAAATATTATTTATAACATTTAACCACCTATTAGTATTATACAAAGAGATTATTTAAAATTCCAACTCCAAATATTTAGCCATCTGCACAGCTTCAAAACAGTCAACAGTGAGACACTCACACACACCCCTTCCACCCATTCTAACATTCACACACACCCAATTCAACCCCCCACCACACACGCACCCCTTCTAACCACCTCCACACTCACACACACCCCTTCCACCCACCGGAGCACTCACACACACACTCTCTTTTGATAGTCCAGAGGAAATGAAAATTCAAAATAAGACTTTTCTCTGTCCAGCCTGTTTCTCCTGCATACAACTGAGCTCAATTTAACATCATTATGAGATTATGACCATTTTCTACTAAACTTCTTAAATTCAGCTCCTGAGAAAGTGTGTTCCTCTAATCTCAGCCCGATTCCAATTGAAGATCCTAAAATGCTCTTTCTTTTCTCTCATTGCTCTGACCTTTATTTATCTCAGACAATCAGGTCTTCAGATAAGATCCAAAAGAAAGAGTCAAGATCCAAAAGAAAACTTAATAAATGAGTCTGTACAACATTTGAAAGTTGTCTTAGCGTTCAAATTCAAGTTTTAAAACTACCAAAGTCAGACAGTTTTGAGACCCACAAGTTTGTTAAAGAGAAGGAAACTGAGAAGCCAATGAGAACAACAAAATAACTTCTGTCTTAAGAAAAGATTTTTTCTTTGGCTCCTTATTTCTCCTAAATCAGACTTCAATAATTGTCTAATCAGAAGATGATTTATTTCAGATCAGACAAAGAAAAGATTGTCGTGAGTAGCAAAATCTTCCTCTGGAAATGTACTCTGCTATTGTCCTGAAGCTAAAGCTAAAGGCAGCTACTCTCCTCTAAGTCTATGCATTTTTTTTAATTAAACGAAGAGATGTTAAATAATGAGACACATTTAAAATGAAAAAGTAAAACACTGCCCTCATAAAGAGTCTGAACAGTGTTCTTATCTGGAGAGAATAGTCTCCCAGTGAGAGCAAGCAAAAAACAAAAAACAAAAAACAATGCCATTAGAACAAAGACAGTTTGAGAGGTGTGAGACGATGCTCGCTAACGGGGTTGAAGCGATAGGCTATGGATGATAATGGAAAGTAGCGAAAGTGGGAGTGAGAAAGTGAAAGAGTGAAGACACACACTTCCCGGCCAGATTGCTGGCTCCCCTCACACCCATGTTGGTGCTGATGAGAGGACGAGGCCACACAGACACACATATACATACACACACACACACACACACACACACCTACACACACACACACACACACACACACACACACACAATCGTTACATGGAGTTATTCATATTATTCATTTTAATATTCATATTATATAAGCACTTACATAACAACAATAATAAAATAACAATAATAAAAAGATGAATAATCATATTTTTAGTAGTAGTAGTAGTAGTAGTAGTAGTAGTAGTAGTAGTATTAAATGTATTTGCTATATGTGTTAATGAATTAATACATTTATAAATACGTTAGTAAATCCATTAATAAAACTAAAAGGCGATTAATAAACATAGTAAAACAATATAGTAAAATACTACTATTACTACAACAATTACTGCTACTACTACTGCTACTACTACTACTACTACTACTACTACTACTACTAATAATAATAATAATAATAATAATAATAATAATAATAATAATAATAATAATGATAATAAAATTAATGTCATTTATGTGTAATAATTTTATGTGTATTAATTTTATGTGTAATAATTGTACAAAACACTCTTCAAGAGCATTTTATGCAGGACACACTTGGTCTGAAGATGTATGTTCACATACACACACAAACACACCTCACGTACCCTTAGTACATAAAGGCCTGAACGTGTGTGGGGTTTTTGTTTTTCTGTGAACTATCGTTGGAACAGATTGAGCGTCGGAGGCTTGGTCTCACGTTTGACATTCGTTTGGGAGAAAATCACACCCCGATGAGCCACGCTGACAGTGCAGCATCAATTTTATTACTGTGTGAACAAGTGTGTGTGTGTGTGTGTGCGTGTGTGTATGTGTGTATGTGTGTGTGTGTGTGTGTGTGTGTGTGTGTGTGGGTTTGTCAGAAACCCTTTTCTAAAAAACACCCCGGCTCTGTTACAGCCCACCCTCAACACCTTGGTGTCGGCCACCATATGTCAGAGAGAAAAAAAGAGAGGGCGAGAGAGAGGAAGAGGAAGAGGGAGAAAAACAGGCCTTTACATTACAAATGTCATGTTTGAAAAAAGCATTATTATTATTATTATTATTATTATTATTATTATTATTATTATTAAGTAGGACGATGTTCAGTGTCTGGAAATTTTAGATCTACCGGGTAAATATTCTGGTCAGGCAGCTGGTTTCTGAGCTCCTTCCACACTGAAAAACTTTTAGAGCTACACACAGAGCTTCGTCTGGAATGAGGTCCATTACTATACTGACCCACTGCTTAATGAAGGGGCTCCAGCCTTTGCCCTGCTATAACAGACCATACCCACGAGCAAAGTGAAGAAGGATCTATAGAGGGTGAGTGTTCTGGAAACCAATGTAAAATTCCTGTCTTATAGCCAACTTTCAGCCTCTTGAATGCATTTTAGTCTTTGAACAGAAGGCATTTATCTATATAAAGATGCAAAACAGTCAGAAAGCCCAAGGTTTCATGATGTGTCTTTCCTGGCCGTGTTGCATGCTCGATTGTGCTGTACTGGGGTGGAGGTCAGTGGGTAGGATACTTGCCTCCGGACCAAGAGGTTATGGGTTTGAATCCTACCTTCAGCACAACACCATTGGGTCCCTGAGCAAGACCCTTAACCCCAAGTTGCTCCAGGGAGACTGTAGTTAGAGAATGGAAGTCGCTTTGGATAGAAGCATCTGCTAAATGCCATAAATGTAAATGTATTGTATCATGAGTTACATCACCAAGGTCAGCTCTCAGAGGACCTTTATATGCATTATTGGAATGAAGGTTCACTTGTTTCTTGTTGAATTTCTTGACTTCAGAGCCAGTCCCGGCATCTCTGGGGCCCTAGGCAAGATTTATTTTGTGTTTACTGTCTCTAGATTCATCCCACTGCTGCCACCAACAACAGGGGGTGGGAGGGTGTTGCAGAGGGTATGATTGCTTGATGGGGTGGGGGTTTTAGTAGAGGGTAAAATTTGTTGACTTGGTGGAGTTTGGGGCAGAGGGTATGGGTTTTTAAATGGGGCAGGGGTTGGAGTAGAGGGTACAATTTTTTGATGGGGTGGGAGTTGGAGTGGAGGGTACAGTTTGTTGATACAGAGGGGGTGAGGGTTGGGGTAAAAGCTATGATTTGTTGATGGAGTGGAGGTGAGAGTAGAGGATGTTAGGTTTGTCGAAGAGCGGAGGTTGAAACATTCTGAATACTGTTGAGGAACCCCTCATCTATCTTTCTTTCTGTCTTTCTGTCTTTCTTTCTTTCTTTCTTTCTTTCTTTCTTTCTGTGTGTCTTTCTGTGTTTCTTTCTTTCTTTCTTTTCACTTCTTCTGTTTCTCCAATACACTTGGATTTAGTGACTTTGTGACTGTTTCCAGGCCTTGCAAGTGCACAGTATTTTCTTTGGGAAAAGCACATCTATGTATTTTTCTTCTACTATTACTACTACTACAACCAATAATAATAATAATCATAATCATAATATGATTGTGTGTGTGTGTGTGTGTGTGTGTGTGTGTGTGTGTGTGTGTGTGTGTGTGTGTGTGTGTGTGTGTGTG
>JBBIGB010000011.1:13962428-13975422 GCA_037577075.1 Alestopetersius hilgendorfi | reverse complement strand
ACGTTCAAATAAGTTACTTTCCCTGGAAACTAGTTACTTTTATAATGCTGTAACTCAGTTACTAACTCAGTTACTTTCTGGAAGAAGTAACTAGTAACTATAACTAACTACTTTTTTAAAGTAATGTTCCCAACACTGTTCATTTATTTGTATAAATATTTATCTGCCGCTCCTTAAAGGCCGGGCCGTGAACTTAGTTTCTGATATTAAACCGTTGGGGGTGTGTGTGTGTGTGTGTGTGTGTGTGTGCGTGTGTGTATGTGTATGTGTGTGTGTATGTGTTTAAATCACTTGATAATCTTTATAAGGTTCTGTATAAGGTTCTACACCGGTTTCTCCCTGGATTATCTTGAGAACTGTTTGTCACTTGAAGCACACTTTTGTCATACTTTGCGAAAACGCTTCACAAGAGAATTTTTAGGAGCCCAAAGGTGGTTCTTCTATGATATCACCCAAAAAGCCCTTTACGGCACCATTATTATCAGGGGGGTATGTTTCAGTATCAGCAGGCTCTAATAGCCAGGCACAGTGTTTACAGTGCGGAGATCAAACGGTTGCCTTTCCTGGGCAGGTAGGAATTAGAGAGGTGTAGGAGTGACTGTGGAAGGTGAAGGTGGTGGTGTCCCCAGGGTGGTCTGGGTCAAAGAACTGACAGAGATCATAATCTGGGCTCAGCCGGTGGCACTTCAGTTCAAAGATTGTGCTGGAAAGACCTCTATATACAGGACTACCTACCAAATGAAACCATCAGCTGATCCTTCAACTGACCAGGAACGTTTTCCCAGTTTAGAGGCTGTGCAGGTACACATACACGCAGCTCCACACGTGATCATGATCTCCAAGAGAATCCTGGTACTGCATATAATTATATGGAAAAGAGTCAGTTTACACAAATGCTAAATGAGATGCATGGTGGAAAGATTTTGCAAGCTATGAGTCTTATCTGCATATGATGACTACAGCTTCCTAGAGCAGAGGCAGTGATGTGGAGGAACTGGAGAGACGGGTTTATCTGATGGCACATTTTAAGCATTCTTCTGCGGTCTTGCCCTGCAGCTGCACTGTCCAGGCCGGGGCTGATGCTTATCGCCTTCTCCCAGGCCAGGGCGCTCATGCCTTCAGGGGCTGCTGTCCTTTTGTCATCCTCGTCTTCCTTCTTTTCCTGCTCCTAAAGCAAATCTCCAGCGCTGCCACAAGGCCTCGGGTGATGCTCAAACAACGCAAACGGATATACTTTTGACACTTTAAGGATTTTTGGCCTTAATGACGCTGGTCTGCGTCACAATATCAGTGTCTGATGTTTTAAGGCTTCAGAGATTAAATTAATTATCATTATCAGAGATTAAGCCATTCATTATTTTCTTGTTTCTAGTTCAAAGAAACTTTTTTTCTTTTTACTAAACCTTTAAAATGTGTCACTCTGCCTTTTATGGCACAGTAACTGTGTGCTATTTCAGACTCAACTTGCAACAGGATGGAATCAGATTCTTTATCAGCATTTTCTGCAGATCGGCTCAAAACCCGCAATCTAATCTGTTCCGTCTCTGATTGCCATTTTATAAAATGTTATTGGAGTATTTCATGGAAAACAAAACTTATCTTTAATATTCAAGTTATATCTGATGAAAACAAACAAATTGAAAAACTATATTCTTGCCAAAATAGATTGTCTGGAGCTATTCCCTGGTTTAATTCCCTGAAGGAACCCTCCGAAGAAAGTTTGTTTTTAATTATCTTCTTTTAAATAATGACATTTTGTACAAGTAAATTTAAGAAGAGCTTGAAGAAGCATTCAGAGAGAGAGTATGTAAGAGTGAATGTAATTGTGCTTGAACTGGTTTCATCGTGAATTCCTAATTTATCTAATACAGTCCCGCATCATACAACCCAGTAGTGTTTCAAGGGCGTTTCCCGAACCTCCTGTACTGCAGAGGGTGTACCAGAGCTGTTGACAGAAGAAGCATAATCCATGCCAAGCTTCATGAAGGACATAACAGCTCCTAGACCTTTACAGTTTCCTTAATGCTCCCCATGAGACATGGAAGCTTGCCCGGCTGGATGTAATGAGCAGTGCGGTGTGGATTGAGGAAACGGCCCGCACACCCCGTCTCAGCCATTTTAGAACTGAAGCTGTGGGTAGACTTGACCTCTGCTGGGTGATGACGCGAGCTACCCTTGCTTCCACCGCCCGGGCCACAGCTCACCTCACCCTGAGCAGCTACCACCTGTGAAAACAGAGCCAAGAGCCAAGGGCCACGAGGTGCCAAAGAAATGAGCCATGCTATCACCTTAAAAGTCAAACACATCGATGACAAGCCTATCCACCTCAGCTGCTTTCATTCAGGGCTCTTCCTCATGCCGTCTTTTCAGTGTGAGGAACTGAGCAGTCATTCCGTGTTTCTTCCCTGCTCTTGACTGACGTGTTTGGACGCTCTCGATGCCAGACAGCTGAGGCTTCCTTTCCTTGTCATAAGTGACCTTGCTAGCGTGAACTTCAACTAGACGTTTTAAAATGCAAGCACTCGAGCTTTCAGTGCGACCCTTACAGTTTGAGGCAACACGTGACATGGTTTCCCTCATCTCCACCCAGTTTGAGTGCCAGAGATGGAGTCGACCACGTCTGTTCAAACAAAGCTCGGATCAAGCCTTTCCTGAGTGCTGAGCGCTGTAGCTGCTGGCTAATCTCGTGTTTTCTTTGGCTGAGTTCTGGGGCAGGAGCGGTTGCAGGCCTCACCTTCTGCTTCTTGCGATTCTCATGTCGAAAGTGACATGAACATGAAGAGCTGTGTTTGTGGTGTCTGTGATAAAGCGTGGGATTTGAGCTTTCAGGGTGGATACCTGGGTCTCTGAGCTACGGCGCCACCTGCCTTTGTCTCTGCCGATGCCGATGGGCTGCCAAAAACGACTCGTGACTGTCTCTGTGACTGATGAGTGCGTTTTTTCCCTCTACACATGTAGCAGTTCACATACCAGATGCCATTTTTGTCTGTCGTAGCAATGAATGAGCTTGTTTAGCTAGACACAGATGTCAGTTTGAGGCCTTGACTTAAACTATTATTGCAACTTTGAGGCTTTAATCTCAAGCTTTCTCGCCAGTTTATAAAATAATGTGTTGCCTGTTGTGTAATGCAGGCTCACACAATAGGCAACAGCAGTCATATGATCTTCCAGCATTAAATCACATTCCAGGAGAGTAGTGCAGGTGCTGAAAGAGATGAACGAGATGCCTTTAGCTGAGCCAACAGACTTGTCTAAGGCAGCTGTGGCACCAGGACTGTGTAATAGGAATAGGGCCTCCTGCTGATGCCTCTTTAGCTTCAAGCAGGGCAGCCCAAAGGCTAGGGCTAGCCTGTGATTGTAGCCCCCTGCTGGGGCTGAATGAGGGGCCTGCCTGTCAACAATTACTCCCGGGACCTGCCCCTGTGGAACACAGGAGTTTACAGCTCCAATCCAATCGAATCCCCGGGCAATAGAGGCCCGGGAGAAAGAACGCCGGCAGGTAGTAATAGTTATTTAAAACAGAAACAACATTCCACAGTGGGCAGCCTCACCCCTTCCTGCTGAGATCTCAGGGAGGCCCACCAGGCTCCTCTCATAAGAGACATATGATACTATCTAACGCCCCCCTACTGTCCAACTCCGCATCACTCAGCACTCTAACAGCACTCTCCACTCCAATGACACATTTATGCTAAGAATTAGCACTGGGCTACATACAAAAAAAAACATGAAATATACTAGCATTCATAATTCAGAAATGACTTGTCATATTATTAGCTGTTGTTATATTGTGCAAAAAATAAAAACCAAATCTATAAGCTACACGTTTGAATATCCTTACTTTTGTATTTTAGTATTTATTGTATTCAGAAAGTATTTTTCCAACAAAATACTTAAACAAAAAATTATATTTACTAATAAACTTATCGCAGTAATTTCAGGATGGATTTAGTATCACATTTTAAAAACTCGGTGTTCTGGACAGTAATTTTTTATTAAAGGTTAATTTTCAAACTGATACAGATTTCTTAGTTGTTAATGATCTAAAACTCCATTTTTTTCAGGTGTCATTTTTTTGCAGCTTACTGCAGCTGTTACGAATGAAGCTGTAGAGAAGAAGCCTCACAATATATTATATATGTTTATGCAACAAAATTCCTGTGTTTGTTGGGAAACCGTATTCCATTCATTTGAGCTGTACATTAATAAGGCTTATGGACCTGACACTGGTTCTCTAAGAAATGCATATCTTTATTTGTAATGTAATTGTTATTATCTGAAATACCCAGCCCACTACTGTGCACCATCATAAAAAGGATTTATCTTATTTTTAGCTTTATATTTTAAAAGGTTTATTGTTTCTTCAAACTATTTTACTTTTATTCAAGTCTATTTGAATAGTAATGGAGCCTATTTTACTTATCCCAACTTTAGCATTTTATTTTGTGGTTTGAAATGTGTGAAACAGGGTAAAACAAAAAAGTTATTTGTGAGTTACTTAGTCGTTTTTGGATTCGAGTCATTTCATTGATGTAGTAATACTTTTACCTGAGCATGGGTTTAGGCCGCTCTACCCACCACTGATCACTGCGGTTAAAACGAAAAGTCAGTGCTGCTGTGTTACTTCGATACGGGTAATGATCAGTGTTGGGCAAGTTACTTCAAAACTGTAATGCATTATTTATTACTCGTTACTGTCATTTCAAACTAATTTGTTACATTACAATATTACCGCATTTAAAATGTAAGGCATTACACTACTATTGCATTACTTTTAAGTTACTTTCACCTAAATAACTGAAAATATGGATTTGGCCATCTAAATGTAGCTCATGATGCTCAATTAGCTCATTACACAGCCAGTGGAAGGCGATGTGGTATCTGACTGAGCTAGGCTTATGGTCAAAAACAGTAGAATAGCCACAGTGATGGCTCATGACGCAATACAAGTTTTTTTCTAGACTATGTTTCATCTTAATACATATTGACGTGATTCACAATGATATTATGTATCTGTTCTGAAGAATTATGTAAACTAGTATTAATAGCTGTAGTCCAGTAAAAATTGACCTGTTGAGGCAACGGTAGTCTTGCTTACCTTGTCATCACTGCTGCTAGTCACGACAGGGATCTTGCTGACAAGTTTCGAAAAGCTGGCGATTCCACTGTTGGAAGTAGCAGCATACCTTCAACATACTCTGCCACAAGCTTCCTATCCTCTTGAGGCTGAAGTAGCATCTCAGAGCGGGAGAACGTTGATTTTGGCTGCTTTGTGGTTTTATCGCCACTCTCATTCTCTCATTATTTTTGCTAACTTCACGTTACTATGGCACCTCTGTAAATTACTGGTGGTATTTCAGGAAGTGGGCAGTGTGGCACACAGAGGGTTTTGGCTACGATGTTCTTCATATCCTTATTTTTCACAAACTTAAAGTAATGGGCGTATGCCCATCTGGAGAATGTACTATCCGATGTTACATAAGTTGCGGGTTCACACATCATCGCTCCGTTCTGTCGGACTACAAGTGAAACATTTTGCTGTGACGATTCTCCTCTGCTGATCTTGGGGGGATTTTGGCGAACTTCTGTGAAGAACAAAAACATCACTTCATTCCGGGTTAAAATGCATTGTAACATGCGTTACTGGCATTTGTACCAAATAAAATATTACCATTTTTTCTGTAATGCCTTGCTGCATTACAGTAATTTGTTACTTTTGTAATGCGTTACTCCCAACACTGTTAATAAACATCAAATACAGAAACATTACTCTCCACTGCCCCTACAGACATTAATAAACATCAAATAAACTAACATTACTCTCCACTGCCCCCTACAGCCATTAATAAACATCAAATAAACTAACATTACTCTCCACTGCCCCTACAGACATTAATAAACATCAAATAAACTAACATTACTCTCCACTGCCCCCTACAGCCATTAATAAACATCAAATAAACTAACATTACTCTCCACCGTCCCTACAGATTTTATTAATAAACACCATTATTAAGAATCTGAACTTCCCGGAGGAATCTTCCCGAGGGATTAATATTGTTTTAATCTAACTATATCTATCTATCTAAACACCAACAAACAATACTCTCCACTGCCCCCTACAGACATTTTTAATAAACACCAATTAAACAAATATTACTCTCCACCATGCTCTAAAGGCGCTACTGCACCTGGAGTCCACACTTTCGTTGTTTTTGAGGCCTGTAATGTCTTACTGAACATGTTTCTTCTTTCTTTTTGTTCATATTTTAGTAATAAATTGATGGAGATAAAGTCACCTCCTCTTCTGCTTTTTAAACACATTTACGCTGATTATCTGTAATATCGAGAGTGTGATTGTGTTGCACAGGTGGTCCACAAGGTTTTAGAAGTGAGTCGAGAAGAAATTGTGGAGGAGCTGGAGCCGGTAGAACAGCTGGAAGCAGTGGGAAAGGAGAAGAAAAAAAAGAAGAAGAAAAGTACAGAGTGTGTTTTGCAGTAAATGATATCTGGAGGGAGAGAGAGAGAGTGTGTGTGTGTTGGGGTGGGGGTGGGGGGGTTCTCTCTTTATGACCATGTACTCTGAAATGTATAGGGGTGTGTGTGATGATTTCGGAGAAGATCCTGCAGCACCTCCAGCTCACACACACCTGTTCTCAATAAACGTTCCTGCTCCTTTACTTTGTGTGTTTCATAATTACACAGACATAAAGACATCAAGTGTAAACATGTACAGGACTTTTGATGTGACGTTTTCCCACCAGATTCAGATCACAATGAAACTTTTACACACTGAGACTCAGCTGTGATGTCACAGAGCTCTGAGGACATGATATAATAGTGGCTGCAGGACGTGTGTGTGTGTGTGTGTGTGTGTGTGTGTGTGTGTGTGTGTGTGTGTGTTGAGACACATGGCTGGACAGAGGAAAAGGTGAGAGCACATAAACATCAGAGCGTCCATGCTGTCTGACTTTTACCTTTATTATAGTGTTTTGTGTGTTTGTGTGTGTGGTATCATAGTTCTGAAAAGCTATCATTATGTGTGTGAATGTGGCCGTGATCCACACACCCTGCTCTTCCTGAAGCAGCTGAGCACACACACACACACACACACACACAGTGAGTACTGATACACACTGTGAGGACTGACACACACTCACCCACACAGTGAGTACTGATACTCACATGCCACACTCATCCACACAGAGTACTACTGTACACACACACACACACACACACACACACACAGGTTGATTAATGTGGGGCTTCACTGGGGTCAATAGTGAATAAAAACGGCTGTATTTGTGTTTGAGACATCTGGTTCCATTCATACACCATTATCTCTACAATGGATCATCTCACACCAAACACGGTCTGAAAGGGGAATTCCACCTATTTTCCACAATTTACCCACAATTCAGAGTGAAGTAGTTCAAACACAGTCTGTAGCTGCTGTGACTTACAGACAACTGCACTCCAGGACTTTTTTGGATCATGTGTGTGTTTGTGTGTTTGTGTAGGCAGACTGGCTTTGTGGGGGCGTTCTGTAGGCTGTTGGAGAATGTGTGTGTGTCAGGCAGACAGACTTTCTCTCCA
This sequence comes from Alestopetersius hilgendorfi, assembly GCA_037577075.1. Lineage (NCBI taxonomy): Eukaryota > Metazoa > Chordata > Actinopteri > Characiformes > Alestidae > Alestopetersius > Alestopetersius hilgendorfi. The sequence goes on along the minus strand of JBBIGB010000011.1, from coordinate 13,967,826 downwards.
GATGAATTTCGGGTGAAAGTGTGTGAGCTTCACCCGCAGTTCAACAACTTCCAGCACGATTCACATGAGTTCTTGCTGATCCTGCTGAACACACTGCACCAGGAACTAACAATGGTACACACACTTTAACGAATTGGTGTTTTACTGTAATAGTTGTTGGAATTTGGCAGAAAATTTTTTAATCAACAAACAATCAAATCCCGTACATCACACCGCATCACACCATACCACACTATATCACGTCACGGAGCACATCACACTGCATCACATTTTATCACACCATGCTGGATCACATTACACTGAACCACAATCACATCACACTGCATCATGTGACACAACATCACATCACACTACATTTACATTTATATAATTTAGCAGACGCTTTTATCCAAAGCGACTTCCATTCCTTAACTACAGTCTCTCCCTGGAGCAACTTGGGGTTAAGGGTCTTGCTCAGGGACCCAATGGTGGTGTGCTGAAGGTAGGATTCGAACCCAAAACCTCTTGGTCTGGAGGCAAGTATGCTACCCACTACGCCACAGCCACCCCGTTACACTATATTATCACATCATATTACACTATATATCACATCACCATACTGCATCATATCACACTATATCACATTTTATCACACCATACTGGATCACAGTACACTGAACCACACATCACATCACACTGCATGATGTGACATTACATCACATCACATTGCATCACACTGCATCCCCACTCCACATAACATCACATCCAATATCACACCACATCAAATTACACCACACATCACACTGCCTCACACTGCAGTGTGTGTTTGCCGCTCCTCTGCAAAATGACAGGAGTGTGTATATGTGTGTGTGTTAAAGTCAGAGGACACGATGGTGACCCATTTGTTCGAGGGAGAATTGGGTTATGACATGGTGTGTGTGCACTGTAGCCATCACATACACACACCAGTCAAATATTCACCATACTGTCCCTGCCACTGCCCCCCCACTGCTACAGGTGCTCCCTACAGGTACCTAGACATACACACACACACCCACACAGGACTGTAATACTGAGTAATAGAGGGAGAGCATCATTGTTATGGATGTGTTTAAATAAAGGCTTCAGCCATAAATTCAACCAGTAATTAAGAGTCTAAATGTGATGTGTCTGCTTGGCCTTGTTCTTTGAGCAGTGTGTGCTCAGCGGTGATGAACAGAAACTTTGTGTTCAGTGTGGAGAGAACCGAGACAAACAGCTGATCACAACCATCACAAAACTCCCCCAGATCCTGATACTGCGCCTGAAGCGGTACATGCACACATACACGCTGTGGGAGGGAACATGCCTGCTGTTCTACAGCTTTCAGTTAAAATAGTAAATAAATCTTAAAATAGTCTGAATTATATGGATAATGGTGTTCTTACAAGGTATTTGATGAATATGTGTGTGGACCATCAGATTTGACTGTCAGGGTTTTAAGAAGAGGAAGCTGAGAGTAAACGTTGTTTTCTCATTGGATTGTCTGGATTTATCCCCATTTGTGCCGTGCACACTGGAGCAACACACACATTACTCCCTCTTGGCTGTGCTTGTGAGTGTGTGTGTGTGTGTGAGAGAGTCACCTCCAAATACACATGGATCTTTCTGAATTAAAGAACATCTGCACCAGAAGCTGACATCACAATCGTGACATCACAACCATGTCATCAATTGTGTATATATGAGGCATAATTTGTTCTTTGGTGTCTGCTGCTGTGTGGCTGATCTTTGGGCTGGTAAAATTTCCATTAAGCCAATTGTCAGGTATAAACCTTACAACCAATCAGCTCTCAGTAGCTGTAATACCAACCAATCAGCTATCAGTATTAGTAACACGGCCCAAATCCTGTTTTCTGTAGGAAATGTGAACAGTAGTATAGTAGTATATTTCTGTTTTGGTGTAGAAAATGAAGAGAAAGTGGCCATTAACTTCTTGGATTGACCATGGGGTCTAAATCTCTCTCTCCCTCTCAGAATCACACAGGTGATCTGGACTGTGGCCATTTTTACATGTGCTGCCGCCAACCACACACACACACCTGGCACAAGTTTGATGGCGCTACGGTAACAGAGACACAGGAGGACCTCATTCAGTCACCCAGTGCTGTTTTACACACAGCCTTGCAGTCCTGAATAAAACAATTCTCAAGAGTTGTGTTTTTGGTACTGTTTTAACCAAATATCTTCCTTTAAACTGAACCACATAAATGAAGAGAAATATTTTAAGAGAATATTAATAAGCAGATGTTAAAAATAAATTAGGCGAAGACACTCAGAGACACAGTAGGAAGCAATCCAGGAAAGTCTAGGAAAAAAAGCACAGGAGCCAAAAAAGGACACTATATATTTTTAAAAAATAGTAAATTTGTTTCTTTTGTAAACATCCTGGGCGCCCCTCACTGGTGGCGGCCGACTACTGTATGGGGCAGCTGGTGGCCTAGTGGTTAGCGAGTTTGCCCTGAGATCAGAAGGTTATGGGTTCAAACACCGCTAGTGTCATCACTGATGTACACTCATGCAGGGGACACCATATTGGCGGCAGCCCCCTGCTTAACTTGGTGAATGGGTTAAATGCAGAGAAAGAATTTCATACTGTGTGCTGTGCTGTTTTCACACTTGACTATAAACCACTTTAATTCAGTATAATGTATATCCAATATAAATTGCCCCATATCATACTTAAATGGGGGTTTGCTGCATATACCTTTCCACATAGTTTCAGGGCTAAAAGCTTCTAAAAACTGGTAGAACATCTCACCCAACACTCACCCTGAACCCAGTTTACACAATGAACACTGAATTATGGTAAATTATTGAAACAAACACAAACAGCAGTAATTTTACTGAATTTGCTTTATTTTATCACAGCTGGTTAATAAGTACATATTTAATTGTGAGTAAATGGCCCAGCGAGGAGGCTGAGACCTTTATTATGTCTCACAGTCAGCTCCTGTGGGCTCATGCTATCATGCTGCAGCAGGTGACTGTGTGTGAGTGTGAAATGAGTGAAGACCCACTTGTGTTCCTTCGGACTGACCAAACACTCCAGTTAGTCTCAGCTCCTGCATGGCTGTCAGTCAAAGCCAGTTTGTGTTAGAAAAGTGCTCCTCTGGTCTTAGCACTGGTGGCGCAAGGCTAATGCTCGCTAATGGGAATCTATTAGCATGGTGGGAATCTATTGACATGAAGTGAAGCTAACAAGGCTAAAGCTTTAATGTGGCTAAATAGCTATAGGATCACTGTCTTTGGTCCAGAGGCTTTTTTAGAGATCACTGACTGATTACTGATCTCCTGGAGTGTTGGTGAGGGGTGAGCTTTCGCTTTAAGGTGATTTTAGGGTGGTAAAGACTGCACTACACATCCCCTGCCAAGCGGCTCTACGCTGAGAGATCAGGAGGTCAGCATTGCCTTGGTAGCGTATTAGCATGTTAGAGCTGGATGTCACTGTTTGTGTGTGTGTGCGAATTAACTGCATAAAGTTAGAGCATCAAGCAGTACAAGCCTGACGTTGCACATCTGAGGATATCATACAGAACAGTTGAATTCTGGAACATGGCCTGATAAACATTAAACATTGCTGATCTAAAGAATAAAATGTATGAGATATGAGAAATAATGTGATTAATGGCTCAGAATACATGAAAACATAACTGAATTAATGAAAAATTAACCATGCCTCCCTCTCCCAATCCTGTCTGCACTCTGTAGACTTCACTCTCTGTACCGGAGAGTGAGACTCCAGTTTCTGCTGTAACCCACAGAGACACTCTATCTCTCAGGAAAGCTTTGGTCGCTTTAAAAATAAATAAGAACATAAGCTATGTGTAAATGTTGAATGTGCAAAAGCTGCATGTCGATGTTTTTAGCCCCCTACTGTGATTTTAGTGAAAGATGTAGTGGCAGAAATAACAAAAGGCTTAATTTCTGCTTCACACAGCCAGAACAAATCAAACAAGGCCTGGGTCCATCAAGAGCTCATGAACCTGCTTCCAGCTATAGAACAGCAGAAACCCAAGCAGATCTTCAGAAAGTCAACTAGAACTCCAAAAACATAGTTAGAGCTCAACTCAAACTAAAAACGTAGTTAGAGCCCTACAAACCCAATCAGATCTATAGGAACTCAACCAGACCTCCAAATGTCTAACCCGATCAGATCTCCTGAAATCCAACTGGAGCTCTCAAAACCCCAATTACATCTATAGAAACCCAAACTAGAGCTCTAAAAACACAATCAGAGCATCAGAAACCCTATAAGATCCGTACAAATCCATCTTCTAAGTTCCAATCTCAAATCTCATCAAAGCTCTAGAACCTAATCAGAGCTTAGAACAGAGGGGTATATATATTTATATTTGGTCTGGCTGTGGAGAACAGAATGTGAACTTGAATGGACTAAAGGTTCCAAAACCACATCGGCGCAGATCAGGACCACTGAGTCCTGCTGTTAGTGTCCAAAGGCAAAAGCAGTCAGAGAGCTCCGCCCCTTTCCTGCTGTCAGGAATAAAAACAGATTAACAGTATAACTTCTCTACTGAGAGCGAAAGAAAGAACGAGAGAGAGAGAGAGAGAGAGAGAGAGAGAGAGAGAGAGACCGTAGAGATAGATGGGTGCGAGCTTTTGCATCTTCGTTCTCTGCAAAATTCTTCGTCGACTCCTTGTCTTTACTAAGGGGCTTTAAGCTTTACGCTCTGCCCACAGCAGCTCTGCAAACGTAGGTGAACCACACCTGGTCGCCATGGTGACTGCATCAGAGGGAGGAGTAGAAAAAGATGTAGGCAGCAGAGGATTTGACGGAGGAGGTGGACATCTCAGACACCTCGTGATCATCAAACTTATACCACTGCTGCCTTAATGTGTTCCGACAATACGCTGTGTAGTGACCACCGTCCAAGCCCCCATAATGATTCTAGAGGGAGAGACAGAGAGAGAGAAAGAGAGAGAGAGAGATTCAGTCTTTAAAGTCCTTTCAGGCTTTGGCTACACAAATGTAGCTTACATTAACAGCATTTAGCAGATGCTTTTATCCAAAGCGACTTCCATTCCCTAACTACAGGGGACAGTCCCCCCGGAGCAACAAGGGTTAAGGGTCTTGCTCAGGAACAGTGTTGGTACGTTGAAGGTAAGATTCAAACACATGACCTCTTGTTCCAGAGGCAAGTATCCTACCCACTAGGCCAGGACCACCCTCAGCTTAACTTGTCAAACCAGTATAGACTGAATTGAATTGAACTGACCTGAATTGAGGGAGAGAGGGAGAAATAGAGGTAGTGAGAGAGACAGAGAAAGAAGTGAAGAGATCGTTTGTCATACGTGAACACACCACTGCACACAGTGTGAACAGCACGAAATTCAACCTCTGCATTTAACCCATTCACCA
>JBBIGB010000011.1:13841647-13851866 GCA_037577075.1 Alestopetersius hilgendorfi | reverse complement strand
TCTCTCTCTCTCTCTCTCTCTCTCTCTCTCTGTCTCTCTCTCTCTCTCTCTCTCTCTCTCTCTCTCTCTCTCTCTCCTCCTCCCTCCAGCCATGTTAGCTTCAGAAATAATCACAGCACACCAGGATCGCTCCGTCAATGGATATTTCTCTTTCAAGCCTGGATGCAAAGCCTCTTCTGTAGGGAATCAGCCAATCCAACCCTTCAGCCCTTCAGTCAAAGGTCAAACACAGACATGCTTCCAATGATCATCAGGTCTACGAGTCTAGCCCTGAGCAGGACTGTCTAAGCCTCAGTGGAAGTGACTAACACATGATCCTCTTCCACAATGATGGAAACTGGCAGGAGATGCCACCCTTGTCCACCCAAGCCAAGAACACTGAGGTCTAGCTGGTGCTGGAGTTGGCGCTTCTGAAGTACTCAAAACTTGGATGCTTAACAGATTACAAAAAGACTGAACATCCCGCACTTTCCGCTTTTTTTATAGTAACCAGAACACACACAAACAATCCAACCCGTCGCTGTACCAACCAAGGCTCACACAACAACATGCTAACTTTCAGCTTTCAGCAAGTGTCTCGCTCGATTATTCCCAGATCATTCCTGGCCTAATCCTAATCATGGCTGATAAAACCAGAATGGCTTATAATTATATTAGGATGACTGAAGTCAGAGTGTATGCCCTTTGTCTCAGAAATCCCAAATATCTGCCAACTTGGTCGGCCCAGTGGCATAATCGGGCTAGGACTTGTGTAATGTAACCCTAGATTATGTGGAGGCTCTGTGGTTATACTATGTGTAGGTCTGGCTAGCGTGCTAGTGAGAAGGCAGCCATAATGGGCAGCAGACCGATGAGGGTGTCTGTGCCTCTGTGTCTCTGGGCTTCAGCTCACGGCACTGAGGGAGGGCTCACCCGTAGCCACAAGAAAGAGTGCATGGGAAAATTAGAGAGCGCTCCAGTTAAACTCACACACACACACACACACACACACACAAAAGACAATTCAGTGCTTCGAAGCTGTGGTTCAGCCTTCTGGAGGTAGGAAAAAGAGGAACAGAATCTGAAAAAACAAGGCAGTGGATTCGGCAAGTTTGGAATGTCGTCTTTTGAACTTTGGAACACTCCTAAAGCACTTCCCCCATCTTTGCTTTTGTCACACCAAACAGAACTTGAAAAAATTAAACTATGGCACATCTGCTGGGAGCATTTAAGGCTCACGGTGGAAACTGCTGTCCATTGACCTGTCTCCTCCAACGAGGCCCTTTATTTGCTTTGGCTGAGGGAAAGCCGTGGAGCAAATGCATCAAAAAACCATGTTAGAAAGATTACAGGTCTGATGACCATCGACCTTCCAAATCTCCATTTTGTATCTATTTTCAGTTTATTTCTAGCCAGGTTTTGTATAGTGCCTTCCGTTTAACAGGGTTGAAATGACCTAGTTTAGTAATGGTCTATAGTAGAGGTAGGCAAGGTTTAACCTAACCTCTCCAAACCTTAGGCGGTCGGTCGAGAGTCCGCGCACCATATTCAGCAGGAAGGACGGGATTCTACGCCACAGTTGCTTAGAAAGTTCTAAGTTAAACCATGAAGTCTCTCAAACAGTGAGTAACAAACTCAGTCTCACTCTCACTCTCTCCACCCCCCTCCTCCCTTCCTCGCTCGCTCGCTCCCTCCCTCCCTCCCTCGTTCATGTCTGCCTCATTAACAAAGCTGAAGCAAACTGCTCAAGTGTAAACCTTTTTCATCCGCAGCTCAGCCCATGCAAGCGGCTATCTCACATCTACGCAAACGAGTCAGACGTATCAGTCCTGATGAAACGAGAAGCATTCGGAGAAAAGGGCCAAACCATGAGGCAACCGATATTCTCATTACGTTCGTAACGTCGCATGAAAACACGAGGACTCTTTAGACGCTCTAAACTGGAGTTAGTTAGGGACACTCCAGCGTTCACTATACTGTATACATGAGTGAAAAAAGCGCCTGTTTATTTTACTAAGTCAACATTCCAAAAGTGGAGCGTGATTTATTCAAGGGGTGAAAAAAAAGAGTAAGAGAAAGAGTGAGAGAGCGAGAGAGAAAAAAAGGGAAAAAAGAGAGAGAGAAACCATCCATGGGCCCCACTTGGGTTAGACCTCCAGAGTAGACCTAGTGTTAGGAATTCTGTTGTTTATATAAACTGTAATCTTTTCCATTCCGATTCAGGGGTTGGAAGGGGTGGCTCCCTCTGAGAAGGGCCGCTGAGCTTGTTCTGGTGTTTATTCAGTGTCCCACCACCAGGAGATGTTTACAGCACCGTATTTATGCTACTCCCCAGCTAGAGGGCCCGCTCTCTCTCTCCCTTACTTCTTTTTCTTGCTCTATCTACATCTAAACAGGACCTCCCAGTGCGAATGCCCCATTGCTGGCACACTGCACCTACCAAATGATTTGCTCCGACGCCCACCCCCCGATTCTCTTTCTGCCGTACCACTGTCAACCCCCCCCCCAAACTCCCAACCACCAAAATCACGTTTTTCCTCCTGTCCACCTCCTCTTCACACAGCTTTGTTTCAATCTTTGGAAAGAAAAAGAGAAAAAGCAAAAAAAAAAAAAAAAAAAGAAATATCCTTTCACCATCTGACTCAATGCAAAGTCTTGGAGAAGGTCTGAATAGTTGTAGTGCCAAGAAGCCACCCTGGGCGTATTTAAATTTTTCTTTTTTCCTCGACATGCTTCTTCTCCCTTTCTGCTGCCTTCTCCAACTAAGCCCACTCTCAAGGTTGCGGTTGGGATCTGTCAAATCCCAGATTCGACTGAGAAACACTGCTTTTTGCTTTTTTTCCCTCCAAAGACAGACATAAGGCCAAAGGCAATGCTTTAAGGGTCTGCGACTTCTTGGTTGAGGCACGATTGACCGTTTGAACTCTCAGATGGGCAGCAGCCCTCTCATGTGTGGGCCTGGGTTAGGCACAGAAGCTTTCAACCGGATGACTGGACATTTGACATACTTCCCAAGAAAACAGCAGATAATGTGTGTGTGTGTGTGTGTGAGTGTGTGTGTGTGTGAGTGTGTGTGTGTGTCACCTTGCGTTGGGCATTTACGTGTTTATGAGCAGCTGTTACACACCCTTAATGTTTTCTCCATTTGTTGTTGTGTTAAAGCAGTATTGGCTAAGGGTGGCCTGGAGCTCTCAGCCAGAGTGACAGGGCCAGGTGTGATACGTGTGACACACACACACACACACATTCCCACCTGTACGCTTCTTCGCCCTAAATGCTACCCTGACAACTGTGTATTTGCCTAATAACTGAACAAACACCCAACCCACTCGCCTTAAACAACAGCATCCTAAACAAACCTTCCCAAACTCAGCAGCTCTGGGCAGTCGTGAATCTGGGGGCGACATGGGATTAGGCCAAAACAGTGTAAAATACTGCGAGTCCTACAGAAGGGTCTCTTACCTCATGATGAAGTCAAATTCAGACCCAGCTAGCATGAGCACCCCCAGCAGAGTGGAGATGGCGCCATCCATCACTGGAGCGAACATATGCTCCAGAGCCATGGCCGAGCGTGTGTTTCTGTCCCCAATGGCCGTCAGGAAACCCTTCAGAGGGATTAACGAAGAGACAAAGAGATTAAAGCCACTGTAAATGGTAAATGGTAGGAAAAACGTACATCGTGCCGTTGTAAGAATGCCCTTACCAGTGCGACATGTACTGTGAACTCCACTCCAATGCCAACAGAGGCGATTAAGATGACCACAGGGATGGCACTCAGTTTAATACCAATAAGTCCCATGATGCCAAACAACTCCACCGTCATCATAGCCAAGATGAAAACCTAAGGAGTGAATGGACACAACAGGCTGTTAACAATGTGTTCTCAGGCCCCCTGTGTCACACAGAGGCAACTCCTTATGTTTACACAATGGTGTAAACAGCTATGAGCTGGTTACGTGCAAAATGAGCCCTCATAGACCAGCAGCCTATAGATTATACGGTCATCTGCTCCCCCTCACTGTCAGAAACTGAATGAATGTGAAAAAGTGTATAAAAGCGGGAGAGAAATTAGGGGCTTTTGCTGCCTCTCGTGTGTTCGCTATCACTCTCCAACACAGCTTAGCCTTTAGGAAAATCATTCTAATGACGAACTCCTAGGTTTTGAACAGATCAAGGGGGTTCTCAAGAATGTCTCTGGTTTTTGAGTAGCTTTGATGTTGGCAGGGGTCCAAATACAGTCACGCTCAGAGTGGAGATGGTAAAAGCCATTTTATTACAGTTGCGTAGAGGCTGTGAAACCAAAGGAGACTCCAAGGCTTCCAAGAAGACAATGTGACTGCATGCATGAAGTACATAACTGTGAGTGTACTCCCTACCTACATGCAATACAATGTGACTGATGTATCAGGCCCGTCAAATTACAGCTGTTTGAAACAAGAAACGTAACAAAACTGAACAATGACATTCAATTGACCGTTATATCAGTCAGACTTTAATTACTGACTATATACTGGGTATCTTCAGCTTATATATATATATATCATCAGCTTTATATATAGAGCCAGGTCTTGTAAGCTTAGGGTCATACTGATTTCTGTGCGCAAGTGTGAAACCTTTCCCAGCCATTAAACAGACAGTCCACCCCCTACTCCCAGCAGCCTCACTTCCCCCGCACCCCACCCCAACCCCGCGCTGATGGATGGGTTTAGCAGGCCAAGGTCACGACTGGGCAGATCTGTCCTGTCCCCAAATTTCTGGACAAAGGCAGTTTGAGGTAAAAGGACTCAGGAGAGCTTTGCCACTCCTTTGCATTTCTTTTTTAAAAAACAGTACCCATTAGAATGACAAAAGGGGGGGGAGAGAGAGAGAGAGAGAGAGAGAGAGAGTGTGTGCGTGTGTAGCACCCTCTAGACAACCCGCCAAGACCCTCCCCAGAGGTTCTGTGTGGCAGGCTTATTGAGCTGTGCTGAGGGGATCAGCGGGAGAAAACAGAAAAAGCAACAGATTGAGAAAGAGACAGAGAGAGAGCGAGGGAGAGAGAGAGAGAGAGAGTAAGACAGACTTACAATGACACCTGCGGTCCATGGGTTGAGCAGCAGGATGGCACACACCAGGAAGGTGCAGGCCAGTACTACACTGATGGACAGCAGGAACCAGTGGCGCAGGCCGATGTACTGCTCCCAGAAGAGGAACGGGTAGCCATTAGGGTAGTTCTGGATGCCCTTGCGCATGAACTCCTCACAGATCGAGCGCACGCTTTCGATAGCCTCAATGAAGTCCGAGGCTTGCCGGAGGCCGTTCAGGTAGAAGGGAAACTGAGCAAACTCCAAGGGTTCAGCAGCAGGGACTGGAGGAAAAGAACAGACAGGGTTTAAAGCTCTGGCTGAAAAGATTTCAATTTCATAGGTACCCTCTATTTTTGCTCAAAAACAGCATTATTCAGACACTGGCAAGTGTCTTTGGTCCATTAACTCCAGTTACCATGAAGGAATAATTGTGAAAATGCGTGTTTTCCAGATATAGCGCGTGTACACTTTTGTATAAAGGTAAAGGCACTCACTGCGCAGATTCTCGCCTGTGGTGTCGTATTTGTCATGGATCCACTCGTGAGGGTGGGGGTAGAAGTTGGCCTGGGAAGCAGCATAACCTAGCGGGTCATTACTGACCCACACAGTTAGGTAGATGTAGAAGACCTCCGCAGGGATCATACCATCACTGTCCACCAGTCGACGGGATGTCAACTGTCAATCAAAAATGGTCAGAATAAATGTTGGCCTATTCACTGGGATGACAAATGTATTGCCAAACAAATGACGCAATAATCAGGCATTAGTCGGACACACACCTGGCTGAAGCTGAGGGGCTCTTTCTTGGAGCCGGTCTGAATGAGAAGTTTGTAGGCTAGTGCGCCATCCTCAGAGCCATTGCGGTAGCTGTCGTGGGTAATCCTGCCTGCCTCCCAATCGGCATCAAATGAAGTCTGCAGTCCTGTTGGGCAGAGCACATGGTCACCCTCCGAGACGGTGCAAAACTAGGAACACGGCACAAACACAATGTGCTTGTACTGCAGTGAAAGGCCTGAACAAGGGAACGTTCCTTATGGAATTAAAGTACTTGGTGAGAGTTAATGCCAATCCACATACACAAACAGACACATAAAATGGAAGGCCCCCGCCCCCCTGCCCCCCTGCCCCCCTCAAGCTGGGGTCTCCATCTTTGTGCCTGCTGCTGAATAAGTGTGTGTGGGCTGAATAAACTAACCGACCAGAGCCTTTCGTGCTCTCCAAATTACAAAGTCTGGCAACAGCTGAAAAACAGTTTCCACAACCATTCTGTAATTACAGAGATCTCCCTCACAAGAAAAGGAAATAGTACGGGGGGGGGGACAGGGAGCGAGGAGAAAAAGACTCTTTCAACTGCCTCCAGTTTCCATTGCCTTTCAAAATAAATCGCTTCTCTTTTCACTCTGCTGTTTTTATGGGGTATTTTTACCATCTCTGGGTTTCCCTCACAGCTAAAGCTTCCCTGCAGGATAGGGCCAGGTGGAGAGGTCATACGCAGGCACAGATAACCACTGACCCTGCCTGATCTTCCTCCTTTAGGCTGAAGGATGAATCAGTGATAGACAGACTCGACCTCTTACTGAACCCCTCTCCTCACCGGCGGTCGAACACTTGTGTTGTGTTTCACTTTCACACAAGCCGACATTCAGGCCTCTCCGTCACCCAGCCTGATCCTGGATACAGTCACTTACTCGTGTGATGGATGTATTCCCAATAAACCCTGACCTGATCTTTAATTTAACTCTTACACACCAACTTCAACTCAGAAACCACTAATTCATGCATTAGCAGATTATTTGGCTCAGATGTAGGTAACAAAATATCCAGAATGATGGCACTACACAAGCAGCACTGGGAATCCCAACACTAGGTCGGTCTACTGAAGCTCTGTGCAAGTGTTCCAAGCCTTGTGTTTTATATCATGGTGTAATTCATGGCTCCTGTCTTGCCAAACGAAGCAGCTAAATGTTTCTAAGGGTGGATTTATACACTAATACAATTATCATGTTGATGTCAACAGTGTATAAATAAAGGAACTGTACATATATACATATATATATATATATATATAAAAGAATGAGGTTTAAATATATATCGAGAAAAATAAAACGTTTATTAATATGACATTTACTGTCAAAATTATGAACGGCACTTTACAAATAATGAAACTGAGTGCTTACCACGAAGCCAGTCCTGGAAGTAGTGAAGCCACATGCGTGGCAGCTTCTGATCGCTGTCCCTCACCACGTACTTGACTGAGTTGAAGGCGTTATGAAGCTGCAGGAGCTCCCGTTGAGAAGAGGCATAGTCAAAGCCGTCCATGGTGACCAGGTACATGTTGTAGAAGGAGAAATATTTGAACTGTGCTGAGATGAAGTCGTATTCCTTGGTGTCTCGGGGCACTATGTCAGTCAGGTAAAGGCCGTCACGGACCATGGTAGTGCCATACAGACTGAGGCCCAGTAGGGCCACAAATGCCACCACCACCGCTGTCTTGGTCTCAGGCTTCAGCAGTAAGGGGGCGTACCTGTCCCGGGCAAAACGAGCTAGGTCCCAGCGCAGGAAGGGCAGGGGGGCACATTCTCGGCCTGGCTGGGGTTCCTCAGCCTGGGAGAGGAGGTCGCGGGTAGAACTGGAAGCAGTGAAGAGGCATGAGCCATATGGGTCAGTGGAAGAAGATGCTGAGGGGGTTGGGGGTCCGGGGCTGGTGGAGATCTGAGAGGTCGGAGGCAGGATTGTGACGATGTGCTGGCCGGCAGCATCACACTGCGTGAAGGCCTGCACTGTGGTGGTGATGCGTGTGCTGGTAGTGATGGTGGTGGAAGCAGGGAAACTGGGTGTGGCTGGGGCATGAGGATGGGGGGGTGTGTGGTTGTCGTTTGCGTCTGAAAACTCCTGAGGCTGAATCTGGATTACTCGTGAGGAGCAGGGGCTGAAAGAACACAGAGAGTCAGAGCTAAAATTAAGCTTGTTTCAAAATCCATGTTTTTAAACGTTGTATACTATTAAACAATAACATATATATCGCTATATTAACCAATACAATGCAGTTCCTAATGCACCCGTACAATCAACTGGCTTATAAAAGCTGAAGCATGTTAATATTAACTTGACCTTACTGAGACAAAGACAGAGCGTCATGGTTACCTGTAGAAGCAGCATAGAATGTCCAGCCTTTTGTCCTCGCGCCGGTGCAGATCCAGACTCAGGATGGCAGGGAAGATGAGCAGAACCATGGCAAAATTAAACACCACCACGACAGCAGCCTTAGGGAGGTGAAGGAAGACAGGGAGAGGGGGACACACGACACAGAGACAGACAGAGAGGGAGATGAAGTGATAGCCTTGGAGCTTATCTTTTGCGAGTGGAACACTCGACTGTGTAGCTGCAGGCTGAACTCTCTGCATTCTCTTGCTGTTTTAGTGCCTCGGATTGAATCCCAGAAAGCTAAAAATGTGCCCTAAATCAACTGGCATGTACCTGTTCCTGCCTCCCTGTCTGAAGTCAGCAAGGGAAGGGGGAGTCCCGAGGCTAAGATGAGCCTATGCCCTCAAACCTCAAAAATCTGCCAGCCTAGGGAGACATTATACTGCACAGTACTGGAAAAGCAGACCACCCAGCGCTAGCCTGGAGAGATCAGAGAAATGCAGGCTGACAGCCTGCTGATATACACACTATTCACTCATTCCTTTACTCTCCCTCTCTATCTTTCACTCCCCCTCTCTACTTTAGGTGGACGGAAAAAAAAGGCACAGCAGAAATGAACAAAAGCAGTCCCCTCGTTTATTACGGCTACATTTCGCTAGCCTTTTCAGAGAGCTAAGGTACATGCCAGCCAAGTGAATGGCCGTCGCAGCCTGCAGACGTTTACTACTTTCATATAAACACAAAGACAAACAATAAGATTAAGATCATTTCTAGAATTGCTTGATCTACTGACTACTATTCAGTTTGAAAGTATTACTCGACAGTCATTCAATCAAACAATCAACTCATCAAACCATTTTTCATTTGCTGTTTTTCTCACTTAGTGCTCGTCATTTTCCACAATTGCTTTATTCCACAACTGACATTCTCAAAAACCTGCAGCCTTATGAAACAGACACACACACACACACACACACACACACACACACACACACAGTTCCATACCTGCAGTGAGAATGCCCTTAGAGCAGGAATGGGCACCAGCGCTGCCATGAAGAAGGCAATCATGTTATTAACGGAGGTGAGAGCCACGCTAGTGCCAGTTCTCCTAAGACAGTCGCCAGTCCTCTCCTACACCCACACACACACACACACCTGGTAAGTACACAGTACACCATCAAAATAAAGAGAAATAAACATGTGCTGTAAGCCTGGTGTCAATAACACAGTAGAGAGAAAAGATTAGAGCCGCATGCCTTGAAGGGGATGTTGGATCCGGTCTGAGTAAAGGAATGAGCCAGAAGAAACATGTCGTCCACCCCTATCCCCAGAGCTAGGAACGGCAACACCTGTGGAGGAGAACACCACAAAGTATTAAGAGGCTGTGAATCATGGGTAATGTGTATGTGTGTGTGTGTGTGTGTGTTTATATATACCTGTGTGGTGGCCGCGTTGAAAGATAGCCCCAGCAGAGAGCACAGTCCCAAACCTGCAGCCACAGAGAGAGCCACCAGCAGTACTCCGGCCAGCCCCACTGCACCCTGACTCTTCGCACAGTCCCAGCGGAGCATGGTCACACACGCGTACGCCAGCTACACACACGCATACAGAGAGAGAAACATGAGCTTTGCATCACTCATAAAAAGATCATTTCAGTGTAGCTTTTAGGACAGTACCATATATTCTTATCGATTCATGTAAAGTACAACTGTGTTATCATCATCTCAGCCAAACACATTACACACTCATCCTTCTGGACCATGCATGCACTGAGAAAAATCTTCTTATATTGTTTTATTTCTTCACTCTCCTAGCTTGATGAAGCAAACAAAAGACGAAAGTATGGATTCTAATGTCTGAATCAGGACCACTTTTGTTCTCGCAAGTGGAAAAGGAGGTTTTTATGACTAATTTTGTGCATACAGACAAGTGTTACAGAAAATAAATCATATATAAATAGGGGCGTGACGAGACGCTTTTCCCACGAGACGAGACGAGACACGAGACTGGGTTCACGAGAACGAGACGAG
>JBBIGB010000011.1:13675444-13686058 GCA_037577075.1 Alestopetersius hilgendorfi | reverse complement strand
CTTAAGCACTGATGTACGTCGCTCTGGATAAGAGCGTCAGCTAAATGCCGTAAATGTAAATGTAAATGTAAATGAATACAAAAAAACCAGTTTAATATAAAACCTCACTACCTCCATCTATCACTCATCTCGTCTTTGTGGGTTCCGCACACATCAAAGATTCCTGATTCTTGTCTGGTTGTGAGCAAGGAGATCTCCTGTGTTTCACCTTGTTTGCACAGACTGGACATTATGCTCTTCAGTATGCCTTTGAAAACATGTTTTATTAATCAAAAACATATTTTCTGACATTTCAGTCCAGACATACACATCTAAACTGGGAAGGTATGATTTAAAGTAAATATGGATTCTGAAAACCGTGAATTTCCCGAAACAAAGAACGTTTTAAACACGAACTCTGTGCAAAAACTGGCCCAGCAGGCAAAAGGGTGATCCAAGGTCCAGAAACAGGTCAGAGAAACACAATCCGGGCTATAAACACAATCCAGAACACAGAGAGAACAACAAAACAAACTCTGTTCAAAGCTGGTAGGAGTTCATGTCCGGTAAGGCTTGGCTGAAACACAAGAATAATGCTAGAGAGTGATTTAAATTTTGATCTTCACATTTGAATATGTTTATTGCAAACAAAGCAAAGCTGCCACAGTGTATAGCCCGGTAGTAAGGAGCAAGGAGTTATTAAAATTTCTTGAGTTCTGTTTAGAGGTCCCTCAGTGTAGCCTTAACTTGACTATTTTAATGACATTTGAAAATGTTTAACTCTTTTACTTCAGCTAAAATTATATTTTAAATTCATTCAATTATATTACAATATTCTTAATGATTAAACTAATAAAGGGTTGAGTTGTGTTCCGCCTGGAGA
This sequence comes from Alestopetersius hilgendorfi, assembly GCA_037577075.1. Classification (NCBI taxonomy): domain Eukaryota; kingdom Metazoa; phylum Chordata; class Actinopteri; order Characiformes; family Alestidae; genus Alestopetersius; species Alestopetersius hilgendorfi. Next base: position 13,685,196 of record JBBIGB010000011.1, on the reverse strand, counting down.
AAGGGGTTAATTAGAGTATTATAAAATATACCTAAAAGCAAGAAACACCATCCAGCCTCACCACAGCTTACCTGTAGATTTTGTATCGGGTGGCAAATCCTTGCTGAAAGCGCTCTTTGAACTCCGTGTACTCCGGACAGCGGTGGAAGGGCCCTTTGTCGGACAGGAGCCAGTCTAGCTGGCCACTACTCCGCCCAGACACAGACGAGAAAGGGGAAGGGTTGTGGTCCAGGCGCTCTGCTGTGGCTAGGAGCCAACTCAAAGAACCCAGAGGTGCCCAGTGCCACAGCAGCATCAACAGGAACCATCTAACGACCACAGTTCTCCAACACGACGCCATCCTGCCCCTGGGTACCTGGGACCAGCATTCTTCTGCAAATCCCGCCTGACCTGCCACGAGAGGAAAATGAAAGAAGTGATGTTATATGGGTCATTTGTGGTGCAGATATTTGTATACACTCACCAGATTATATAGCATAGATCAACTTTGCGTATGTGTGGTGGGATACAGTAGTTCCATCTGTTCCTTCCTTCACTAGTCCTTCGACAGTAATACATTTCTGACCACATCAAACTAATCCAGTGACACTGATTTACATCACTTTTTTCAGCTCCACACACACACACACACACACACACACACACCATGTCGCTGTCACTGCGGTGTTCACTAGATTTAGGTCTTAAATGTAGGTACTAGCACTAGGCTAGAACGTCAAGTAGAAATTTGTGCTGTGTAGTCAAACACTGTTGGATATCAGAAAGAACTCTTTTCTTCCGACACAACGGTATAATGTCAGCAGCAATCCTGTGGTCTGAAGCTGAGGGATCGAAAAGGGAGCCGATCTCTTGTGTATGACATCAGATGGGTCACAGGCTGTAATTCTACACCTACAAGGGCAAGAAAAAGTATGTGAACTTTTTGGAATATCATGGTTTTGTGCATTAATTTGTCAATAAAATGTGATCTGATCTTCAGCTTAGTCAAGGGTATTGACAAATATAGTGTGCCTAAAATAATAACGCAAGAAAAAGCTCTCAGTGCTAGTGGAAAATGTATGTGAACCTGTTATGTCCCGAGTTTCTGGCTCTAGGAGTAGGATGACAATTAGAGGAGGTGTGCAACCAAACCACAAACTTCCGGCAGAAAAATGAGTCGTCCACACAAACAGCGTAGGTGTATTTACAAAGTTTATCTAATATTTACAATATATACAACACAATATACACAATATTTACACATACACCGAGACAGATTCAAAGATATACACTTATTTACACACGTAGAGTGGGACACTAAAGTGGGACAACAGACAACACCAAAGGAAAGAAATAAACCAAAAGAACCCTAAACCTACCGGTGTCTGTCCGAAGCCCACGAAATGAAAACATAAACCAAACATTTAAACCAAACATACTAGAAGTAACCAAAGAGTCTTTCAGAATTCACAAATCACACCAAATCACACACGACGCAAAAGCAAGTCAGCCAGGTACGAAGCCCTCCCTCTCTTCTGTTGTTCCCGGCTGCTTTTCAAAAGATGAAGGCGGGACATCCGGTGCACAAACATCCAATGACGAGTCGAGTCACTCACTGCCAACCAGCTGCCAGGTCGTTACCCAGCATCATAGATACGCCCTTAATATGTAACCGGTTACACACACCCACGTATACAGCACCAGAAACGAGCTCCGTGTTTAACTGCACACAGTGTAACGGAATTCTAGATAAGCCCATCTCAATACCCTGTACCAAAACAGAAGCCTGACAAGAAGTTTCATCAGAAACAGGCAACACGTACCACAGTAACAAAGACTGTGCTGCCCCAGTGTCCCTCAGGATATTAATAGTTTTCTCCTGGAAGCCAGGGATAGATACAGTGCCCGTAAAAGTAAAAGGCTTAAATGCTCTCTCAACTTCACGACTGTGATTGACAGGTGACGAGGAAGAAACCGAGTTTATTAAACCCACCCCAGCCGGATGAGGTTTGGTTTTTAATACTGGACAATCAGCTATAACATGCCCAACCTTGTGGCAGTAAAACCAGGAACGATTATTCCGAGGTGGCAATCCTGATCCAGGTCCCATAGATGACTTATACAGTGTCCGAGCGTCAGACTGTCATGGGTTAAGGAAAATTCTTCTGCTATTACGGCAGCTTTAGTGAGCGACACAGCCTTCTGCTCATTCAAATAAGTTACAACACGTTCTGGCAAACGTTGTTTAAATTCCTCCAGTAACACGAGATCTTGAAGAGCACTGAAATCGGTAACTTTGCAAGCAGTTTATCAAACAAGACACTTTTGTCTCGAGCAAAATCTACATTAGATTGCATAGGGGCTTTCTGATAGTCTCTAAAACGTTGTCACATTGTTAGCTTCAGGAACGAGTTGTTAGCTTCAGGAACGAGTTGTTAGCTTCAGGAACGAGTTGTTAGCTTCAGGAACGAGTTGTTACCTTCAGGAACGAGTTGTTAGCTTCAGGAACGAGTTGTTAGCTTCAGGAACGAGTTGTTAGCTTCAGGAACGAGTTCGTACGCTTGTAAAATAGCTTCTTTAACCCTATCATAATCTAAGCCTTCATCCATAGCACAAACTTTCTGCGCTTTACCCGTAAGTTTGCAGTGGAGTAATAAAGACCGTATTTCCTTCGGCCAACTCAACGACAGTGTGATTCTTTCGAACGTGGTAAAGTAGGCGTCGACACTAGACTCACGGATTTGAGGTAATACTGGAATAGCTTTAGTTATGTCAAAGCCGAATTTAGGTACTGAACAAGTGGAAGGCACATTACCGTCACCTGAGGCTCTGGTCTGGTCTGATTTGCCTCTAACTTCAGCTGCTGGAGACAAACTTCCTTGTCTGCATCCACCTCCATTCGCTTTACAGCCAAGGGAAACTCTTGATCGAGCGCCTGCTCCTTTTCCTGGGATTCCGCCTGTATCCGTGCTAAACAGACTTTCAACCCGGCACTCTCTGACTCAACGGAGCGCACGCTTACGCGTGAGAATGGATAGAACGGGGAAAGACCGGGTGCGGCTGGCGGGACCTCTGTCTCGCCTCCTGCACTCATGCTTGGCTCCACAGCCGACATCCCCTCAGTGGCGTACTCCACCACAGCAGCAGTTTCTGGCAAACCAGCCGACCCAGCGTCAGGTAACTCTACATGTTGCAAAACTTCCACAGATACCAACTTTTCCAATAAAGCCAACTTAATTTCATCTTTCTTTTTAGACCTCCCTACAGAGATCCCGAAATGCGCAGCCAAAAGCAAAAGATCATCTTTCCTACACTCATTCAATGCTGCCACAGATGGATTTTCCAGGAATCCCTCAACAGTGATCTTTCCTACCTTCGGCTTGGATGAGGTTGCACCAGAATTATAAAGGTTGATTTTATGAACAAAACCATGGATTTTAATTGAGTTATAGATTAATAATTGATTAAAAATCCCGGACAAGCCCCCCCAAATGTTACTTCCCAAGTTTCTGGCTCTAGGAGTAGGATGAGTTACTGACCTTTGAGTTACTGACCTCAAAAAAGCTAACTGAAGTCAGGTGTTAGCATACCTGGAGTATGAGATAAACCTTTATTAGATCCACAAGTGGGAAATTTGCATTGCTATGGCAGAACGTGGACAAAGGTAAGAACAACAAAAACAATTTACAACAGTTTAATATATAATAATATAAATGTATAATATAAAAAATACAAAAACATAACTGTGTGTGTATGTAAATATATGAGTATATATAAACCTATATAAGTACGTGTATATGTATGTATTTACATAAAGTGGGGAAGGGTTAAAAACAGATTTCAAAGACTTTCACTAGAAAATCACCAGTCTACAGTAAAGCAAACGACCTACAAATGGAGACACTTCGGAACACATGAGATGTCCTCAGAATGAGACTGTGCTAAAGCAGTTCTGCCAGGAAAACTGGCCAAAGCATTCCCCCTAAACGATGTGCAGGTTGCATGCACAGCTACAGGAAGCGCCTGGTCAAAATAAGAAGTTGTCAAATTCTGAGCGTATTTTATATGGCTCTGCAGTACAAATTTGTCGGATTTACAAGTGATTTGTGTTTAGCGGGCAATGCATTTACACAACTCATTTTTGTTATTCTGAATCACGACAGCTTAGCTTGCTTGCTCACAAATGGATGTTCCATTCCCTTGTGCCTATTCTCAGTGTTGAAAAGACTGCTCTATTAATGAATCATAATTAATATTCTTTGATTTTCACCTGAATGCTGCACATTCTCAATGTAGGAACTTTTCAATCATTCACAAATCATAACTGGATCTTTGAGTTCTTGATTATTTTTAAGCAGTAACATGGCCAAAGCTATTATCACAAGTAAGGAGAGCTACCCCCTCCCCACACCCCTCCCCCCCAAGTAGTGGGAAGAACTGTCCCTCAGTCCCTTGCTGTCTTCAAGCGCCGTCTCAAGACCCACCTCTTCAAAGATCGTAACTGTTTTTCCTTATTTGTGTATTAATCTGACATTATTCTTTGACAGAGTTTGTTAATGTGTGTAACTCATCTGGCAGTAACTTAAAAGCAGGTGTTGATTTTAGTGTAGCTTTACAGGTATACAGAACAGACGTAGACTACTTAAGCACTGATGTACGTTGCTCTGGATAAGAGCGTCTGCTAAATGCCGTAAACGTAAAGTAGCTGTTGAATGGACATTTGCGTTTCTGCTGGAATGAGTTCATACACTATGGGTTTTAATGAGCAGGTAGGGTAAATAAGTGCGGATGAGTCTAATAACTAAGCAGTAGCTCTGAATAAGCCGTTCGTAAACCTCACCAGTAGCTGTGAATGAATCTTTCAAACCAAAAAAGCAACACGTTCATTTCAGCATGCACCAGTGTTCCCTCATCATTTTATAATAGGCATTCTTTTCCTTCTGTATTTTAGTGCAGAAGGGCATTTGAGTTTGTGAAGCACAGTAAACACTCAATTATTCAGCAGCGCAGTGGGGGAAAAATACAGAGAATGTTTGACGCATACGTCAAAAAATGAAGGGTCATAGGGGATTTCTGTATTAATGAGTGAGGGGTTATATTCTGTATTGCACAATCAAACATGGGCTTTGGGAGAGGACTTACTAATGCACTGATGCGTGTACAGATGCATATTATACCAGCGGGATCTGGGACCATCAATATTCCCTGACATTGTTTTTTAATCTTTGCCAAATTCACATTGCGAATTAATTTCACTGGGACCAGACGCATGTTTGGATTCTTAATGATGTATGGCTTACCTTGTGTTCATTTGAAAGTGGAGCAGGGGACAATTGCAAGCTTTAAAGAAGGCAATTAGCAGGAAGGTGACAAGTTTGCTGTTTGGTTTGAAATCCAGTAATAACCTTACGATTCCAGGGCACTTCTTGGTGTGTCATACGCTCTGTTTACCAGGAATAATCCATCTGTACACAATTCATAAAGCTATCCAAGGCCACTGGGTATGTGCAGATGATTTTTATGTCTCTCTTCTATTGTTTTCTACAAGTACATCTTATTTCCTCCCTCAATCTGGTAGCTCTAATATAGAGAATTTAATTATCCTCATTTCTCCTCCAACATATCTTCCTCCTCCCTCTCTTGCCTTTACTCCCACCCTTTGTTTTGTGACCAGCAATCCTCCCATGGCCTTATCTTGATACATCAAATTCCTCTCTATTGCATTCTGCCTCCCTCTCTCCTTTGTTTCTTTCATCCCCCAGCCTCTTTGGTTCTTTGTTGCACCCTTCAACCTACTGTTTTTCTCTTTCAGCCCAGATCTCCATGATTCTAAAGTAAAATAAACAAGAACAACAGTCTTTCTGAAGGGTGAACATGTAAACTCAGCTTTTCCATGTACAAGAAACCATTGTATTTTTATTACTCAGAGCTCAGCTTTTCTCTGAGCAGAATATTTATGGACTCAAATTCTTGGCTATCCATCTGCAGACTGCAAATTATATCATACGATATAATAAGATTTAAAATGACATTAAAAGTATGTACACTACAGGCCATACATGTGGGCACACCCTCAGATTTAAAAATGCTGCTTTGTCTACATTTTACTTTTAGAAAACATTAGAAATACTTAAAATGAATGTTACTGGATGTTTTTCATATTTTATAGCTACACATTATTTAGCCACAAAAGCTCAAACTGTTGGCTTTGAAAAAAAAAGTCTGTCTTTAGTGACTGACATTAAGTTTGTTTCAGCTATTTCTTTAACATCACTTAATTACATGTCACTGGATTAAAAATTCATCAACAGGACAATAACCCCAAGCATTCTTCAAAATTGTGTCAAAATTATTTCCAGTCCAAAGAAAAGCAAAATTCTGGGAATTGTGTCTTAGCCTCCGCAGGCTCTCCAGGCTCTCCTGGCATGGTATCAGCTGAACCAACGAGTTTGAGATGAGCGTCTGCCAAATGATACAGAACTGTTTGCATTAGTGATGCTCCGAAGATCTGTGTCGGCCGTACATGTTTTGGTGCTGCAGTCAGTACTTGAAAGGGGATGAGGAGGGATATCCCCCCTGAAACAGTCAAAATCATCCCCCTATTAAAACGAACATCCCCCCCGTTCCACCCCTTGTGCTATTTTATCAATGAATGAATTGGTCTATTGAGTAAAGCACGCACAAATCGAGTAAAGTACCGTGAGTGAGACGGCTGTTTTTGGGGAGTGAATAGTACGTTTAGAATCTTTCACAGTGTTCGAACTTTTCAGGGGGGAAGAATTTAGTTTGTTTTCATCATATAGTACATTGAAAGTGGCCATATACTATCTATGCTATATGGACAAAAGTATTGGGACATCTGCCCATTCCACCAACAGTGACTTTAATGACATTCAGTACTCGAGTTGACCCTAACTATGGAGCATATAATAGCTATATCAGCCAGGAGACTGACTCCAATTCTGAGGACCAATGACAAGGAGTATCTGACACGTAACATCCACACCATGCATGTTGTTTTAGGATAGATATGTTTTTGCTAAAAAAACAATAAAAAGGGTACACAGTTGGTCTCCCACCATGTGCACGGTCATCAGAACAAAACATGTCTGATAAACGATAAAATTCCCCATCCCCCCTGATCTGTTTTTACAACTCGACAACTCGACTAGTCATGTCATCGCCGGTGTGGGATTACTACGAAGTTTCGAGAAACAATGAAAAATTTGCTATTTGCCGTTTATGTTCCAAAGAAATCTCACGTGGAGGCGCACTGTCCAAAACATCTAATACAACATTTAATTCAGTATTACTTTATCTGAAAAAAGTGATCAGAGAGCTTACATATCAGTTATATAAACTTATAAAGCACCAGAATCAGCATCGGTATCGGCCGATCACCGTAAAAAAAAATCGGTACAGAGCATCCCTAGTTTGCATACTTGAAAAGGTTCTGGGAGGCTTTGGACACACGTTTTTTCCAAACATGGCTGGAAAGGAGAATTTTTGGAAAGGAGAATTTTTGGAAAGGAGAATTTTTGGAAAGGAGAATTTTGACAGTATCGTTCATTTATTTGGGCACAAGCTTCTGGTCTGTAATTGTATGCTTCAGTATGTGCCTCAAAATCCAGCATCCTCAGCAACAGAGAACTGTCTTTTTTTGGAAAGTTAAAGATTCTGATACATTTTTTTTCTCTGGAACAAACAGATGTTTGCACACAAACACGCCCTGGCTGACCGAACACATCTAGGGAATATTGTGTAAATTATTTTTTGCCAAACTACCGCTTTAAGCATGGGTGGAAAAATATGTAGACAGGCTTACACAAGTCAAGGTGACAGTGGACAAAGTAAAGCAGAGAGCGAGAAAGCGCGTATTCATGATGAAGTGTATTGCTATGCTGATAACATTAATCAAACCCTGTAACACTGCACCGGCCCCCTTTTAAGCACTCCCCGCAAGAGGAATACCGCCTTATTTGTCAAGCAGCGACAGAGCAAGTGCTAACGGAGTGACTTCTTCAATCTGAAACAGCATTAGATCATCCATACACTACTGCCACAGAAGACCTAAATCACGCCTCCCAGTGGCGCTGATGAACTGTGTTAAACAGCATCCGCCAGTATGAAGCATGGTCCATTTGTGTTACAGATACCACCCCTAAAATCTCTCTCTAGGCTCGGGTTCTGGATCCTATGCTTTCCGACCCTGGCTGAGGTTCGGGGCACTACTTCTGCTCTCATTTTCATTCAGCTCATTCTGCTGGAAGAAGAAGCAAATTGCACTCAGCAGCTGAGGAGCATGGGTGATGGTTTCCAAACAGCTGGAGCTAGAACTACCAGCCTAACTCTTTTCAAGCCCAATCATCTCTCTCCTCTCACTCTCTCCCTCTATCTATCTCACCCCCACACCAGTGACCTCACCAGACCTTTCTCCTGCTGACGTTACTTCAGCTCAGCTCAGCGTGCCGTCGGTGGCCCTAGCCTTCCTAAAAAGAATGCAAGATTTGAATGCTAATCAGGCCATGTGTTAACTACACTGCTAACACCTTCAAAATCCATGTAGGCACTCATGTAATGCTCCTAAACCATTTTTGTGGTGCTCATCCTCTGCTTTGGTAGGGAGACAAAGGAACGAATGAACTCCAGCCAATTTTGTACTAAAATACCTTCGCTGACTTCCTCCCCTCTCGCTTGAAATTTGACTTTCAAATGATCCAAAGTTCTGAGCTGTGACACCCAAGCCTACGATATCCATGCGTGGGCTTATTGCTCTGTGGCCCCTCTGGAGGTTCTGCCTAATTATAAAATGCATAAAACATATTGGAAATGCCATAGAAACAATGGAAGAAATACTGAATTTAGGCTTGACATTTACATGCTCATCTTGCATAATTCAGGTGTCTTTATATTTACCCTCGAACCCTGGAGAGAATCTGGGGAGAAGACAGGAAGTGCCTGGAATTTATTAGAGCGTAATTGGGAAGAAGCACCTACATGCAACCCTTTGCATCAGTATATGCCTTGCCATTTAAAAAGGCTTTGTTGGTGAGCTGAATGCAGCCGGAAGCACAAAGGGTCCTGCAGGACGTCTGCTTCACCTAGGGGCTTAGCGGCTGGAGTTCGTGGGAGAATGCACTGAAAGTAAATGATCAGATACCGATCATCAGGTGGGTTGGTGGATCTGCAGAAGGCCCGCTGACACGTGAGCTCGGAAAGATTAGGAGCACTTAATGGGGTCTGGAGCCCTGTAAGTCGCTTCCTAACTTGAACGTTTTGTACCTAATTTTGTCCTGTGCAATGCAAAAACAGCAACTGCCATCTGGACTGAGCTCCGTTTGGCAATCAGAGATATAATCCACCACGGGGAGAGTGGAACCTGTGTGGAGTCAAGAAGCGATTTATCAAGAACTTATCTGCCACTATGGTTTAAACCTTTGTGTTAGCAGCCAGACCTTCCATGGCATCGCCTGAGGATTCATATATTTTTAAAGGTCCTGCTAAATCCATTAGTATGTGTAGCAGTTTCATCAAGCTATTAGTAACGAATCTGTCATAATCCAGCCGTGAGTTCTGTTAAAAGTTCATAGCCCAACTGTTTTCATTTTGCCAACCCCTTAAATTAGCATCTGCCTCTGCATCAGTCTGCCTCTGCATCAGTCTGCCTCTGCATCAGTCTGCCTCTGCATCAGTCTGCTCTGCATCAGTCTGCCTCTGCATCAGTCTGCCCCTGCATCAGTCTGCCTCTGCATCAGTCTGCCTCTGCATCAGTC
>JBBIGB010000011.1:13330737-13345578 GCA_037577075.1 Alestopetersius hilgendorfi | reverse complement strand
AGGACATTTATTTATTTTTTTATTTCTCCAGTACCGACAGCAGAACCGTTAAAGTCAGAGCTTATCGGTCCCCCGGTTTTTTATAATTAGGAACCGGGGCCGATTAAGTACTGGGTCTCGGTACCCATCCCTAGTGAAGAGTTTTGGAAAAACACCATTTATTGCAGTTCAGTCAGTCTTTTGTGATATGTATATTGTGCATGTTGATATCACGATGACGATAAATTTGCGATATATTGTGCAGCCCTACGAGGGACATATGTGCAAAATGGGTGATTATCCTACTTATACTGCTTACCTTTAAAAAATAGTTTAAAATATACTTAGCAAGGTTACAGTGTAATTGTGTGAAATTTAAGAAGCTAATATTGACAGTTATTTGATAAACCACCTTACTTCAGTGTTAACATTAAGGACATTGATGACTTGACAAGATATTGCAGATATTTTGAGAAGATATTACTACTATTTGCACTGTTATACCATTAGTTTTTTGTTCAGTTTTATACATTTTTGAAGACATCGGATATCAACAAGGTCAAAAATAAAATGATGTGATTCAATAAACGCACTTGCCATCACACCACATCCACCTAATGCTTGCGGCTGATTACAATGGAATAGTGTTGTTTTGACTTGGGACAAGTTGTTGGATTCCGAATTCAGCAAAAGCCCTCGAGTTTGAAACCAGGTGACATTAGTAAAGCATAAAACACTTGACAGGCTCAAGGATCATAAGGCTTACCGTCAGTGCCTGCATGGCTACATGGGGATCCTTGTGGTTGACTCTCCTCATTATAGCCCTGAGGCATTCCTTTGGGCTACAAAACACAAGAAGAAAATCCAACAATCACCAGGTTCAATTCACCTGCAGTCTTTATTAATCAGACAGGTTTCCTTATATAAATCACAATTAGGCAAGAATTTGATTCAACTGACCCAGTCCTAGACTGTCCAATCTTATCGCATATGTCCAGTATAAGGCCCCAGTCTTCAGCTGTGTTCATCTCACTGGTCGCTTTTTCTGCAAAGTAACATTGTGACAAAAAAGAAAAAGTTAAAGCGTGTTACTCTGAGAAAGCATTATCTCACTTCCATTTTTTCTAGGCATGAAAAGTAGCTTTTTTTTTCACATAACATGCAATCACACTAGTGTTCATTTTATAGCAGAAAAAGGCACCGCATCCTGTCTGATCCTGTACTGAATTTTGGCAAAGTTACAGCACATTTATCAATATCCAATTTATTGCATGAGTATTCAGGATTCGATTATTGATCATTTAAAATTTAAATTTTTGTGGTTGAGATGCCTTCGTAATATATGGGGAGAGAAAGTGGTGGGGAGTGTCACCTTGACGGTTCATATGGGAGATTCTCTGTGTGAGTGTTGTGGCAACAATAGACACCAAAGTCCAGGTCAGTTATTAAAAAAGAGGCCACTGTTGTGTTTTAATAGAAATTTAACAGCCTGTGAACGTGGCGATGCACAGTTTTTCCACCGGTTTTTGAGTTAGATTTTGCTGTTTGCTCCACCCATTTTCATCCAGCCTTAACCATAAAAGGCTTGCGCAGAAATCTGTAGCACACTGCGTGAAGAGAATTGGAAGAGAGTCTCCGGTTCAATAACCAGCTGTGAAGTTTTTATACACTTTTTTTCCCCAAGTAAAGTAACTGTAAACTCAATGTTTGGGTGTCTCTCTGCAATCACACTTTGCATTTCCTCATGAAAATGCAATCTGTGCTAGCAATCACAGTATTCTCCTTCATAAGTTTTATCAGAAGGAAAAAAGTCATCACTATTGGTTGTGGTTTAATTAACATTAACCAGCCCATGAATGCAGCTATGCGTTCAGCTATCTTTAACCTTAAATGACCGTGTACATGCCAGCAAGTTGACACGCCCTCTGTGGTTCAGCAGTAAGACAGGGGCACTGAATGAAGAGTGCCGGTTCGAGTTCATGCTATGAATTGTCCATAAAACCAAACACTGGTAATAAAGCAACCACACAATCACACCACTCACTTTCTCACAGAAACACAATTTAATTATTAAGAACTAATTATAGTTCTTTTTAAATTATTGGGTTTTTTTATTCCACACAATCACAGTTAACATTTTCTTGTGGAAATGCAGCGCAGTTAATATTCTTTTCATAGCTGGAATTGAATACCTCTTCTCCTCCATAGAGTTTTGGAAATACTGGCATGGTTCCAACACCAAAACACCATAGTGTTAGTTTCTGGTGTAGCGGATGTGTATTCTGTGTTTTGGTTGGTTCAACAGGAGTACTGATCATTGAAAATGCATGATTTTGCCCACAGACAACAAATCATTGGCCATCGTGAAGTCGCATCACTTGGTGAGCAGCTGCCACATTGTCAGAGAAAACACTGCAGCGCTGAGAATCAGCAGCTAAACCCCTGGCTGGAATGAGTAAAAAGTGTGTACATCGCATTTGTAACTGCCATTATGGTTATTATGACGGAAAGAATGCACTAGTGTCGCAACCTGTTGTTTCCAGCTCCTTTGTGTGTGCTTTTATTGTAGATTAATGTGATAAAGTATTCATTATTAAATAACAAAATGCACTGAAATGTTATTTCACAATGCACAAGACAACAGATGATGAATAATGTTGATCCTAAACCAGTCCACGGGACCTGTGTATTAAGACTGATATGAAAGAGCACTATTCAAACCAATGACAGCAAAGTCATATGAAATGATAATTCTCGATAACTTTATCATGTCAATTAATGCCTTTAAAAGCAGCCTCGCAATGTTACTACATTAAATGACTACACATACATTGCTTGATGCCTTTTTGATGCATGCTGTTTTACAACTGTTTTGAGATGAGGTTTAGGGCTAAAATGTATTTTAAATTAATGAAATAGTGAAGAGGTACATCATTTGTGTACCAAGGCTATAAAACGTTTTGGATACGTCAACATTTTTATCATAATCAGCACTACATATAAAAATCCTGGTTTCTATCACGGGCACTGAAATAAAACTGATGTACGCACAGCTTCACATCGGAACACTCTTCAGGACTAAGTTTACTTCTCAACAACTGGGCATTTTAAAGACGCCGACCTTACACTGTGAATACGAAATCAAAGAAAACAGCGAAGAAAATAACCGCACACACAAAAACATAGCAACGGTGCTTTAATCTTGAGTTCTGTTCTGCACAGCTTCCTAGCTAAAATGCTAACTGAAGAAACTCACAATACTGCAAACGCATAAGCTGTCTGTCTGAGATAAATAATACATGAATGTGTTTGTGTTGCAAATACCATGACATGCCATTCTAGTGACTGCTCAGGCAGTTGTGAGAGTCTCAATATGTAGGCGCAGTCACTTTTGTAGCAATAAAGCTAACGCCAGCCGGCTAACGCAATTTCTGACTAGTCCAGTCCAGCATTTGCAGTGTCACCGTAGACTTAGAGCCTACTCTAGTGACAAAACTTTAGTGGCATTATAGGAAAATATTCACACCACTACCCAGCAGAAGGGTTAAATGTTGTCCTTACTTAAAATACTTCATCGCCAGTTATTGTTTTACCGTGAGCGACTAGCTATCGTTAGCCTCTTCCCATGAGCGCCTAGCTATCGTTAGCCACGTAGCCTAGCATAGCCTTCTATGCTCACAGCGTCGAGGCCGTAAATGGCTCTTGTGGCCGTGTTTTCGTTTTTATGTATTTTCACAAAGCGTAGTATTGCGAGGTAAAGCACTTGAAAGCGAAACGGCAGACAGTCGAGCATAACACATAACTCGTTAGCCAACTGGCGTGCTAACACCAGACATGCCAGCTCCGTTATCTGCACGCAACTGAACTTACCAACATCTTGATCAAAGGGATTGGAAGTGAACAGAGGCATTGCCGGGGTATGTGGGCGAGAGCAGTAAGAAGATATGTTTGAGCTCGGTCCTCTTCTTTTGTCTCTCTGCTTTTTTTGTCAGTACTTAGTTAATGAATTAATATACATAATAAAGGAACATGCAGCCAGAACTGAAGAGTGGAGTCCCTCTTGTCAGCAGAAGGGTATGGGGAGCAGGAGCAGGGCTGCCGCAACAAACCAAGTCACGTTATTTGCAACATAGGACACGACCAGATACCGAATTGACGTGCGTCTGAATCTGAAACAAAATTAACATTTGATGTTTTCCTTTCCTTAACAGCGACAAAGACAAACGGCAGCAATGGGGACAAGGAAAGCGTTCCCCAATCATATGATCTAATCACATGACACGAGTCGTTGTTCCCAGCTCCGCTGGAATGGGATCGCCCGGCACGGCAGGGACACAATACAGCCAATCAGTCAGCTCCGCGTGATTTCAGCCAATCACAGCTCTCCGATTCCAGGCCTGTCCGTGTATTAGCTGTTGTGAACATGATCTACCATTAAGGAGCCTCCTAATGTCCTCAGCGCAGCTGTTGGCGATGCCCCTACGAGCAGAAGGCCGTGGGTTCGAATCCCAAGAGTGGCAGTTGCATCACTGAGGTACCCCTGAGCAAGGAACCATTCCTGCATACTGCTCCTCGGGCGCTGTGTTCCTGACTGCCTGCATTTAATGGCTTAAATGCAGAGAAGAGTTTCATGCTGTTCACACTGTGTACTGTGGTGTTTTCATGTATGTCATCTTTCACATTTTGTGAGCACTGCTGTGCCAAAGTGTCCTGTGCCCAATCCTTTCACCCTCAGCTAGATGGAACGGAAAGTCATGTGAATAATCATCTATTAGAGAGGAGTGTTTGGATTGGTGTTGGTGACCCCTACTTGAGCATGACTTCTAGGGTATCTCCTACCTGTTCACACACATCCTCACCACAACTCAGATTTCCTTACAATGGCGGCATTGGGAACTAGAAAGCATGTTGACCATGCCATAGTGGTAATTTTGTTACCTAGTGTCCTCTGGGTTTTCATATTTAATGGTAATGGCAAAAAAGAGAAATCTGAAAATACGCTACTTTGGGGACTCGTTGATTAATAATTAATCATTCAAAGCACTGGCTGCAAATCTCAAAGAACATGATTTTTTTCATCTACAGTTGAGTATCAAATCATTTGTATTTATTGGTTTTATTGAAACTATCAAGCAAACTCATGTAACTGAAAAACGAATCTGCTGACATGAAGATTTTCCTTCACAACAGCACAACAGATGCACCAGGTGAAACAGCAAAAACCCAGATAAATATATCCACTTTTAACCAAAAATTCAGGTCCAGAAACTTCCAACCACAAAGTCATCTCTGCTGCTCTGAAACAATTAGAGAAGCCAGGCAATTATTAAACATCTGTAAGAAAATTATTAAATGCTGTAGAAAGTACTATATTAATAAAACTGCATTAAACTGAACTCAGCATTCTCAGAAAAAAAACACTGCAATTTGTTTTGGTTTTCATTCAGTTTTATTGCATTATGTGGGAAAAAAATGTCTCAAGAACTTGAGAAATGTCGCTTCCCCTCAAGGTTCTGGGCTGCACTGATTCACGGTCACTAAGAATAGAAACAACATTGTGGCTTGTAATCATCATTCTTGGTGTACATTTAGTCAGGTTATTATAGAACGTCAGTTTAATTAGGGGCAATGATTGAGCTTACCCACATGTTTAATGCATTCTACACTGTGGCGATTAACATACACTGAGAGTCTGATAGCGCTGACAGATTATAGAGCAAAATCTCTACACTCATCCTAAAGAGGCAGTGTTTTTCTTTAATAAACTATAAAAATTCCAGGTCAACATGGTATAGAACAACAGAAAAATCGGATGCAGTTCTTCTGAGTGCAGGGTGTTCTAATTTCATTAGGCCTATATAGGTCGTTACATTAGAGAACTCATTTTTTACTTTAAAAAATATTCTTTTTATAACATATTTCATTGAAAAATACCAACAGTTTTACTTTGGGCTAGCTTTTAGGATTACATGTATACTGTGTGTTTAAAGGCACAACTATTTTATACGTAGGTAAGATCTGAGAGATGTGTTGAACATAGCACTGATATTCCAGACTAGGAACAAAACTGCATAAAAGTAAAGGACCAAAATTCCTTTGATGTGAACAAGAATCTGATATTACAGCATCCTACTGTGTGTAGCTTATGGTATTAGGTGATTGTAGTTCATAACAATTAAAAGTAGTTGCAAAGCTCATTGTATTGCACAGGACTACTACGCCATCAATTATGTTTGACATTTTAAGTAAAAAAGATTTTAAATGATATTTACAATTGTGTGCTTAAAATACATTACAGCTTTTCCTGCTGTTAAAAACCTATTAAGGTGTGATCTTGACTGAAAATCTGTTGGTCTAGTTACAGAACAGTTAGCAGCCTTGATGAACTGCTGATCATCGCTGATTTGTCGTTTTCTTTCCTGTCCATCAGGTTTCATTTACATTGTCTTTTGGCAAAGCCATGCACTCTTGACCATTTGAGTAGTCTCCCTGATTGTCATGTCCATTCTTCTCTTGGCTCAGCAACGGATGCTATAAAACAGGCACTTTACCTGTAATGGACAGAGGAACATAGTAATCAGCGGGTTGACAATTCACGTTGGTGTGGTATCACATACGGTCAATCAAATTGTTGCTTACTCTCATTTGTACGTTCACAAATGAATCCAATGCGATCTGTACAGTAGAAGTCATTCCAGCTGGCCTCGTGGATCAGCCCAGCACAATCCTCGCCCTCTTCATGCCCATGGCTCCAGTTATCAGGCTGGCCTGGTTTCCACTTCCTAGAGTGATGTATGAAAATGTTTTTCTATGTAGTGTAAAAGTTTATGAAGCCACCCGACATGCACAGTTCACGTCTGTTCATGTATGTATTTTCTTTGAATACATTTTGGGGAGTGCAAAGCACAACATGTGCAAGCGTGTAACTTTTTATGTAGCTACGGATCAATTGGAACCATATTTGGTCTCTTATTATTGTAGCATCATCACTGAAAATTTCTTCAGCAGTCCGACAGATATTTCAGTAATAATATTGTTGATTACTGAATTGTGAGCAGAATGAACCTGGCCTATGTGGGTTGTTAATTTCAGTTGAAAGGTGCTTAAAGTCTTGCTCTTAATTTGTTAGCAAAATAAACTTATGCCTTGCTCACTCCTCTACTCACGTAAAAGTTGCAAGGGTCCCATCCACCCATCTCCAGATGTTTTCCTCTTCCATATCTGTGAGACCCAGCCAAAAGTATCCCTTTCCTGTAATCTGCGTCCTTATCCAAAGCTGAAACAAAGCACATAAGCACACACACAAACAGGTATAATGAAAAAGACTAGTGAGAAGCATAGTCTGGTGCTATGAATTCATTTGCAATACTTTCACATTAGGGCTGGGCGATTTGGCCTAAAATCAAAATCTCGATTAATTGAACATTTGAACTCGATTACGATTAATGCTCGATTATTTTGATTATTTTAAAAATTTTTTGCCCTCATAGTTCACTGACAAGTTGCTCAGTTGTCTCAGTGTTTAAGCTCTCCATGCTCGACATGTCGGCGGAATAATGTAACCTAACGGAGCGGGGTCACGTGACTCCACACGCGGTAGTGTTTCTAAAGGGAAAGTAATCCAAATTTTAATCGACCTGGAAAAATTTGATCGATTATAGGTTCTGAATGTCGATTTCGATTACTTTTCGATTAATCGAAAAGCCCTATTTCATATGTAAGCAATTTAAATGCAGAACACCCAAAAACAAGTATGGCAACTAGGTGGTAAATACAGATAAAAAGGTATCAGGCAAACCTAAGGATTCACTGTCATTTGAAAAACCTGACTGGTCCCCTGCATGATTGAATTGCTTATTGTTTATAGCTGTATAGATACTCACAGTGTATGAAATTGGTCAGTCTGCTTGGCATGCTGTGTGTTAACACAACCCATATAGTTCTTTCTATGGACAATTTCAAACAGTGCGGTAAATTTTTATGATAATCTAACCTAAGTGACCTATTGGTTATTTTGATGATTAATTGATTTATTATTTTTGTTTTATTTTACACTTTAGACCCCAACAGAATTCCAGAACACTCTTTAGATATTTTTAGATATTAGCTTGTTTAATCAAAATGTTTTATCATCACATCAGGGAAAGGGAAAATAAGTTTTCATTTTAAATGTAAGTGCTACTTCCTTAATCTGAGCATAGGACCGAAGGGAAAATTGACACTGAAAATTTATGTCACGGTCACCTTGCCTGCTTCCCGTACACACCGCTCCCTATCCCCCGAATATAAGTATCTACCCCGTTTCCCCCTTTTCTCTCTTCCATTATTTGGCGTCTGCTCTCTCCGTCCCGATTCCAGGCCAATCCTCCCTTCCCCTTTCCTCCCTCGTTCCCTTTCTAGTCCCCACCTCACATTTGTACTACTCCCCGTCTTTATTGCTTCCACCTGTCCCTCGTTTCCTCCCCGGTATTTAAAGCCCAGTCCAGCCCCAGTTCCCTGTGTCCGTATTTGTCTTTGAATGCGTGTCTGTGTCTGAATGTCTCCCCCCAGCTCTGTGTTTCATGTCCAAATGATCATGCTTTGTGTTCTCTGTTCATTTTTTGTTGCAGGCTCGTGCTTTGGAAAAGTAACTGAAGTTCTGCCATCCGTGCTCTGTGTTCGCGCTGGCTTCCGAGTTCATCGTGTTGGTTCCTCACTGTTCTGCGAGCTGTTGATACTGAGTTTCTTAATATAGTTAGAAGCACGAGCCTGGCTCCTTTGTTTGGTTGTTTTTCGGTTCTGTTGTTTCTGATTTATTCTGCTGAAGTTTCCTGAGTTGGGTTTTCTGTTTGTATTTCTGTTGTCGGACTTTGTAAATATTAAACCTCAGTTTCGTTCAGCCCTGGTGTTCTCCCCTTCCCTATGACACTTCAACAGTATACTGTTACAAATTCACCTAAGTATCCCCAGAAATACAAATATATAAATATGAAACAAACTGACTTCTGACAAAACTGTTAAATGGTTAACTTGATTCCATGTTATTAATAATGTATCTAATACTAAAGGATCTATTCTTAGCCAATAAACATTCTCCAGGCAGTTTCGCAAGCTTGCCCGTTTTTTTCCTTCTGAGCCACTGCCTGTGTAGAGGCAGTGATTGTGCTTATATGAGTTTATGTTTGTGTGTGTGTGAAACGAGAAATCGGATTAGGAAAGTGATAGACCTGTGACCCAGACTTCTGCCATGTCAGAAATTCATGAAGTCATCTAACTAGTATATCCTAGCTTGTTCCAGCAGTTAATCGAGCATTGCTTCTTCCTCAAATAATGGCCCACATAAATGAAGCTTGGTCTGCATATATTTATACATTTAATCTGCAGCGATTAAATGGGGCTAAATCCTACTGTGGATGCTTAGGTAAACACAAAAATGGCAAAATAAAATTACCTGTTCATCCTCATCATTGATAATAAGCATAGAAGCAGTCTTGTTGTTACACATTTCCTTTGTTTCATCAAAATTTAACCTCTCCGATGGAGCAGAGAGATAATAGCAGTTTTCTTTATAGCTTATCCACTGAAGTGGACATCCTGAGGAGTAGAAGAAGAAGAGAAAGTTCAACATAAATTATTTTTTGTCTCATTTCCTAGTATAATAAATGATATCATAGGTGTTTCCACCTGGAGCAGAAAAGGATGTTTTACCTGGTGTACTGGTGGGAACAGGCTCTTTGACTTGGTGTGACACTGAGCTTTGTGGTCCTATTGGAGGCAAAGGTTTAGTCACTTGGATTAGAGGTCCATTTGGTCCAGGTGGCCCAGCTGGCCCAATGCGGCCAGCAGGTCCAGATGGTCCCTGTGGTCCTGGGGGTCCTGGTAGCCCCCTGAGTCCCTGAGGTCCTTGGGGCCCCTGAGGACCTGGTTGACCATCTCTGCCAGAAAGCCCAGGAATCCCAGGGTCACCCCTGTCCCCTGGAGGCCCAACCCTTCCCCCTGATCCTCTAGAGCCCTTTGACCCAGGATTTCCCCTTGGTCCAGGTGGACCTTTGGAGCCAGGGACCCCTGGAATTCCATGCAGACCCTTGTCTCCTTTAAGTCCTGGCAGCCCTGGTGGACCCCTTTCTCCGGTTTCACCTTTCTCACCTTGTTTTCCTGAGGGCCCAGGAGGTCCCCTATCCCCCCGTGGTCCTCTCGGACCTGGTGGGCCTGTGAATACAACAGCATTATTTAAAGCAGCATTTGTGCATTATTGAGTCAAATAGAACAAAATGTATTTCATTGTCCTTGGAAGGAAACACATCTTTAAACCCACACTAATTGCTATAGTATGCTATAGAATGCTGACTATATCACTTAGCAGATAAATCACATTTATGACCTTGATTACTATCTCACTAGCTCACAGAACAGTTGTGCTATATTTCAAATCATTATTTAAATAATGATGAATATTTATATCATTTGAATGTTTAGCAACTGCAACATAATACGTTACAGTACATTAGAATGACATTATAGTAGGGTGACTGTCATCAGATAACAACAGATTCTGGAAAATCCTATTTGTCCATTTATGAACCTAAATAATGGCAATAGCAGCTTAAACAAAATGTCATCACATGCAGTGAATGAATGAATGAATGTTTTGAGTTATAGGCTGAAAAAAGAGATTAGGCCAAATTAATTGGCTTATGTTGCTTAATTTACACAAGAAACGGATCTAATCCCTTACCTTGAAGTATTGTAAAGTTGGTGATGAGTTGTGAGTGTTTGCTGTCCACCATTTTCATTTCTTCCATCACAAAAGAGAGATTATACACTTCCTTATCAAGTCTGACGGCAAGCTCCTCCTGCTGAGCTTTGAGCTCAGTGCCATCAGCTCTGGCCTCAAGGATGCTACTGTTGAGACTTAAAAGCAGATCCGTGTGCCTGGTGACTGTCTCGGAACAGCCACGGAGGCCATTCAGATCGCTACTGATGGCTCCCAGTAGCTGTGTGGTGAAGCTCACGTTGCCTATGATACTGTCCATGTGCTCCTCATTACGGTCCAGCCGAGTCTCTAGTGTGTCAAACTTGCCAGAGGTGGCATTGTCGTGGTCTCTTTGCTGATCCATGAGCTCACGCAAGCTTTGGTCATGACTTTCGGTGACCGTTGAAGTGTTCTGGACCTGTTCTGTGAGCGAGGCGAGCTGAGAGGCTACATCTTCGACAGCATCACTGTTAGAGCGGGCCATGGCTGAGTTGTTGGCCGCCAGCACCTGGAGGTTTTGCACCTTCTCCCTGAGCCAATCAGCGTCTACCTTGGTTTGTCTTGCGGTCTGCTGCAGACTGTGATAATCAGTCTTTAGCTTCAGGACTGCCTGGCTAGTGTCCTCCACTGACCTCTGAAGAGAGCCAACAATGGTCCTCTGCTGGCTTTGGGTGAAGTTGAGGGCATTCAGATTGTGGATGGAGAGGCTCTGCTCCCTCGTCTGTGCTTGAAGTTCTGTCTGGAACCGCTCCGTGTCAGTCTTTAGGCCAACAATCATGTTACTGTATGCATTTAAGGTACGGTTGACAGTATGGATGGTGTTGGCATTGCTCTCCAGAAGGTCCTTCAGGGAAATGTGGCCACTCTGTATATCCTCTCCCACCAGCCGCAGCTCATCCAGAGCCGCTCTGTTACTAGAGGCAGTCAAGGCGATGTCATTAAGCTGGTTCTGCAATGTCTGGATTTCTGCCTTAAAAGTCAGGATTTCACTCGTGGCATTCTCGGACTTCTTTCCCGTGTGATCATCTTTATAACAAACATAAAATGAATTAAGTACAAGCCCTTTTCAAATATGGTGGTTGTGTGTCAGCAGCTGGAACTTACCAAGCTTCTTTAGGTCTGTCTCTACAGCCATGATTTTACCACCGTAGTTCTCCATCCCCTCAGTCACATTGTCCATCTTCTGGACCACTGAGGAACACAAAGCAGAAAACCTCTGTGATCTGGAGCAAGGCCAAGGTAAAACCCAACTACAAGTACCAGACAAATACACAAACTGACATTTTATTATGAATATTTACAGTCAAACTTTTGGGATATTTTGCACTTATTTGAAATGTGTCATTTGTGGTAGAGGTGGCTGTATGGCAAAAATAAAATCGCAACAATTCAAGACATTATCATGATACACAATATTCATCATAGTCTTTGTTTTTAGAAGTTGGAACAGATGAAAAAGAATCATTGCCGCTACATAAAAACAAGGTCAGATACATCACTAATGTTCCGCATTGCTCTTATGAAGCAACCAAGCTATATTGGGATTGAGTTACAGGTTCATGAGTGGCTTTGCACCTAGATATAAGACTGAAAACTATGAATTATTTCTGTGCTGAATTGTAATAACTAATGCTTTTTTAGAATCTTTTTTAAGTTCTGATTATATCCACAGTATGCTCTGAAAATGTCATTATCATAAAAATAATACATACTGACCAGCTGTACACAAAAATCATGTTAATTTTGTTCTTAAACTTAGCCAATCCAGACAATGCAAAACATTTGTTATAAAAGGGAATGTTGTTGTATGGAAATACTGGTTATTGTCCAGAGACCTTTTTGAATTCCCTGTTATTGTGATGCCATGTAAACGATTGCATTTAGATACATTTACATTTACGGCATTTAGCAGATGCTTTTATCCAAAGCGACTTCCATTCCCTACCTACAGGGGACAGTCTCCCTGGAGCAACTTGGGGTTAAGGGTCTTGCTCAGGGACCCAGTGGTGCTGTTGAAGGTAGGTCCGGAGGCAAGTATCCTACCCACTGAGCTACCTCCACCCTACCTCCAGATACATCTACCTATGTGGCTTACAACAGCTTAGCTCCAGCCATCCAAAATGATGTTTAAGGGAATGTTTCAGCCTAGACTGCATTTTTAACATAAGAAACAGTATACTGCAACCAGTTAGAACATTTACATACATATTCTTAGGCACAGTAACAAAACACTGCCACGTAAAAATAATTATTACTGTTTTTCATGAATTAAACCACACAAGACTCGACTTCAGTGAGGGATATGGCCACTTTAAAAAGTGGCGTTCCCCAAATCATCCAATGTACATGTCTGGAAAAGCTGAAGGTAGCCGTAAACTGGGACACACTTGAGTGGGAGAAAGAAAGTGTGTGTGAGAGAGAGAAAACCCAGACAGAAGTAGACTGAAAGTTCACCAGGACTGTGCAGATACTGTGGCATTTGTCGCAGGCCGCTAGCTAGTTTGCGCATACACACACAGACAGCGAGAACACATTCCACTCACAAAGTCACACAGGAAATACATGACACTTAATTTCCTCTGGTATGCGGATTGGTCGCTCAGAGGTCATGCTTAGACCGTCTGGTGTCTCCTGAGCCATGCTGGTTAGTCCCACCAGTCTCACTGGCACAACTCCTGCTGTTTATGAACCATACATTCTTTTATTTCATACTTCCATCAGTGCTCTGTATCACATAAATACACCCGTCAGTACTTACTTCACTTATGGAGTTAAAAATGTATTTGTCTTGTCAGCAAGATCACTATAAGTTATTTTTGTCAAGGCAAAAACGAACTGCTATCTATTGCCCTCTTAGTACACAACCAGAAAAAATAATGTACTCATGAGCTCTATCATTTCCACATTGCACCAACACCTTTTACTTACTTTTGACAATAACTGTGTTGTTACACTTTGTACATTTTGATACACATTCAAAGCAAAGCATGTTTTTTCAGCATGTGTAGAACAGGCACTTTCTGCATCCTAACACTTTAGGATGCTATAAGACAGAAAATGAATCACATAATGATAATAGGACTATTACAATGTGTTATGCTAGTAGTCATATATTTATTTTAACACAATAACAGCAAACATTTATTTTTACTTAAGAAAATGAAAAGCTCCCTCATTTCAGACTGCAAAACATCACTTCAAAATGACACAAAAATTCCCTATTAATCATTCAGATTTTAAATAGCTTGCTAAACTGATTCATCTACAACATACCTTTTAATTTATGTATCAGTTGATTTATAATAATTTCTGTTTACATTTTCAAAATGGGATCCAACCTAGCATAAGTAAATTACTTACCCTGAACAGGGCAGCAGTTGACCTATAAGGTCATAACTGTTCGATTGGTAGTGAAAACAAAAGAACAACCTCAGATGGGAGCATTTTCTTAAAATGAAGCATGAAGTAGATCACACACAACATATGCAAATCTGGCTTAATTTTGCATGGAAGCACAATGTTACCTTCAGCCTTTAAAGAAAACATCCTCCTGTAAAAGTAAAGTGGCCCCTTATAGTCATGTGTGAATATACCACAGGGTGGTAGTAACCTAGTTGGTAAAACACTTGTCTGTAAACCCGATGACCACAAAAGGTGCAGGTTCAAACTCCCACATTGTGTTTCTCCAGGGGAACTGTCCCTGCAACTAATGACTGTAAGACTGTCCCTGTAACTAACAACTGTAAGACTGTCTCTGTAACTAATAACTGTAAGATTGTCTCTGTAACTAATGATTGGTAAGACTATCTCTGTGACTGGTGACTGTAAGACTGTCCCTGTAACTAATGACTGTAAGACTGTCCCTGTGACTGATGACTGTAACTGTCCCTGTGACTAATGACTATAAGACTGTCCCTGTCACTAATAACTGTAAGACTGTCCCTGTGACTAATGACTGTAAGACTGTCTGTGTAACTAATGATTGTAAGACTGTCGCGGTAACTAATGATATTAAGACTGTCTCTGTGACTGGTGACTGTAAGACTATCCCTGTAACTGATGACTGTAAGACTGTCCCTGTAACTGATGACTGTAAGACTGTCCCTGTAACTGATGACTGTAAGACTGTC
>JBBIGB010000011.1:13215650-13229348 GCA_037577075.1 Alestopetersius hilgendorfi | reverse complement strand
ATGTGAGTTCCTAATGTTTTTAAGTACAATACTGTTGAATTTAATAACATCCTAACTTAATTGCTTAGTGAAAGGGGTAAAATCTGCAGAGACTGCCATTTGCCAAGTTGATTACGTTACCCCCATTTATCCTTGCATTAACACAGAGTTTATCAAAGCCTCCCATTTTTCAATAATACGTGTGCAAAACCTTCCTGTTGTAGCTGTTAGAACATATTTACAATATAAATGCTGATATATAAATTTAAAAGGTTTATTGAAATGAAAAAACATGCTTGTTTAGCTGGCATTAGCTGTCGTAGTAGTTAGCTGGTTAGCTACTCCATTGACAGTACTGAGAACAGAGATCTGGCATACACACGCGAGCATCGTCGTTTTTGGGTTTTTTTTTTTTTACCTCAAAGCATAAGGAAGAACTATGCATTGATAGTGTGGATGGTCTAGGCATTGTTTGCAATGATTCATATCGATAACACAGGTCAAAATCATCAGGGTTTTGGGGTGTTTTTCATGTTGATCCCAGATCTATGTTTAGTTTTTCCTGCAGGTACAATGTGTGTGATGAAGCTAGTTCTATACTGCTTGATAGTTGGTATAATGATCATATAATAATCAAATGCTGAGTGTTTGTTAAAGAACCAGTGGTAGCTGACTGACACTGATCATTATATCTATACCACAGTGTGACCCATGGCCCGGTACCGCTCCGCAGTCCGTGGGTTGGGGACCACTGCTATAAGGAACCATCTGCAGTTGTTGGATATTTTGTTGTGGCTGCCCATTCTTAACTCAGCACTGATGCTGATTTGTGTAAAGAGCAGACCAACACCACTGTGCCTGATAGTCCTTTTGTAGCACCACTAACACTACCACACAGTGAACCTGTCATGCTGACAGTGGCCCATCACTCAAATAATATGTGGTAAGAAATGGATCAATGATAAATGGGGTGTGGGGAAGGGAGTAGGGGGGAATGCATTGTACATGACAACAGGTGGCTAAAAACAATGTGTAAAATATAGGACATCCTGATCAACACAAAACATTGACAAAAAAAATGGAAATGTGGTTTTTTTTTGTCCACCAAATCATTGAGATGACATTTGTTTTGTTTGTTCTCCCTACTCCTCAACAAACAAACTGGTCATAGTCTATAATTTTGACCAGTGCTTTGACATACAAGGTAGTTTGGGCAATACAGACAGAATAGGCTTTTGCTTTTCTAACACAAAACCTCTATAGTTTTGTGATGAATTAACTGTAAACTAGAACAGAGATTTTTGAAATGAGATCTCATTAAAACTTGATTTGAGTTGAGTGGGACAAAACTTTCTCAAAATTAGTGTCAGAACTGTCAATAAACTAATCAGAGTTTGTGATATGTCCCGCTCGAACTGTTTTTGAAAAACCTCTGCAGGTCATGTTTTCACAAATAAAGGCATCACTAAAATGTTTTATTGAACATGAAGAGTAGTCCAGTTTTCTCTGGATTTAATAATGGGAGCAATCCTAAATATAATGATGTATATGTTTGCACCCCCCGATAACAAGATCATAACTGAAATCACATTTTGACTTTTGCACCAAGGCAGTCTTGTATGACAGTGCTCCTCAGTATTCCTCAGTATTCCTCAGAATCTTAAAATGTTAACATTGCTTTTCGCTTTTCACATTGTTAGTCTCAATTTAACAGTCATTATTTTCTTCACCTGTGTTTTGTTCCCCTGAAGTTACATGTTCCATTTAACCTGTTGTTTCTTATTACCTTGTTTTCTTAGACTAAATGAATTGCACCATTTGTTTGATAACTGTCTCTGTCATCCTTAAATATATCCAGCCTACCCAGAAGTCTAACTTGTGTTTGTTTTCACAGAGCTCACGCTGACTTGCCACCACAACCAGGCCTGACTCGCATTTCATTTCATTTCCCCCTGCTCTGGTTCGATGATATTCCCTTTAAAGGACTGGTCTCATTTGTCCTCTGGTTTAATCTGTTGCAACCCTGTGCTTGTGTCTATGATTCACTCTTTTTTTTTATTATTATTATTTGTTTCTACATTTACATTTATAGCATTTAGCTGACACGTTTTTTTCTTTAAATGATAAATGAACAAGCAGAAAGGAGAGGCATGGTTAGTCACCAAGGTGCTCCTTGAAGAGGTGGGTCTTCAGACGATGCTTGAAGACAGCGAGGGACTCCACAGCTCTGATCGGAAGAGGGAGTTTGTTCCAACACTGGGGAGTCAAAACTAAGAGAGGAGTCTTGACGCATAACTCTCTCTTCTTTTGAGCCGCAGAGGCTCAAGACGAGCCGTGCTTGAAGCCCTGAGGGGAAGAGAAGTGTTTTATTAATCTATTATTTGTAAATCCTCTATAATATCAGTACTTCTGTAACTAATTCTAGAACATTTGGAACCAAACTGTTAGGAGTTCTAAACTACACAAATGAATAAGTTCTAAATGCTTCTTTAAACAAGCTCTTTAGCTAATTAGTGCTGTTTAATTGTAGTGTAGTGTGCTGTGTGAACACTGAATAGTAATCATTGCATTGATCATTTTGTATTTATCATACATTTATGTGGCATTATAGCATCGTTTGCTGCTTTTTTTGTATATATTCCAACATCTCAAACTTCAGAAAAACTAAAGATTTATCATTATGTATAACAAATACGTCTTTGAGTATTGTAGTAAGGTTACACAATGTATTAAAAGTTTTTCAATATTGTGTATTAGCAAACAATTAAATACACTAATTTTTGTTTTTCTAATTATTTGTAATTGTTCATTTAAATAAATAACTTCTGGTATTCCGTTTTCCCTCCATAAAAAAGACTGAATAAAAAGAAGTTTTATGTTAGACCTACATTTGATGATTGGTATTGTTTAAAGTATCATTTGGACTCAAGCACTGTGATACTACACTTCCTGCAATCAGGAAGTCATGGGTTCGATTCCCAAGACAGCTACGCAGCTCTGAGGTACCCTGAGCAAGGTACCGTCCTCACACACTGCTCCCCGGGCGCTGTGTTCCTGGCTGCTTCGCTTGGTGAATGGGTTAAATGCAGAGGTGAATTTTGTGTGCTGTGGTGTGTTCACGTATGACAGAATGGTCACTTTCACTTTCACTTCACTTTAAAAGTCTGGTCTTAGGGCAAGCCTTATTAAGACCATGTCTTCATGATATTGCCCACCATCTTCTACTTTTGTATTTGAAAGATTTTAATAATAGTACCTCTCATAGTGGTACATTCAAATCAGTATATTCTACAACACTGATCAGCACATGGCACATCTGTCTCTGCCTGACTGACTACATCCCAGATACAGTCATTAATCAGGAAGACATTAAATGTGTATTTAATGACTGTTTAAAGGAGACATGAGATACTCTAAAATCTGTTTCACAGTCTGCTTCTAATTACTTCTTTTTGTTTTCAAATGTTTTGTAGCTGTTAGATTATGTTTTACTTTTGAGACATGTGTTGGTCAACAGTCAATCATCATGGTGATTTGAGCTTGATTAAACCAATGATTAGACAGCAGGTTAACTGGTCTGATCAAAAACACAGATTTCCATATTAAGACAAAACTCGTCAAGGCTGAAGTTAGTTTCTTTTCTCTCTCCTTTCCAATCCATTGATAAGTAAAATAAGAAAGCTATAAAATGGCTTTGATTCACTTTTCCACCCCAAGCAGGACTGAGAACATCCATAGAATCTGTTCATCTGTAAGTTCACCTGTCTGTCAAAATGAGATCCAATTCATCCTCAGAGTTATTGGATTTTATATACCAAGCATTTTATTAAAGGCAGAAGGATTAAATTGACCGGTGGCTTAATTGACTTGGTCATAAGTTGAGTTATTAAGCCCTCCTGCTGCTAACCCCCTGCCCCAGCCCCCTCCCCCCCCCGCCCCTCCTTCTGTGTGTATGTGTGTGGGTGGATTGAGATGTCTCTGTGGCCCACTCATCCGTTTCAAAAGAGGGCGGACAGCAATGCTTGTCCTTTGTTGAGGGTGATATAAAATGCTATACCGCCTGTGTGTGATAGTGTAAGTCTCCAGAGTCTCCAGCACAAAGGTGACATTTGCCAAGCCAACATATCCAACACACTGCTGCTGTCAGTAAAAACCATCAGAACAAAAAAATTATACCACATTTGAAGAACAGAGGGTAGTGTTACATTCAAAGTGCCAAAGGTCCCTAGCATTTCAATTTGAGAATGCTGCTGTTTAACTTGGTGAAGTTGTTAATCACTCTGTCATCGCAGCAGGGATTTTTTTTCCAAGGATTTCACCAGTGACCAGTTTAGCTGGGTGGTGGTGGGGATTGCTAGCAAGAAGTCTAGCTAACAAGAAGTCAAGGTAACACGCCCTTCCTTCTGTGCACTCGTAGACTAAAAATAATAATAATATTAATTTTAGTAAATAATATGTTCAGATTTTATGTATGAAGCTTTAGTCTCACACTCAAGGTCAGTGCTCAGTACATAAAATAGAACAAAGTGAAAACAAAGACGGTGACTGGCCACAGTGTTGTGTCAGTCATTTTGAAGAGGAGAACTACCCTATCACAGTACGCCGTCACGTGTTTCACAGGTGGGACTTATTTACAACTGAGTCCATTGAAACCCGAGAAGATTTGAGAAGATTTACATTGAAATGAAAGTGGCAGCTAGTGAAACATGTTTCACTGAAATTCTGTTTTACAGCTGTTGGTGGTGGTGCTGTTTCACATTTTTGATCAGAGCCAAGAACCTGAAATTAGGAGAGCAACCATATTTGTATGAGAATTTTTTGTTTCACACCAATAATAAAGAGATAGTTATTGTCACGGGTCGCTAACTGTTGAGCTGCCTGAGGCTGGCATAGGCTTTAAAGTCTCTGGCAATGACCCTAGCTGTCCTTCTAATGGGCCTAAGGAGTCTAGATGCTACTGACCCTGGGCTACATGCTACAGGCCCTGGGGCTGGAGTTTTAAGCTGGAAAGCAGGTGTGGGAGGCTGAAGCTGTCTGTGCACTGGGACGGGAGGCTAGTGTCGCCTCGACAGTGCTTGGGAGCTCAGCCTCGTCTGTGTTCGGGTCCTCAGCCTCGGGCACTCACTGCCCCACCTGAGGGCTCGCCTTCGGGCACAAGCCGGAGTGGTTGAGCACCGGTGGAAGCCTCAGACTTCCCAGGTCACTGGCAAAGGTTTCCTTTGTCTCCGGACTGCGGATTTCCTGCCTTGACAACCTGGGAGCCAAAGCAAGAGCTCCTCTGCGGCCAAGTGCAGGACGAAGGAGTCCACAACGTGCTCCAGCTCTATGAACGGGGATCTGTCGGCCCATCCATCCCACCAGAAGCCCAGGTCCGCTTCATCCTCCTCAGACTCATCACCAGTATTAGGGGCTCATCGCTCCATCTGCCGTGATTCTTGTTTGTATGGTCAGATAATCTGTCATGGGTTGCTGCTTTCTCCAGGCACGAAAGGCAGGCACACACACACATACACACACACACACCAGGGTAGTCGAAATTTTTCCTAAAACAACCAAGCCTGAGAGCCCAAATCCAATACTTTGATTTTCTAGCTAATAAAAGGAGAACAGGAACTACCATAAGCATGAGGGTTGACAGATAGCGCAGGTTGGTCACATGCCAACTTAAAGACGAAAACCCAAAACCCCAAAAACCAATCAAACACATGCATTAAACACAAACACAGGACAGCTAAAACTAATAACCAAACTAAAACAGAATACACTGAACTTAAGCAAGGGTAGCTCACCGTCACTGATCCCAGACCTGACAGTTATTACGTTTTTTTTGTATTATTTTTCTTGGTGAAACATTGTTTCACCTGTAGTCTTATAGAAACCGCCACTGCTGTACACTTCTGGTTATCCGTAGTCAACAGGAATATCCTTAATCAACAGGAAAATCAGACCAATTAGTGATTTCTTAAGAGAAAATAACTCTTACCAAGCAAATTACTTCAAAAATATATTTTAGCTAAACAAATATTATAAACATTACAAAGAGAAATCAGATCTACACAGTGTGCAATGTTTGAAAGAATAAAAAAACAGAGACATTCTTAAAACAATGCTTAAAGAAAGATCAGACAGCTAAACGTTGATTTGAAGCTGAGCTCAACCTTGTCCAGTCATATAGCCCAGCAGAGCTGTAAGACAAACAGAGGGAACAGTCAAGCTAATTAGTTTAGATTAGTCCTGTTTGACATGCATGGGTTTAAATCTATACAAATTTTGTGTAAAACAGTGAAGTACTTACAGAGTTGTCAATACTGAATGAGGTCCATGTTCAAGTTATTTTGCCTGGAAGTGAATTAGTTTACATTGCCAAGTAACTTCTGTATCATTGCTGCTATGTAAGTAAGCCGACAATGTTTAAAGGGATGTATAAACGTGAAAAATGCTACAAATTAAAACCTAAAATATTCTGATATTACCAAATGTTACCTAATCATTAAAGCACTGATACTTAAATTAATGAGGAACATGACTGACTTGAAGGTACTTGAACTGCCTTAATGAAACTGACTAGCTTGTGGAAATAAGGCCCAAAAATCTAATCATATTAAATAAGATTATTTAAAGATTCAAATTACATAGTTACACAAATTAGCACAATTAAATCAGAGAAGGTTGATTATACGGAGCTTCATTCTGTCAGCAGACTTCCTCTATCTCTGCTAAGGAGATCATGTTTCATGATGCTAATAGGTTCTCAGATGTGACAACAAAGCCGAAAGCCTCAGACGCTGCATGTACTTTCGTCCAAATAAGATTACGAAAATAAAAATAGGCCATAGTTATCAAGCAGAGGTGCTAACAAGCACTGGCTGTTTTGCTATTGGGGTTGTATTAAGCTACATTTTGAAGTCCCACAGCCGGGGCCTTTTCAAATTTGCAAGCTGCATTTGCATGTATTGTTATTATAAGCACACTGAACAGATGGAGCTCAAACATTCACCTGAAAATTTAGCTGAGCACGTTTTGTTCTAATTTTAAATTCACAGAAAAGTGTTGGGACTACAGGTCAGGGAGAAGTGGTATTTTTTTATAGAAAGTTTTAGAGTGAAAGATATTGTTCTGGGGTATTTTCATGCCATGGTGCAGTTTAAAATGTGCTTGATTATGATTAGAAATAGAAGACATTACTGGGAGAAAAGCTACCCTTACTGTGATTTACGTCAGGTGGAGGGTGGTGTCTGTGTGTGTAGGAAGCTCTGTGTGTGTGGGTTGGGGGTTGTGGGTGGGAAAGCAGTGCCTCATCAAATATTCATGCCATCTGAATATTTGTCACTATCTGCAGTGCACCTCAGGGTATCTATTACTCCCATTCTCACCAAATGAAAGCCATGTAGGCTCCAAGGATCCACACAATATTGGTGAATTATAGCAGCAAACAAGCATTTACGTTCACCAGAAAATTAAAGCACAGAATCCACACACCTTCACTTCCGACAAGCTTTAAGCTGTTATGTGCAAAGAGGAGCCAGTCCTGTCAGCTTCCTCTTCATGGAATGGAAAGTAATGAAAACTGAAGGTGTACTGCCAGAACAAAATGCTGTTGTTGTCAATAGTACTGCTGATGGGTTACAAAATAGTAGAAATAATTGGCAGTCTACCGTCTAGGATTGTGAAGAGAGGCTCCAATTACTAAAAGGAATCAGACAGTTCTCAGAAACAAAACACTCCTCTCCCTGAGTGAATTACTAAAGGACAGCCAGGTTTATTCGTTTTTTATGAAAGCAGGTGGAATATAATTACAGACAGAGGTGCTCTGCATTCAGAGAGCAGCACGCTGTTCCATTTCCTTTGATTTAGGGTGAGCTCTAGTGGCAGTGCCATGAAACATCAGCTCATTCGTCACAACATCCAATAATGAGAGTCTTGCTCTGGCCATGGTGTCAATGGCTTCTCACACAAGCAGATTAGATGCTGCTCAGCAATGACAAGTTGTCATGTTGCAATTGCACTTTTTATGTCAGATCGATCAAAATTATTAGTGTTAAGAATCTAAAAAAATACACAGACATTTACAAACACTAATTGGGCAGTTATAAAGGCTGTCTTCCACTGGCTTTTTGGAGGTAATATGTCTTTGAATATTACTAAAATGAAGAAGAACTGTTATGGAAGGGAGTTGGGACCAAATCACTCTCTAATCTCAGAAATCCTGAGAGTAAACGAGGCAGTTTAAGTCACTGGAGAGGCAGTATATATATGAAGTATCACTTCAAGTATCTTCACATCCATCTAAAAATTCCAACCCTATCCTTTTAGCTGACCATTCAACCATATACAAAAGGTTAGGATGGGACCCAAATCTGGAACTTCACCCACATCACCCACAGTAGATGCTTAAATATTTAAGCATTGTCCCAAATTAATGTATCAGGTAATTTTAAATAAAATACTGCAAAGCCTTTGACAAAAATGGTATTAATTCCTAATTTACCACGCCAAGGTTAATTATTATTTAATCATCTCTTTATTAAAGAAGACATCAGCAAAATATAAAAAAAAAAAACCCATAAAAATTAATTTTTGTTTCTGGTTGTAGCAGTGGATGGAAGTATTTTTCTCATCAACATTCAGATAGAGGCAGAAAACACTCAAAACACTGAGAAAACTGACAAACTGTTCCAAAGCAGAACACTTTATATCTTTATGTCTTATGCCTGACAAGCTTAAATAAAGAACATTTCCCAGTAGTTCGTCATTCAGTGCAAGGACTAAAAACTGTAATGAGGCTACTTTATTGATCACTTCCTTACTACTGCACATTTTGTAACTGGGTTTCCAGTGGCTAGTTTATCATTTCAATACAATTTCTATAACACAGCTGACCACCTTGTTCATAAGATGGGAGACTGACATTCCCTTTAAAAGATATTTACGGTCATTGGCCATTTTTTTCCCCAAATAAATTAAATTTCTTTCAAAATAAATTAATGTCATAGCACTGCAGCAAGTTTCTTGTATGAGAAAGTCGCCAATAGCTGCAGTAACTTTTTTTCCCCCAAACATTCTGCTTTGCACGGAAGCAGCCACCATACAGATATAAAATACTAACTCCATGGTGAAACTAAAATCGGCTGTAAAGAATTGCTATAGATTTACCAACTGTTATTCAGACGCCACTGTTTCCGAGCAACGTGTCAGCTTCTGTTCACGCACAAGCGTTCCCTGTAATTTCACGGGTTTTGGACCAGGAGTTATGCAGGTAAATTGCCATTTTGATTACGGCTCACGTTTGCATTTAAGCCCTTACCTATAAAGTGTGAAAGGGGCTATATGGTAAGAATGACTTGATTGCAACAATCACAATAAGCATTACAGCAGTTTGTTACAAGGAGAATAATAACTGTGACCTCTTTTGTGCTGCATTGCTTGTTCATTGCTTTGGCTTTTGCAAACACTTTTTTTGTGTCTTGCACTGTATTTCACACTAAAGCTGTTATTCTACTCAGACATGCAACACAGGCAGCAAAAATGTAAATGAGATGGTACATCAAATAATGGTACATCAAACATTGTATATTTGAAATAAACAACATTCAATCTAAGTCTCTAACTTTCTTGCCATTGATTTCTTTTACAGTTCCGTAAGCTCTGTGCATTAACTGTGTACATGCGAGGTACAAACTCCAGTATTCTGAGTAGCATGACAGTTCCAAGACAGTTTAACTAAACTACACTGAAATGTCCCACAGGTTCCAGCAATTAAATGGGTAAGTTTGAGGTACAACCTCCAAAGTACTGTGTAATTATCATGGGTAAAAAAAAAGATTGCCAAGATTGTCTAACTAAATTGCACTAAAAACTTCAAAAGGTTCAAGCAGACAAGGGGTGTTGAAAAATACCTCATAATTCGATTATTATATAGAATGACAAGGCGGTTGATAGAAAAACACCCATAATAAATTTTAGTGTACATTAAATCATGTTAGCTGGAAGGTAAATGGTAAAGCCTTACAAAAACCCAGGTTTTCCTATACATTCCAGATCTCTTTATGAAGAATTTTTGGGGGTTTTTTGTACTGCATTGTAGCCCTTTTCTCACATACACTCCTGCTATTGAACAATTCACTGAAATTGCTATAAGAAAAGCAATTTCATTCAATTGTATAATGTGTTGAGGGATGACAATAAAACCCAACTTGATGTGAACTTGACTGCTAATTAGAAAACTACATGAATCTCATTAGGATTTCCTTATGAATTAAAACTCTGACATTGGTGCTGTCAGACGTAACAGTTGCACAGGTGAAGTATTAATGCAGTAGTATATTTGTTAATTAGATATGTTGCCAGTGCATCTGTTCCACGCCTAAACTCTTAATAAAGAGTCTTCATTTCCCTGAACTGAACTTGTCTGTCTGAGTCATCAAAACAAGCCTCTGCTTATTACGACCCGTCAAATCTATTGCTCATCTTTTACGTGGAGATTTACACCTAAGCCGTACCTGACCAGACAGCAGGCAGGATAACTTTATGAGGAGTTTCAATCGGCGACCACTAGGAATTTCAGAGAGGTCCACAAGGACATGATTTATTTCATTCACAAGTCACATTCACATTCACTCAAAACAAGAATGAGCCCACAGTTAAGTAGGATTGCAGTAGGATTTGAAGGATAACAAAACGAGCATCAGATCCATCATGTCCTCTTCTTGATTTGTTGATTTGATTTGGTTCTGATCTTACTTTGTGATATCATTGTTGAGGTAACAGTTCCATCACACAAGCCAGCCTGCACACACTGAACTGTGTTGCGTACACACTTTATTAGTTATCTTTTCTGGCGAGCAGTTTATGTTTCAAAATTTAGTGTCGATAGCTCGTCTATTTAAGAGGCCTCTGAATCACGGCGTGCGACTGCAGAATTAGGTTACAGGTATATTTACGAAATTCAGCCTTGGTGCAGAATTACAGCCACTTAGAGTCAGTCCCAAAATGAGATTTCCCTAGGACGCGCCGTTTCTGTGTCTGTAGCTTTAAATGATAATAAGGAGAAGAGAAGCGGAGTGAGGAGGAGACACACGGAGCAAGGTGGAGGGAGGGGCCAGCTTGTGGCCATGGTACCATGCGCTAACGTTTACAGTGTATAACAATGGCTGCTGCGGTCACGTAGCTGGTAAAAGACAGATGTCTGTAGTAAGATTTAGGACATTTCCTTGATAGCCCCGTTGCTGGAAGACTTCAAATGTTACCCATTCTCATCTGATCATCCTGGTTTGCAGAGGTGCTCACTCAGTCATTTCAGTGAGGGGAAAGATAAATATTGCGTGCACCATAACATTAACAGCAGCACGGTTGTCCAAATAACAAAGAAGTACAACACTTGAGTTAGTGTGTGTTTTCACACAGAACTCACACACACATGCTATCTACCATTACATTTGCGGCAGCGCTAACTGGCCTGTTTGCTGTTAGCTGCAGAGCTAATAATACAGCCACATTCTAAGGATAAAAAGCTAGGTAACCACATACAGCAAAGCAGCAAAAATATACAGCGTTACATTGACTTACTTGTCTGAACTGATCCGGACTTAATTTTCAGCCGTTCAGCAAGACCAGCTCTATACTGTGTTGACGCATTTCCAGAGAAAATAAAAGTAACCCACTGGTTCTTCAGAGGCTCGCATGAAGGAACTAAAAATACATTTGTGCTCATTTGTACATCCAAGCACTAAGCAACTGGCATGCTTCACTCCTTTACAAGCCATGATGTCTCTACAGGTAAAAGTGGTCTCTCACACATAGCATTGACAGTTGATATAGGTAATTTTTTGGACAGCGGGGCGTAATTCTCTAGGCGGGCAAAGCATGAAAAAGGGGAGGCAACCTTTCCCCGTATGATGTCATATGGGGCCAAATTCCAGACTGGGCCACCTGAGCTGTCATTCTCTCAACGGCGGAGTTGGATGATCAAAGCATTCTTTACACCTATCGACATTTCTAGCCACTGCAGGACCATAGGTAGGCTAGAGGAACTCGTATTAATGTTTAAACATCTCATAAAATCTCATAAAGTGTCATGGGGCCTTTCATAAATCTCATAAAGTGTCATGGGGCCTTTAAATTCAACTAAGGCAGGAACCAATGACAACTCATAATACAAGTCCCACATGGTGGCCTCTAGCGGCCACTGACCGGGACTTCACGCCATGAGAACAGAACACATTATTTAGATATATTAGTCATAAAAATAGCATGTTTAATGTAAATGTATATATTATGTTAACAAATACATTTAATTGTAAATCTCTATGTACCTACAATTTTACATATTTTTTTTTATATTCAAAATGCTAATTTTTATTATATAAATAGCACTATAATTTACCATTATACTTTCTTTAACACTGATGATTTGAAGCCTTTATTAGCTAAAGTAGCCCAATACTTCACAGAGCCCTTCATTATTGGTCAGACTGTGAGATGTCACATATTGCAATGTTGAGACTACTATCCATGACTGTAGACCTTCAAAAAGGGCTCCTATTATGATATGTATAATGCACTGTTTGGGTGCAGAAGGACCCTGCATATTTTTTATTTGCTCCAGGCAGCTCATACTTGTTCCTTATTAGAGTAAGACAACACTACTAAATGATTTAAATGTTCTTATTAAGGTCACATGGCCTGGAATCAGATTCATTTCCAAACTAGGATCCTGTGAGAACATGGTTCTGATCTGATTTAGAGATCATATTTGAATGTTCACACAGCACTGAGAATTAAAAACATCAGGTCTGTGTCACATACAGGAACATCACACTTCAACCAGGTAATATAAACATAACCAACGATTTTCCATTTCTGGACTTCCAGCCCAGCATTACCTCATGGATGTGAATTATGGGCATAGATGAAGTGACACTTTATCTCGATAGCTAACACAGACATGACCCTTCTGTGTTGTCATCCTACTGGTCAGTTCTGAGCTGAATGTGCCTCGGGCATGCCAAGAAGGCTGGTTCCCCAGGGGATTGAGGTGAGCAAACTGACCTCAAAGCCGACCTGACTTCACTGCTGCAGTCAGAGTGTGAGCCTTCATCCATCAACTGGTCACTTAGCATTATTTTCATCCATCAGTCTGTCATGGGTTACCAGCACATTCTTAGTCACAATGTCGGCCAAAGCCAGTCAGAGCTTCCATCACGGGGAGACAAACCACAGAAGCCCCGTCGGACTCGTCCATCACAGCATTACTATGAAAGCATATGCCGGCTAAGGCATGTCATCACTTTCCTTCCATTGCCAGTGACCTCAGATGGTAGTGGAGGGACATGTAATTGGCCCATCAACAGGCTGTTAGCACAAAGTGCTCCAAAAGAGCCTGTAAATGGTATTCAAGAAGAAAAAAATCCTTGTGATTCAAAAAATGGTTTTCAATTACCCTGAATATCATGTGAATAAAGTCAAGAAGATCAATAAAACAATTATTTAATACAAGTCTTACGATCAGCTGGCCTCAGACAAAATTATATAGATCCACCTTCTACTCAGGAAGGGCTCAGGCATGATTGAATTTCCAAAGAGCAATGAGATTTGAGCGTCATTTAAATCTGAAGCCATTAGCAGTTCCACAAGGGTGGATTGTTGGTCTGATAAGTGGGTGGGCCCATCATAAGGAGGCCCTAGCCTAAGAACAGAAATGTAAACAAAAAAGCAGATGAA
>JBBIGB010000011.1:13180726-13193649 GCA_037577075.1 Alestopetersius hilgendorfi | reverse complement strand
TCA
This sequence comes from Alestopetersius hilgendorfi, assembly GCA_037577075.1. Lineage (NCBI taxonomy): Eukaryota > Metazoa > Chordata > Actinopteri > Characiformes > Alestidae > Alestopetersius > Alestopetersius hilgendorfi. The sequence continues at coordinate 13,193,646 of JBBIGB010000011.1, read as the reverse complement.
TTTGATGGACGCTTCCGAAAGAAAGAATCCAGACTCGCTTGCTTTGAACAGGCCATGATTTATTGAGAGCTCTCATAACGCGTGTGTCTGTGAAAAGTTTGGAGAGAATGAGAAAATGGGCGAGAACGCTGAACATTCTAGAATGCTGAAACAAGGGGCGGGCCGTGAAGTCGAGGGGGCGGGGCAGGAAACGCAGTGACAACATGGCTGAGATCAGACCTGATCTGACTGAATTTTGATCGATGCAGAAGCAACACTCTCACGGACCAGCACCGGTCCGCGGCCCATAGTTTGAGAAACGCTGACCTAAGCCTTCTGGAACAGAATCTAGGTCTTTCATTAGGTGTTGCAGACACCTTTTGGATGTGGTTTGAGAATTAGTGTGACTTACTGTAAGATGTGAAAATAAGGCCCTGTCCACACGTACACGGGTATTTCTGAAAGCGTATTCCTGAAAGCTTTTTCTGTGCGTTTTGGACTTTCGTCCACACGTTTGTGAAAATGTAGGTTTTTAAAAATTTTTATTTTTATAAGGTTTTTAAAAATTTTAGAAAACTCTGCGTTTGCGTGTGGACACTCTTGGTTGAGATGTATGGTCTAAGTGGATATTTTTCATGAAATTATTTCTGTAAATCTATTTATTTGCGATTAAGAATATTTCAAATGAGTCATGTCAAATGGGTATCTACATGTTGTGCTGGATGGAGAACCAAAGAAAAGGTCTGACACTGCAATACCCTTCTTCTTCTTCTTAAATGTTTAGACTAGATTACTCCCACCACAAAACTGTCAGCATCAAAGGCTTTACCAAAGTGTCACTTGACAACTCTCCAATAAACTATGGGCAAACAGATCTCTGCTTTAATTAGCCCAAGATGCTGAATGAGGCAATCTTGTTAGCCATCTTGTGAGCCACACAAATAACACTTTCCACAGCCATTTCTAATGAATTTATTCTTTATTTTTCATGTAGTTAATGCATGACCGAAGGTGGATTCCAACAGAGCCGCTAACAGAGCCACTGTGATCTCCTGAGGCCAGATGTTCAGCAACTGCTCCATAACTTCTTCTGACAAGGCATTTATCATGTCTATGGAACACTCCTTTAATTTCATTTGCCATCACACTGAAAGGCATAAAAACAAAAGAGAAACCGATATGGGCACACATTCCTCCCACTGCTGTGTGTGATATGCTACTAATGACATAATCCAACAATAAGTGTGTTGCATGTGACCCCTCTCCACACATGTCGCGAAGAGTCACAGGCACTGTGACTGCAACCCAACAGAAGCTTTGAAATCTGCTTTCAGAAAATCAAAAAAAAGATTAATTAGCACTGCAAATATTTCGCCAATTCCTTGGAAGCGCTGTCATTTGGTCTCATGGTGCCCTGTGCAAAGTAGCAGGCAATAAGAGGCTGCTATTTTATTTGTTCAATAAAGTTTCCCAAAAGCCTGGCCCCATATTCACACACTCCAGGGAAATATTCTCTCGTTACAGGCTGCACTAGTAGATGGGGAAAGAAGCAATAAAGTCGATTTTATCCGAGCATAAGAGAAAATGAAAACCTCCAAGTGACACTCCCTTCTGTAATTGAACTCATCGAGCTGACTTGTGTTGTCTCATCCTTGGAGAAACATCAGAGAAAATTACTGCTGGGATGAAGATCATATACTTAAAAGGATCATGCCATGATTGATTGTGCTCTGGAAGTGATTAGGGGATTTTTTTTCTCACTTTATTCGTTTTATCTCCATACTTCCCCAGCTTTACTTTCTTCCTGCTCACTGCTGTTTTATTGGCCAGCAGCAGGTCAGAAAGCAATGCCATAAGCAACAGGCAGCAACCTGTTACTTTCTCTCCCATGGAGCTGAATGGCCAAATGTGATATACGCAAGCAAAATCCAGACAACAGAAATTCTTTTCTGAGCCCTGATGTCCAACACAGTTGGGAATATTTGCATATTCTCTAATTTAATTGAGTTTTTAATAAATGCCACATCACTGAAGAGTGATGTGACACTGCATTACCAAAGTCTTACCAGGCTGAGCTATGAGTTATAAATATAGGTTTCACTTTTGCTTCTTATAGTAAGATCCATCCCTCAGAAGTGAAAAAACATTTGTTTTCTCCACTCTGGGTCTAGAAATTGGACTATTCTAAGGTGACAGTGTGGTTCATTTAATGGGAGCATCTATTCAGCTGATCACTTCACAGATTTTGCATATCAATGCAGGCATCGGAGATTGAAATCCATTCCATTTTATAGATAGCGCTTTGATGGTCTTCCATTATGTAGATGTCACCCCGAGGTCAAATGAAAATGCCATCCCAAACTGCCAGACGGTGCAGTGAAGGCTCAGGGCCGGCTCATATAGGGAGATATATACTCGCATAGAATTTCCTCAGAATCTTTCTGTGAGGGCCAAGATACATGGAGATTATCACTGCTGGGTCTCTTAGTTCCTTCGGTCTGTCATTTGGTGTACTAGAGGCAAGACATCTAGTTGGTTAAAAGAAAAATCACTGCTTAAATGTGGTTTATTTTGTTTATTAAATGGCCAATATCCTACATTTTTCTAGTATTTTATCAGAATCAGAATTGTGTTTATTGTCCAAGTATGTGAGCAAGCACATACAAGGAATTTGATTCCTGTTGATAGTCTCTCTCAAGCACAACAGTATAGAACAACAATAATATGTAAACATACAATGAACAATAGGCTGAATATCATATACAATAATATACAATCTACAATATGAATATGCAATATAGTATATTTATATATACTATAAAGATAATGTATGTTCATAAAACTCAGCATTTGCTGATTCAGTCATTCACAGATTTTCCCTCAGAAGTGAATGAATAATTTCTATACAGTTATATTTTATACATTTCCATATAAAATATAACTGTATACATTTGTGGTACTGCCGAGACAGCGCATCTTGGGACGGTGAAATACCCCAGTACTCAAAGGTGGGAGGTTTGAAAGTAGCCAATCCAAGAGCATTATTTATTTTTCCTTGCTGCTGATTGGCTGCTGCCCTGTGTAGCATCTCAGTTGTTTCTCAGAGTGTCCTTGTGTTATTTTTGTTCTTCTTAAATTGTAATTTAAATTTAGATATTACTGTATTTACTCTCCTTATACCAAAGAAAATGAAAGCGCATACCAAAGAATATACACTTGCATTACAGTACAGTCTATATTGGGGTAACATCTGTATTTTACACTTCAGTGTACACAGAATGGATATGGGTATACCTTTACATTTTCTTTAAATGTAATATATTAAGCTGAGTTTAAAATGAAATAGTTTTGGGAGAATATTTGGGGGCATATTTAGGATTTAAAATATAAAACAGCAAATTTTTGGCATTTTTACCACATTACATATGTGTTTTTTCTCTATTTGCGGGTGCTCTTGGAATGTAACCCCCTCAAATGTCAGGGGTTTACTGTATATACATATTTTTTGTACATATTATATGCATATACAGTAAACCCCCGCATTCCGAGATTTTTCCAAGATTTTGTTATGTGGTAACAAAATGCCTATTTGTATAGGGTAAACCCTAAACATGCCCCGAAACACAAAACACTTTAATTTCATTTAAAGCTCAGCTTAATACATTACCATTAAAGAAAATATAAAGGTAAACCCATATTCATATGTACAGTTTGCAATGAACTCCCGCAGTGCTAGAATGTAAAATATTACCCCTGTAATTCATGCACTGACATTTTCTTTGTTATAAGCAGGTAAATGCAGTAATGAATTCATTTAATTTACTTTACTTTACTTTTCAGATTGGCTACTTTTAAACCTCCCGTCTCTGAATATTTCCCCGTCCCAAGACATGCTTTCTTTGTGTTCTCTGAACAGTACCAAAACATTTATAGTTATTTTTTATATGGAAATATAGCTGAATGTATGTTACTATTTAGGTTACAAAATTATATTTTCCTTAATAATTTAGCACTAAAATGCATGAAACATTATATATTGTCACGAAAAAAGCTGTGGTGTCTGGGCCTCGTCTGCCACGCCCCCTCATCTTCCTGCTGGGTTTTTTATTTTTGGGCGCAATGCTTAGCAACCCAGCATGAGGACAAGGGGGTGTGGTGGACGAGGCCCAGATGTCCCAAAAGCAAAAAAATGAGTGGGATATCTGCATTTTTGCAGGGTTTCAGCAAACAATTATTAGTGTTGTTTTTAGAAAAAAGCTGCAATGGACTGAAACTGTGACTGCTGATCTGCTTTGCTGTGGGGGTTTACTGTAAATAAATACAACAGTGTGTAAACCTACAAAGGAGCTAATCAATATGATATATTTCATTTATTCCCTGATTGCATTTATGCTTATGATGCATGGTTTTATGTATCAAGAACAGGCATAATTTATTTTCCATCCTTTCTTTATCCATTTGCATTTAAGACATTTAGCAGATGCTTTTATCCAAAGCGATTTCCATTTTCCATTCATTCAGTTTCTTTACCTTGAGATGCTCTTGGGTTGCTTTTGCAGTATTGCTTTTGCAGTTCCACTGCAAAGTGCCTCCCAGTCAGTTTTGCTGAATCTGAGCATAGAGCACACTTGATCATTCATCTTGCTACTTCTGACAGCAGTCACATCATCAACAAATAGTGACTCAGTTTCATTACACTGCCTCCACCAGGTTTTGCAGATGATGTGGTATCATGAGCTGTCCCATTCTTTCTCCACATGTTTCTCTTCCAAACACTCTATCCAGAACTCGCCAGGTTTTTTCAAGACGTTTACTGGTTAAATCTATTCTAGTTTTCCTATTCTCTAGTGTTACCAGAGATAACGATGTATGCACATTCAGGAAGGTAATTGTATTTGCATTCATGATAAAGTTATACCCCCTGAATTGTCCTTAAATTAAACCTAAGTTAACTTAAGTACTTTAATCAAATCTTGATTGCTTTGTTGTAGAATGCGGAGAGAAAATTACAGAAATTGCATAAATGTTTAGATACTTATGGACCTAATTGTGCATTGATTCTAGTAAATTAGCAAACGACAACTGAATATCATAAGAATATGCCATGTCTGTGTGTGTTAACACTTCATTATACATTATAAAAAAGTGTTGTCTAAATGTGGCCTGGTGGTTAAGGAGTTGCCCTTGTGAATAGAAGGCCATGAGTTAAATTCCCAGGAATGCCAATAATACCACTGAGGTACCCTTCAACAAGATGCTGTCTCCACCCCCTGGTCCCCGAGTGCAGCATCATCAGCTATGCACTGTTTCACTTGGGTGAAATAAGTTATTGCAGAGAACAGAGTCATCCTGTTCACACTGTTATGTGTTCAGGCATAACAAAAACTGTCACTTTATTATTAAACCGATGTATTAGTATTAAAATACAAGAATAAATTGTTTGCTCAAACGATATTCTGTATGTAGGACAATGCATTTCATATCATGTATAGATAAACATATCAAGTAAAACCTATCACACAATATCATGCGGTGTCACACCATATGAGTTTTAGGCACTTTGTACAACTCTGGCCTTGTGTTGTACAAGCTTATATGAACATCATACAAGTTTATGTAAAACATCACACCAAAAGACACTGGGAAAGGGCACTGAAGTGGGAGTGTGCCACTTGATTGATTGAAAAAATAACAGCTCAACATGTAACCTTTCCATGTTCATCTGAGATGTTTTCTGTACATTCTGATTGAACAAGGACTCTTCCTCATTGAGGGTGTCCAAACAACACACTGTCACAAGATACAATATCCATTTCTGGGACAAAATATTTTTTATCAGAGCTTACTCAAAACCCTATGCCTGGGCTTTGAAAAGTACAGAATCAACAACAGACATGTGTTGACACTGTACTTTAGTGTTGCATTTATTTTTCTTTTTCAGCTTTGAAGATCAACTTTGAAGCAGTTCAGGGCAGGCCCTTTTCCATTCCAGCATGACTGCGTCCCAGTACACAAAGCAAGGTCCATAAAGACAAGGTTGGATGAGTTCAGTGTGGAAGAACTTGACTGGCCATACAGAGTCTTGATCTCAACTCCATCCAGCACCTTTGGGATGAACTTAAACGGAGATTGCGAGCCAGGTCTTTTTGTCTGACCTCATAACTGCTAGAATGAATGGGCACAAATTCCCACAGAGACTCCAAAATCTTGTGGAAAGTCTTCCAAGAAGAGTGAAAGCTGTTATACCCACAACGGGGGGACCAACTGATGTCTATGTATTTGAAAACAATATCATTAAAGTCCCTGTTGGTGGGACTTTGGTCAGGCACCCCAATACTTTTGCCAATTTAGTGTAAGTTTAGGTATAGATTTAACATTTGATTTGATAGAATTTCTTATTTCTTGTTACTTGTTAGTTAAATGTAAGGTGAGCATCTACAGAACATCTGCAAGGGCCAATCAAAATAAAGTGTTGCTTTGCATGTTTGTTTAAAAACTATAAAAAAGTGAGTGATGAAATGCATGACTATTTAGTCTATTGTTTTATTATTTAGGTTTATCACCAAATGATCATGCACTTTTACCACCCAAATGCTCTGATTGTGCTTCAAACAAAAACAGATGGGATCAAAACACTTGGTATAACTTCAGTATTAATAGGCTGAGGTAAACTGCTGTAGTCTGAACACACATATACAGCAGTGCTGTTTTTTGTGACATCACAAACAGGCTGTTTTTTAATTTAAGTCTAAGAACCATATTGTCTTTGCAACAAAAACTTGCATGTACAACACATACCCTGATATACAAGACTTTGTTCAGACAGCGACAATATTGAATGAACTAGGGACTGAATGACATGCACTGAAACTTTAGCAGCGCTTACTTACTACATTACATTTTTTTATTAAAAAACATCCTTCCATAATATAAGCCCTACCCTCAATATTCTGCCTTTATCTGAGGAATTCATATTTAAATTTGTGTAAGCCATTCAGCGTTGCTAGCTGTCTGAGCTGTATGTACGTATACGTTTATAATCTATGACATACATATGGCACAGTCTCCGTTACTTCAGCTGCATGTCATCTCCTGCTATGTGGTTCCATCTGTGAGAACATTTCAAATAGACACATATGCTTGACTCATGCCATCTTTATCCAGTCAAGGAAGCAAAGAAAACATGCATTGTGCAACACTACCGCATTGGTGATGTCTGACTTCAAGAGGAGAAAAGCCCAAGGTTGCAAGTGGAAGAATTTCAATGCTTTCATCTGCGTTTCCCTGGGAACACTTTTTTTCTTAATCAACAAGTACAATGGCTCTCTGCCTCAGCCTAAGCTCTGAATCTATGATTGCTTTTGTTGCGCAGCAGCACAGTCTCATTGGAGTTCTACTACAATATTCAGGTCCTCACATAAAGAGCTGAAGGCGCTAAGAATCACACAACCTTGAGAGTCAAGGCCTCCGATTTTCAGAGAATACTGCACATTTCGAAAGCGGAAGGCAAGATGTTAGGTGCGAAAAAGGCAAAGCAAACAGGTGTAGGAAGTGTGCATTTAAACACTTGTCTTCTCTTTAGTGTACTTAGTGAGTCGTCAAGAATCTTAACTTTTGCAAAGAAAAAATGCGAAAAAAACAGAGCCATAAAATCCATGACAGCCTGTTTCCACTTTGAAAGATGCAAATATAAGGAGGTTGTCAGTTTCCATCTAGTAAAGTTGACAAATCTCAACAGGACCTTCTCATGAAAGGTTCTTTGTATATCTCCTACTGTGTCTTCCAGGAACCAAGCCCAGAGTTCTTCAGAGATAGATGTTGTTTCAATATGTTGGACCAAATTGCAAATAAATGCTTGTCTTTACAGTAACAGGCAAAGGGAAAACAATATTTCAAAATATTAGCTACTAGCTGGTGTGATTGCTATCTAATGCTATAAATATTACTGTTAGCTAGCTAGGTTGGTGTCAAGCCAGCTGGATGAATTATTTATGAAACGTTCTTTTCACTTGCATTTGTATAGAAAGTAGATGCACAACAACTGATGCAGTCACTAGGGATGTACAATGATGCATGTCACACTGGAATCAACAAATAGTTACGTAAATAGTAAAATTCAGTATGTATGATGCTTCAAACTGATAGTCTGATAGCATGTAGTAATGTAATAAATGCAATAAAGTTGGATGCAATAAAGAACATTTTCAATTCAATATACTCTTTCTATATACCGGTACGTTTGCTCCAAAAAGGACAGTGCAAATAAAATCAAATAAAGAAGCAAACACATTAAAGGACGTCTCTCAACCTATACTTGGCTTGCAATTACATTTACACTACCTTTACATTCATTTAACATTCTTTAACAGGGAAGAGTCTGTGTTTCTTATTGTATTTGAAATTTTGTATGGAAATTTGATAATACAAAGAAGTGTAAAAGAATCAAAATAGTTTTTTCTTTCTACAAAACAAGACTTATCAAAATTATGTATCTTTTTATCATGCAAACACAAATGAGGTGCTAACTGAAAGTTTCCCTTGTTCCAAAGTGAAAAGTATTTAAAAAGTAAAGTGGTCACACTACACCTGAACACACAGTGTGAACAATGTGAAATTCTTATTTGTGTTTAACCCATTCACCAAGTGAAGCAACGGGCAGCTAGTGATGTAGGGCCCATGGACCGGTGTGGGGATTGTATCTTACTCGAGGGAACCACTGGCAGTCCTGGGATTCCAACCCACAGGGGCAACTCCTTTACCACCAGGCTGGTGGAAAGACGGTTTATTTTGCCACATAATGGTGGGTCTGGGAGGGTTAGCCAAAGAGTATAGCCGGTGCTGGGTTGCCACTTCCTCTACAAATCGCCACTCAGCAGTCATTATGGGCTAATGGCCTATGGAGCACTGTGCTGCCATACTCAGTCCTGGAAATGAGACAGGACTGGAGAAAGTGGGCAGGAGTCTGAGAAGAGAGGAAACAGACAGTTGGTCCAGTCACTGATAATGAGATAATTAGACCATTGTCTTTTTCTGGCATTTGAGAAAGCCTTGAAAAAGAGCAGCTCCAAGTCAGCCATGGGGCCAGAGCTTGCAGAGAATGCATTAACCCTGCACTCTCCGGCCAGCAAGGGGGGAGGCATTCCCCCACGGGACGCTGCCGTCCTCTGCCAGTGTTATTTCCCGGACAGATTGCACACTTATTGCATTTTGACCCGTTTCGCTGCCCTGTATCGATTTTTGAAGCATTATGGCAATATGAGGATAAGGAGGGGGGGGGGGGGCTTCTCTGAGTGAAAGCTGTAATAAGCTTGTTTTGTCCCCTCTTCCCACTTCTGCCAGCTTTGTTGACACGGTGCTCCTCTGGTCGATAAAATAAATTCCTCAGCGAGTGTCTTGGAAATATTGCCTTGTCATGCAGCTTCCTCTTCAGACACAGGGGAATAGGACGTTAATCAAATAAAAAAGATCACATTTCAATCAGACCCTTACATTTTCTTGCTCTCAGCTACAGGCCCAATGGCACAGGATGTGTGAACCTAGCACTGAAAAGTCAGCCCTCCACTACACACCAAAATGATACTTAATTCAATTACACACAATACCACAGAGCAGAGTCAACAGAACTAAGCAAATGGCCTATTCATGCTCCATCCGGAAATTCCTTATTTTTTATAGTAAAGTTACAAAAGTAGGCATTTTGACAGTTTTTCATGAGCTACATTTACTCAACAACAGAATTCAGTGATATTTGCTATAAGTATCGTAATCTTCCAACTACACACTAATACCAATCCTGAAAAGGTTATGACTACCACATACTTCCTTCAAATCACAGCATCTTTTCAAGCACTACATAATTTGACAGCTTAAAGGAGAAGTTAAAGGAGAAGTTCAGTGTGAAATGGACCTGGGGTGTATTGAAACATGATAACGAGTATGAACTTTTGTTGAGTAGCCCACCTTCATTCACCTGCCCCCACCCCCATTCCGAAACACAGCACTTTTAGCCGATGCTAACCTCAAGGCTCTACTAGGCCGATACCGCTAGCGCTTGGGGCATCAAAGAGCCAGTGTGGGTAAATTGCTATTTTTACACCATTAACAGGCTCAAAGTAGCTCAACACATCATTTCTACAATTCTGAGGGTCATGACATGTAAAATGAGACATTGAGAACTTTGAAAGCGCACAGGTAGTTTATTAAAAAGACAGTTTATACAGGCAGTACTTTCAGGGAATTTTTCGGTTGCCGCCATCTTGAAATTAAGGCACGATAAGTCGATTGATGAGCATGAACGAAACTACAGCTGATTAGTCACGTGAATACTCCCATTAGTTGTAGACTGGGGTTGGTGCAACAAGTGTTCACAAATTCACGCATTTCCACAGAAATCATTTTGCAATTTGTTGCCCTATCCTACCTGTTCGAATATGCTTATCAGTCGACTTATCGTGCCTTAATTTCAATGTCATTACCAGATACAGCAAGGCCAGTTGTACGCTCTTGGGTCACAGACAGCTGTAGCATCGCTGGGAATCGAACTTGTGATGGGTTTTGCGAAGACAAATGTTTCCGACCCTAAGCCTGAGGGCACACTGCTCTTCTCCTTTGAGTATTTTCACTGTGCCCAACACACCTGATCCAACTGATCAGTTCATTAACAACTTCTTACTGAGCTAAAGTGGGTTCATTAAAGCTGGGAAAACAAATATGCAGGGCAGTATGCCTCCAGGACCAGGGATTAGAATCACTGGCTTAAACAGTGGTGCTGCTCAGAAGCTGAATGGGCATTTTTCCAATGTTTTGTAAAGATTTTCCATATAAGCAACAGTAGCTACAACAGTAGCTACATTTGTGGGTGGAGGATGTATAGGGTCCCTGTAATTAATGTAGCTTTGTTAATAGGTAATAGCTCGCTTGGCCATATTTTAAAGTATCCCTGTGGCTTCATGCCATTCATTCAGTCAGTCATTAAGTTTCTCTCCCTTTAAGTTTCTCTGTCTTTCCCCTCCCAGTGTGTCCCTTTGTGGTAGAAGCAAGGTAAAATACGTCTGTCTCTATGGTGCATTAGTCAGTTTTTAAAATGTATTATTGATTGGCCCACGCTAATCACCATCTCGCAGCACTAAAGACCAGACAAAGTGCTCAGGCAGCCTCTTCAGTCAACACCCAGGATGCAGAAAGCATGTTCGTAAAACTTTGCCATTATCCATTTCTCACCATTTAACTGTCATTAATGTTCTGCCAACCCTTGAAGTGTGCAGTGATGTGGCAATGGAGCTGCTGAGGCTCATGTATTTTTATGAAGCTTTTAGAAACATTTCAAATTAAACATCTAAGTGTATCTTAGGAACAGAGAGGTCTAAATACAGGTGGGACCATGGCTCTCTCTGAATCAATTTATGTATGACAGACCAAGGATATCTTGGAAATTTAATAGGGGTATTAGAGAGTTATATCTGAGCAAATCGTAGCTGCTTGATGGTAAACTGAGCAATGTCATTACCATATTAGGCATCCTGAAAGCGGATGATGTGAGTGAGGCCATACGCTCCACTGTGGTGTAAGACCGCATGACATCACTTCCCCGGCTGGTCACCCAGGACACTTAGGGCCAACTGAGTCATGGGACAACAAGATCAATAGTTACGCAGTATTAGATCTGAGCTTGAATAAATAGTTTTGCCTCTCAGATTATGGCAACCAGACAGAAATAGAAGGCTGAAATGGAAGGCTGAGTGTGTGCTGATAGAGCGATATAGTTAGGGTGAGGCAGTTATAGCATATTTGCAGATGACGAGCTTTCACAAAAACAAATGCATTAGAAATTTCAGTTTTTATGTATCTGCTTAACTTTACACATCAGGAAAGCGTCCTCTATATCTGTTTTTAAATCACTTCTTAAAACGCACTTGTTCACTTTGGCCTTTGACACAGTTTGACATGTTGACATTTTTAAAATCTGGTATGATAATTTTATTTCTTGCCAATTTTAATGTAATTTTATGTGATTTATTTATTTTTCTATCCTGTAGCACTTGTCAACTTTTGTTGTTTGAAAAGTGCGCTATAAATAAACTTGCCTTGCCTTACAAATAATACCTGTCAGAACCTGGTGAACAGTTAAAGACTGCAGTCACCTGAGGGTACATAAATTGTATCAGTCATCAGTATTTCATCAGTGACGCCATTTCCGAGCATGTAACTGAACCGCTGAAGAATCCTGACTGGACAAATAATGAATATTTTTGGAGGTGGTCCACAATGATAAACAGAATGAATAAAAATGTGCTTAGCAACAGCTTAGCAGCTGTACAACTGTCTGTAAAGGTAGATCTACCTGTAAAGGTAGATATTATTGCTGCTACATTTATTTATATAAATACATATTTAAAAATGTACTTGCATCTATACTTATATTTACTTGTACTCATTTCTGTATTTTATTTGGGTTTCAGAAAATGTCCATATTTTAAATTATAATTTACTTATTGTTTTAATGTTTGCACAGTCAGAAAGGTGTGGTTCAGGATACGTTTCATTGTGTGTTGTACTTGTATGACTGCATGTGACAAATAAAGAATCTTGAATCTTGAATCTTGATCTAGATTAAACTCATAAAGCGCCAGGTTAGTAGACACTCAATGTAAGGGTTTCTAACAAGGGACTGAAAACAAAACAGTTACTAAGATACCGAAAGACTACTGTATTCACAGTGTTCATTTTAATTTGCCTAGTGATGTATTCATAAATGTATCAGGAAAGCTCATAAAAGATAGTCGTGGTTTTCTAAACTCTCCTGTCCCGGCTAACAGAGTTAGCACTAAGAGAGAAATGCTGTGGGCTTTGTAGATTATGGACACTCAGAGACTTTTAAGATTAGCTTTTCCTCCATACCCGCTTTGTGTGTGTGTGTGTGTGTGTGTGTGTGTGTGTGTGTG
>JBBIGB010000011.1:13154879-13180626 GCA_037577075.1 Alestopetersius hilgendorfi | reverse complement strand
GGCAGCTTGATTATTAACTTAACTGGGTCGTGAATCTAGTTCCTGGTCCTATTATTTGCAACGTTGTCCGCTGTTTGAGTATAACTACCATCAAACTTCTTTCATAAATGTAGAAGACATACAAATGTCTATTCATCTTGAACAGTGCTGCTTCTTCATAACCCCATGCCCTAGTTGACAGCTGAGCTTTCCCCTGCATTCTCCACTCGACAGGGATCTTCACTGTGCCTGTGGATGGACGCTACCTGATTGCAGCCGTCCTGATGGCTGCGAAGCACGAGCGGGTTGAGGCTGTGCTTTCCGTGTCCAACCGCAGTGTGCAGAAGCTGGACACAGCAGGCTACTCTGGGCCAGGTGGACGCCTCACTCCACAGCCATGCATGTGTGGAGGTTCTGCCTCCTTCAGCGTCATCCTCTCTCTACAGGCAGGAGACCGAGTGGCACTGGTGCGTACAGCTGGGGTCCTGGCCATCTCAGAGGCTAGAGAAATTCTGTCCACCTTTAGCGCCGTCTTCCTCTATTCACCTCAAGGCCATAGATAGCCTCCAGAAGGAAGGAAGAAAAGGGAAAGCACACTGGAGGACTGCTAACACTAACACTGCAGCCTGTTGCATTTCAAGAGAAACAGCAAAGCTAGCGCTGAGGTGATTTTACACAATTTTATCTCTTAACCCACCCAAAAATGGTAAACAAAATGGCCAAAAGTTGTGGATACCTTTTAAATAATGGTTTAGCTGTTTTAGCAACACCTATAACTAAAAGGTGAAGCTAACAGGGTTTAAAAAATACATATATATATATATAAAGGGCTGTAACGGTACATGTATTCGTGCTGAATTGTCACGGTACATGGGTCACGGTTCGGTACATGATGTCTTTCGGAGAATACACGGTACGAGTGAGAAGACGTGATTGAAGTAATACAGAATCACAGAGGGACCAAAAAGAGCAAGTAAATCATAAACCTGGGTTCGGTACGAATACATGCACCGTTACAGGCCTAATATACACACACAGTATAATAGGGAGATTCAGCTTTTGGGTGAAATGTTAACTTAAATCACTGATCCTCTTGTGGGTCTTTTGAGTTCAGTTCACTCCCCTTTTTTTTTTTTTTACCATTTTAGCTGTGTTAATGCATATGGAATGAAATTTCCTATCAATAATATACTTGTAACACTTGACTCCGTTGTGGCCATTTTTGGCCAATTGAAACCCATTAAATCATACAGTTTAGGGTAAAATTCTTTCATTATAAACTTGAGAAATTTAGTTTTAGGGGTTTCTACCAGATTGTCATTTATATATTTGTGGCCAATTCATTTGATGGCTTACTGCACTGCAATGAAGCAAATGAATAACACAATTTTGACATAGGTGTGGTCTTAAACTATTATCTGACATCCTTGTGTTTTTCTGAAAAACTGTTTTTTTTTCATGTTCATTCAGACTTGTTTTTACTGTCCATTCAGCATGTTCGTGGCCACGTTTGGTCAAATGAAAACTATATTCCTTGTTATTTACACTGTTAAATAATACAATGTAGGGTAAAATGCTTTCGTTTAAACTCAACACTGGAGAAACATAGTTTTGTGTTTCTACCAGATTATGAAATTGATCCATTTTAGGCCCCAGTAGTAGTGAGACCGTGGCTGTGTCCGAGACTACAGAAAAATAATACAAAAACTTCATAACTATCACTTTTTAATTGGTGTGATACAAAAAATGCTCATAAAAATAAGGTTGCTCTCGTAATTTCAACTCCTCAATAGTGTTACAGTCAAAGTCGTGAAACAGCGCCCCCCCCCAGCCTTGGTGAAAAAGAGAATTTCAGTGAAACATGTTTCACTAGTGTCCCCATTCATTTTAGTGTAAATCTGCTCAGACCCCGGCGGCGCATGGATTTTTGAAGTTTCAGTGGACTCTAATGGTAAAAGTACTCAAGCTGCCCAGGACAAGAAAATCAACCTACCCAGGGTGCACGGCGAGGTACTGAGTTTTTCTCGGCGCACGCCGGGGTTGAAGGGTGGTTTGTTTCACCAAAAATATTGCCCAGGAGCCGTCACTGCCTTGAGAATATAGAAAATGACCATTTTTGAGGTTGTATTATAACTAGTGCATTGTGCAGTCAAACCAGATTAAATTAAAAAAAGGAATAAATATGATACTTATGACGAGGACTGATGTTAGTTAAAAACTTTGTGTAGTAAAAATAGCAAAAAAATTTTGCTATTTGGGGGCGGGGGGAACCATTATGGCAGCTACAAAGATGGTCCATGGAGTAGTACCCTGGCATGCCTGTGAGGGGTGCAATGTTCTCTCTGTGCAAAAGTCTGTTTAAAAACTGACTTTTTGAGAAATACAAATATGTGGTTTGCTTGGAAGAAAGTGCGTCTTCGTGTTTTTTTTCAAAAGGTGCAGCAGAAGCAGCAGTATGGATCACGCGTACCCCCTGTCCGTACTAAACTCTGATATCGGCCGATATCGTAAAAAATGCTAAATATTAGCCTGTTATATCGGCTGACCACCTACAAAAAAGGGTTTTTTTTTTGTTTTTTTTTAAACCAAAACACGTTTTTTCACTATACGCAGATGCTCCTGGAACATAACCACTACAAAAAGCAGGGGATTACTGTACTCACCACTGTTGGATTTTGTTTCAATAAATTGTGGATGAGGAATGGGGAGATGAGGAAATCACAATTGCGTGCTTCTACTTAAATGCCCTACTTTCATATATAATATCACTGTAGTGTGAATGTTTTACTTTTTGCATAGATTTCACCCAAAAGTCAAATATCCCTAACTTTTTGTGAAGTGTATATTTTTTCATCACAAATCGTTCAGTCTTTGGTCTTAAAACATTGCTGCAGTATAAAATAAGATCTGCCTCGTGGCAACAGTTTAGGGGTGCCCTGTCTACTAACCTCCATTGTACTGTACTGATATGAATCCCTGCAGCCAGGTCCAAGATTCAACTGAAAAGCTCTCATAGAAGACTGGAGGCCCACAGGGGAACCACCTCCATATTAATGCCCAAGGTATTGTAACAAATTATTCAGTATTTTCTTTATGTTTGGGTGTCCACAGTCTTTTGCTCATGTAGTTTGATGTATTTTGCACTGGAGCTAAGTGGCTTTTGTGGCTACAAATGTAATGTAAAGTAATGAAGGCATACTTGCAATCGTGTTGAGTTCATCATTTCAATTTCCTGCACATGTGGATTGTGGTAAATCTATAAAAAACCTACCAGATGAATAACACAATTCAAGACTTCAAGATGACTGTTACTACTGGTTTTAACTATGCAAAATACTCTTGTAAATTTGATTTTCATCAGTCTATCAATTTATCCTGCAGCAGTCCAGTCAGGCCGCTGGATGCTAAGGCTGCACAATGTATAATTTATTAACCATTATCCTTTACTTTACATTTTATTATCACTGTGCTGGTCTTTGTAGTACAGACATCAAAAGAAGCTGCAGATCACTTTTTGCTGCGTCCTGACAATCTCAGGCATTCCAGATGTATTAGTATGGGTTTTGTTTTATAAAATCAGGTGACCTGATTTCAATGTCAATCTTTAAAGGGGACATATGCAAAATTTGTTATAATAAGTCTATAGGCTACAAAACATGTTAATGAAGTTCTTTGCTCATAATCACTCTCACATAAAGAGATCTCACCCGCTGTGTTCAGTTTCAGGCCCTTTCAAAATGAGCCGTTTGGATGGAGGGCCTGGTGTGATGTAATACTGGGCCAATTTGCATACAACCGCCTCTCATCTGTCGAGACCCCACCCACCATATTAGTTGAAGATCCACCATTTTATCTGCTAGTTTTACGAACACTGATAAGCCGAGCCTACGGCTACAGGCAGAGGCAAGTCACACATGAAGTGTTGTGGTGTTGGATGCAAAGAACAGCACAAATCCCTCCACTTTCTCCCAAACAAAGAAAACCAAAGGATTGCGTGGCTCCCTTTCAGGGCCATGTCCCAGCAACGATCGGTTTCGTTCCACTTTAAGTATTCAAACTTAAGATGCAAGTACTTGTGTTTCTATCGCAGTTGAGTTTGGACTAGCATGCTCCGTTCATAAGCGTGGGGTCGGGTCGGGTGGGTGTGGGCTGAGAAACTTTGTTTGTGATTTAGTTCAAAGAACTTCATGAACATGTACAGCCCATAGACCTACTATATATATATTTTTGCATATATATGCATGTGTCCCCTTTAATATACAGCACTACCAAGCACTTCAGGCTTGTGTGATATTTAGTACAAATATACGTTTTCATTGTAAAAATCCTAACTACTTTATATCTGTACATGTAAAACAAAATGAATGCATATGTATTTTGAAATCAGAATAAAGAGAATGACAGATTATAATAGTTTCATAGCAAATAGTTAAATGTTTTTAGAAGTTAGTCATATTTATCATGGAGCAGCAAACCCACTTAGCTTTTGTCCAGCAGTTTGTCTCACAGACGGTCAATTATATTGAGATCTGAAACATTTGAAGGCCAAGTAAACACTTGTTGAAGTCAACTTGGTCATGTTCCAAAAAGTTCCTGCAGTGTACATGTTTTTATGTTAAAGGGTCTTTGCTTTTAGGTGGGTGGTATATGTCAAAGTAACATCCACATGAATGCCAGAAGCCAAGATTTCTCTGCACATTGCTTTAGTCAGTTTGCCTTGTTCCCTACATTTATCTTGGTGCCTGTTCTTTCCATGGCTAACACCACCACACACACAGGGCTTCCCATTATAGTGCTTCCAGCACCTTGATCTGTCTGCAGCTTACCTGCACCATATGGAGTGATAGCTTGAGCATTACATGTTTTGTTTATTCTGTTATAGCTAGCATTAAATTTTTTTAAGCAGTTTAAGCTACAGCAGCTGTTCTGTGGGCTAGCCTTAGCTCCACATGCACATCAAGGAGTATTAAAGCATTAAACAACTACTGTTTTGGAGATGCTCCAAACTCTGTCGTCTGGCGTCATAATTTGGCTCTTGTCAAACAGATCCTTGCTGGTTTTCCTTGCTTCCAACCCATCAGCTTCCAAGAACTGACTTTCCACTTGCCTAATTCATCACACCGCACTTACAGGTGCCATTGTAACCAGATAAGAACTCTTGTTAGCAAAAGCATGGTTTGGGGGCAACTCCTAGGCGGAGCTCTGAAAGTAAAGAAGTCAATTACTCACACAAAGCAGCAGATTTAGTAGCCCCTAAGGGTTTACATTGCATGAAATGAAAGGAGTACAACAGTGGGTGAAACAACTGTACTGAAAATGTATCTAAAGGGCATGATCCCACAGTTGAGAATATACTATTTGATGCACAACATGTGGCTTTGAGTTGTCAGTGAGGTGTCAGTTACATTTTTTGAGGTTTATGTATGTTTGTTGAGATGGTAAAGCACCAAAGCACCGTTCTCACAGTGGGTCGGGGTGACATTTCCTATCCCCCCCCCCCAAGGGACTGTGGCCTTTGCTCTGGATATTTTTTTATTGCAACAAAATTTGCAATATTTTTTATTGAGCCTCAAAATGAAAGGACATTGGTACAGGTCTATAGAAGGTACACTAAAATGAATAATCCAGACACGTAAATTGTTTAGCGGTAAATAAAGGCAAGTATCCTACCCACTGAGCTACCTCCACCCGGTCCACCAGATCTACCATTACAGCCCTATTTTATGTGTTCTTTAACTTTCTTTTATTCCTTTCATTATATTTATCATTTTATTTCCCATTATTTAAAGCACATTGAATGACCATCTGTGTATGATAATGTGCTATAAATAAACTTGGAACTAATAGCTTTATGTAAGGTAGCTTTTAGAAGTTCCAAGTGCTGGAGACATTGTTTCCACCACTAAACAATTACTTGGCAATTTTCTGTAGAATGGCACATTCTATATCAACACGCCTGAAATAATTTTTAACCATTTAGACATTTGAAACAAGACAACGTTCGTAATAAATGCTTTAATGGATTTTTTCATAAACATTTTCCGAAATCATAGTTTTAATACCTCCATACAAGTATATACTTAAAGGTGTTTAGGGTGGTCAGAAGCAATAGAGCTTAAACCTTACATCAAACCTAACAGAAACTAAGACTTTTCCACAAAGAGCATAAAACAAAGGGCATCGAACAAGAAAAGGATTAAGAGATGTTCAGCATTTACCACAACAGTTCCAGAGAATGGCATTTTCTTTTTCTTTTTTTTAAACATAAATCTCAGGTTCATACAAGATGAGTGTGCTCATCTCACACAAAAGTTTTACTTTCATAGAAAGAATGGGATCGCTTTGTTAATCATTAACAGACAGATTTCACTTCTACACGTCATAAACACAGGCAAAACACGCAAAAACAACTCAAACAGCCATGAAATGCCCACTTGTTTCCATCAGATTATTGAGGACTAATTCGTGAATATTCTATTGTAAATAAATCACTTGCTATTGTGCTTAAGGATTGTGAGCATGCCTACTTCACTATAACATACCTAGAAGGACTTGGCCAAGGCAATGCCACGTATATGGACAGCTCCTGCTAGCCAAGGTAAAGACCAGCTTTTGCTAATGAATTACTAAAACCTCAGCAGAAATTCAGTCAATGTCTGTCCAGAACTCGAGGCTTAATCCTTCTTGTGCAAAAAAAGCTGCAGTTTGCTTCTGTTCTTCAATGCTATGGAATAACGGACCCATTATTAGGTTTTTTTTTTTAACAAAGACCCACAGGCTGCCTTCTTCAGCACAAAGGAACATTATAAGCTAAAGCCTTGTTAGTAGTCTTCTTATCAACTGTCCAACCACACACTTTAATTTACCATTATATATATATATGAAAGAAAATTCAAATTTTTTACGGCTATATTTTATGTTCATTTTTACCAATCTGTTCCATCCAGCAAATTAGTAATTGTGCATTAAAATGTACATACATGTGTTCTCTGCAGAGAAACTGTACCAATTTATATATATTTAGAAAATCACAAAACATGCCCAAACCTTTGCATACAGCAGTGCATTAACACAAAAGTAATTGTACTGAGTTTGAGTTTAAAGCTACAATCAGGACATTTTTGGATTAGGCATGGTTTGGAGCTTAACATCTTTCAAGAACAAATACTCCAGATCTACCTTCTTCATTATACACAATCATTCAGGATCATTTACACATGGCTCTAAAAATGTACTGACTGTAGCTGTAGGGCTTGTGAGAAACAAACCCATTGCTCAAAACACTGCATTCTATCCATAAATACAGCCACTTAAGTGCAAGACAAACTGCAGTGTTCTTCTGGCTGCTTCTGAAAGTGCGATCAATAAGGCATCATGAAGCTGCCAGACAGTGAAAACATTAATGAGTGGAAAACACCTGGAACAAATATGCAAGACGGCCTCAGTGCACTGTGCCTTTCCACTGGCCTTTGGCTGGAACTAAAAGCCTGAGCACATCCTCAAGCTGAAGCAATGGCAGGGTTTTAAAAAAAATAAATAAATAAATCCCTTCACCACATGTTGTCGAAGCTCACTTCACTAGCAGCTGTATCCAGCCGAGTCTCCCTCTGCTCACACTTTATCATCTAGCAATCCATATTCAGACAGACATTCACTCATTAGAGGAAGTGCATGTTAATTGATCATGATCTTATCCTTAAACTATTTATTACAGAACAAAATAAATTAGCATTTGTTAATAAATATCTGTGATCCTACATGACAGCCCACCTTTCAAATACATATCTCGATTTTTTTGTTTCAATTCCATTCTGTTCTCATTGCACCCACTTCTGTGGCCATTAACCATTAGGGCCACAGGACTGTAAACACACAGCAACACTGGACCACCACAGGAGGCACTGAAGCCTAAACTAAACCTGGAGTGGCCCAGACCTTAGCAGCTAAACAGTCAAACAGATTAGAAGAAATAAGAGCATCAATCTCATACCACAGAGCCAGATTAGTGCCTAGTTATTTCAGCTTCCAAGTGGTCAGGCCAGGCCTTATCCCTGATATGACTCTGAAAATAATTTGCACCGTCATCTTTCCCACAGAGTTCCACGTGAGCATTTGAGGTGCACTTGTAGCTCACATCATCCTGGCTGGGATCTTGAGGCCTGGTCTGGTTTGTGTTGGGATCCTTCTCGGTTGTTCAGAACAGAACTGATAACTATAGGAACAAGTCGTATGTATGATCACATGACTAAGAAGACTTTAGCCCGTTATATAACTTGTCTGTGTTTGCAAGGCTTTAGGACTGAATTCACAGAAGGGCTGCGACCGAGAGTGGTACTAGCCTCAGAGCAGGTCGTTGGGGTTTATCTCAGAAATGGGCTGTCTCCAGAAACAGAATGAGCTGAACTCCGGAAAGCTGAATGCTGAGTTCTGTTCTTTACTGAGCAATGGAAACACATGCTCCACCAGCTCACTCAGCCGGCTGTACCTGCACAGAGGGAGCAAGCAGACAGAACACACACATTCAAATCCAGTGTAAAAGAGCATCACACCTCAGGGCCTGGTCACACTAGCAGCTTTATCATTGTACAATTTGGGGAAATAACAGATTTTGATAAATAACAGTCAGAAGCAAAGTGTTTTGCATGTAAACCTTCGCCAGGGAAACATTCATAATTTGCATTTTCGGTCAGTAGTGTTTTGGCTAGCACAAATTGGTGGTCTTTGTATGGATTTTATTTATTTTTTTTTGCATGGCATTGAAGATCCAAATAAAGATAAAATGCTAATCGCAGCAAAATCCAGGCCTGACATTTGGATAACTATTGGTTTAAATTTGCAGAAGAGCGATCCATGCTACACAGCAAGACTGGACCTGGACTAAATAGATGGTTCAATCATTTTGTGATTTTACTATTCATGCTCCATGCATTAGCTAGATCATTAGAAACCAGTTCAGAAATGCGATCTGCACCAAAATTAAGGATTTCTTCAGTCATTTCCCTATGCCATTCACCATACATGTGTAGTATTACTACACATTAGAACTAAGGAAAAAAAAGAAAAAAAAAAAGCAAAAGCAGAATTTTGCTTTACCACCCTTTAACAATAGAATGAAGGAGATGTGCTTACGAGGACTTGTTGCCCTTGGTCTGCTCCTGAATCAGCTCTCCTTTGGGGTTGACTGTGAAGATCCGGCAAACAGGGACTCCAACCTCCTTATAGGCAAACACATCCTACAAAGAGAGACCCAAGTTACAGCACAAGCTATGGAAAATCCACACACTTCCATCTTTCCATCAAATACACAAACATGACAATTTCCTATTTGTAAGAATAAAGCTTTGACAGAGGCAGCCATATGCTATACTTGTGCTATATATGTGCTATACTTATGAAATACATGTGATCACATCTGTACATACTGCCAACAGCTTCAGACAAACTCAGCCAGAGTTATTTCTTTAGATGACAACTAAAGAGACAGGATACAACCGCTTACCTTATAATGCAAGTGTCACAACCTTATATGTATCTTATTTTCACTTGAAATTAATGGAATTTTATCTGGCAAAGACTTAATTGCCACAATGTGAGCTGAGCTTTAGACTCATTGCAGACCATTTCAAATACTGTACATGTGGCATAACCACCCATAGAACTTCAGCAATAATCAGATCATTCCAATTTGTTTGAATGATTTGGGTTTTGTGTCCCAATACCCCATTCATCAATGCTCATCCCTCAGCAGGTACTATCTGGGGACCATTAGCACAGTCATAACACTGTCATGGTGTTGAGCAACACCCTCAACCATGAATCCACACATTGTACTTTCAGCCAACAGATGAGATCAGCTATCAGTGTCAAATATCAAGAGACTTCAGCGCATTACAACATTACCAAGGACCAACTCACATTGGTTCTGTTTCCAAATGCAGCATAGAAGGGATGCTTGTTGGGATAGAACAAGTTCTTGATGTCGGTAAGGCATTCGATCTTGAAAATTTCTGGCTTTTTCTCAATCACTTCTCTGTAAGATCAAGAGAATGTAAAGTTACAATAAATAGTACACAATAGTACAAATTCTTGAAATATGAGAGACTAGACAACAAAACTCTGTTGTCTTTGACTTGTAATTGGTTTGGAAGTGTTTATTTTAAAGTATGATCTAACATAAGCAGAGGACTTGGCATTTTGAACACATTGGTTTGGATGTTCTCGTCAATACTGAATAAAACAGAAAATTAAAATTTATAAATGTTCTGTTAAATTGCTTTAACATCCTAAACCAACTGGGGCACATTTTGTCTATTCAGAATACACCCTTGATTACTTGCCTGGAGCAGTGCCCAACCTTTTACACTTAATTTCAACACATTGAGCTGATAAGGTACCTGTGAAATGCAGAAAAGAGGCTGCTGGGAGAAAGCATGAGGGGCCCCCGAGGCAAAATGGTGCCACCATCATTCACCCACTGCAGATAGCCCCGAGTCATATCAGCCATGCCGATGGCCCTCGCCGAACAGTACAGAAACTTATAGCCATTCCTGCAGATAGGATGGGAACAGTCAAAACCCCTGTCTGGCTACTGTAGCATAAACTACTATTATGAAAGGAAATTTTGTTCAGTTTTGTCGTGGATATCTGCTAAGGAGGTCAATTGAATTGAAGTATAAGCAGATGAAGTAGATATGATGCACTCACTCAGCCACAGAGTGGTAGAGCTTGGCTATGCCCTGGTGTGTCCAGTCTTTCCCCAGCTGAGGCAGGATCTGCCCAAACACATCAGATCTGTAGACACAGAAAGACATACTTACAAAAGGAATCAGCATTGTGTGTAGGCACAGGGGACGTTTTTCAACTGCAGTTCTAAATATAGTCATCGAAGTACAGGCTTTTTTTTTCTGAAAATAACTCGAGTTGGAGGGAAAAAAAAAAAATTCTGAGAAATCTTCCACCATTTGGGCGACGCTCAAACTGTGTCGTCTACTAATGAGGACCCTCTCCCTGTTTTTAGCGTTTTATCTGCCGCACAGGCTGGGTGGCAGTGAGGGAGAGGTAGATTTAAATTGGCTCATTATGGTAGCATCCTCCTCCCGGTCCAAGCTGGGGGCCTCTGCTCACACCTCGCTTCCAAACACCCAGCACTGTGGCTGCCGGAGAGGCTCATCAGGCGTGCTGCTTGCAGAAATAATAAGCGCCAGTCAAGTCAGTCAGGCATTTTTTTTTTTGATGTTGCCCACCCACTGGTCCCTGAGAGCAGAAGTCCGGAGGCGGAGGATGTCCGTTTGCATAGAGGTGCCGATATTACGACTGCCTTTACGGTAATTAAAAGTTAAAGCAGTCACACTGCTGGCTGGCTATTATAAGTACCATGAACACATCAAAGTTGCGACTCTATTCAAAAAGACATTTTTGTTCAACTGTGTGAACAGGGTTTTTTAGGTCATTTAAGAAATACTAGAGTCGGCTGTGGACTGTTATTCGGCTGCACATTTAAACCTTTTTATGCTGGGGTAGGTCTTGGAATTTGGCTTGACATATACACTAGTGAAGACTTATCACTTGTTATTGTCCTTAATCAGGAGTTACTGCAACTGCTTAAGTCCCCACTATCCTCACTAGTATTTGTATGCGAAACCTTTCCCACTATTAAAACAACAAAATCTCCATGTTTATACTGCTCTTCTTAAACCCAGCAGTAGTGATGCTGCTTGGTCCGGTCTGGACAGGGATACAGACGCTGTGAAACATTCCATCCCAAAAGAGAAAAAAAGGTCAAAGTTACTGGAGTACTCACTTTGTGATGGTTCCATCTATGTCCGAAATGATGACTTTGTCATCCCAGTTCCACAGGTAGATGGTGCCGTCACAGCGGCATGTGCCCTGGTACTGGGTGGTGATGCTGAAGGTGACATCATTTGGACCCTCTTTCAGCTTTAAGCTAGCCTGTGAAATACAGAGGCACTTGATGCATCATTCTACTATGCATTAGGGTTTTGCAATATGCACCACAGTCATCATGGCAGGGATGGTGTATCATAAAGCAATGTTTCTCAACCTTTTCCACATTAAGGCCCACCTATCGATCACAGCAGGTTGCCAAGGCTTACTTGGGCGCCTTATATGATATTAAATGACCAATTGCGGACCAATGGCCGCTCTCAATCGAAAGCCTTTGCAGCCCATCAATGGTCCGCGGCCCAGTTGTTGGGAAACCTGCTCATAAGGCAGTTTAGGGATCAGAACCGTTTCTGTTGATCTGTTGCTATTTTATTTGTGTTTAATAAAAATCTTTAGATAGAGAGATAGAGATATATATATAGAGAGAGAGATAGATGTGTGATTTTAGAGTTGCTCAATCCGTGCATATATGTGAATATTACCCATGTAAAAGCATTTTAGAACTAAACTTAGCTGGTTATCTGGTAGCATTTTGTTAATGCTCTGATTCCAGAAGGGGGTGCTGTTTTAAAAAATAAATAAATAAATTAAAAAAAAAACCACCTTACACAACTGCTTCAGAATGGTATTCTGAACTGAAGATCAATGAATAAAAGTTTATGGGATAGTTTATAACACAGAAGCGGTTTTAACGGGGATTAAAAGAGAATCTAATTTCTCTCTTTTGTATTTGCTTATCAATCCGTGAAGAAATTGATACGCAAATACTAATAATAATAAATGCACATTAACTATAGCCAATGGTCATTCTTGCTCAATAGTTTGCAAATATCTATTATTTGAAGAGAAGTGAGGGGAAAAATGGACTCACAATTTGATCAGAAGAAAGGCGCAGGGATTTGCGGTACGAGTGTGTGCTGGGTTGGGGCTGCGGCTGGGATTCTGTCTGGGCCGAGCGCTCCAAAGAGGCGGCAGCTGCACTCAACTCCTTCCCCTCTTCATCACTGGAAGAGTCTCTGGACTCCACTCTGAGCAATACAGAGTACAAAGTCAGTGGACTATATTCTCCACCAAATCCCTTGATAATTATTTAGATGACTAGAACACCCTCAGACTAAGAGATGTCCAAGTCAAACTGGGCTCGCCATGTTCAACTCCTGCCGGACAAATACACCTCTGGGGTGGAAAACCTAGGTTAGCAGCAATCAAGAAGCCACAAAAGGAAATCACCACAGTGGTGGTTCCATGCTCACATAAGACATTTGGTTACAGTTTAAGCTAGAATAACAGCCATGTTTTAGGGATCTTCACTTCAATCCACTCAACCAATAAAATACGACAACTCACTTGTGGGTGTGGCACTCTAAAGGGGAGTCTCTATCTTCCAGTTGTGCTTCCTTTATCTCCAGCTTTCCAGTGCTCTCAGACTGACAAACACACCATCAAAAAAAAAAAGATCAAGCTTAATGTGCTGTGAGGCATGAATCAGTTTTTTTTCTTACCTCAAAGGCAATCTGGATATGCCTTGATTTCCAAGCTACACTGAAACAAAAGGTCTCTGCAGCTAATGAGCAATGGAAACAAACACCCCATCAATTACCAAACGGCATTAAGAAATCATTACACTTGCCTCAAACTGTGTTGAATGTTTTTCTAAAAAGTGTACAAGTGTAAAATTAAGGTTGCCACAACTTCACTTAATCATACAGTGTCAAAAATCATACAAATCAACTCTACACACACTCCCTTATCACTGCAGGTCATGAGCCACAACATGTTTGGTGAAGTTTGTTTCTTCACTTTTGCGCTGAGCTACATGTATATGATACATATATTTTGAATAACCTGATCTTTCATTACATTTGCTATATTAGCCTTGCAAACAAAAACATGCTTTGGAAAATAAACTCAATTTTAGTGGACATGTAAATGTACGTTAATTCTATTTCTTCTTATGCTTCTGGGTTCCATGGTTTGAGAGTCTCATGATTTTACAAAATGAGTTTGCATGAGGCTAACTGAAAGCACTGGTCTTGAATTATGTACTACACTGGGGTTGGGGGAAAACGGCATTTCTGAATTTTGTTGGATTACTTAAATCTGACATTTCAGATGAACATCTTGTAGAAAAGAGATTCTTGTAGGGGCAGCTGGTAGCCTAGTGGTTAAGGCATTCGCCCTGCGATCAGAAATTCCGGGTTCGATTCCCAAGACCGCTAGGTACCGCTGAGGTAGCCTGAGCAAGGTACCGTCCCCACACACTGCTCCCCGGGCGCCGTGTTCCTGGCTGCCACTGCTTCACTTG
Organism: Alestopetersius hilgendorfi; assembly: GCA_037577075.1. Taxonomy (NCBI): domain Eukaryota; kingdom Metazoa; phylum Chordata; class Actinopteri; order Characiformes; family Alestidae; genus Alestopetersius; species Alestopetersius hilgendorfi. The sequence goes on along the minus strand of JBBIGB010000011.1, from coordinate 13,166,438 downwards.
GTGAATGGGTTAAATGCAGAGGTTGAATTTCATGCTGTTCACACTGTGTGCTGTGGTGTGTTCACATATTACTGAATGATAACTTCCACTTTAAAAAACCCCCACAATTTTCAATTTGCTGGGACATAAGAGACACCCTTCTACTGTAAATCACAAGACTTATTACACAGACTGCACTGGCTTGTCCTCAAAGACGTTTCATATGTTATTAATGAAAGCATAAATTGTAATGAGCAGCCCGCTGAGTTTAAAATGAAATTAAAGCGTAATTAGAAGTCCAGTGCATTATCCTTAATGAAAATGTAAAGATAAACCCATATCTGTACTGATCAGTTTGCGCTGAACTCCTGCAGTGCTAGAACGTAAATACCAATATTACCGCTGTACAGATTGCACTGTAATCCATTCTTTGGTATGTGCTGTCATTTTCTTTTATATAATAAGGGTAAATACAGTAATAATTGTATGTATTTTAGTCATAAAACAGTAAAATGTTGGAGTAATCACCAATTATTTTTACAGTACTGTTCACCCGGCAGAGAGTTGTATTGTATTAATAATTGGCATTAAAATAAATGAATTCTCCACAATATTTTATTTCGTGGCAATAAATAATTCATTTCGACAATCTTGCTGGGGTTTTTGCTAAAATTTCATTTTAAATTCAGCTTAATACATTACACTTAACGAAATCGTATACAGGGGCCGTATACATCGTATGCAGAGATGCGGCAACAGAAAGAGTGAAGGAGAGAGAAAAATTATATTATTTTATATTATTATTATTTTATTAATTAATATTTGTTATTAGTAAATTATATATTTAATAATTTCAAACTAAAAGGAATTTTAAAAAGAAATAAATAAAATATTGCCACTAAAAAGCAAAAAATATTTGCAGTTTCTCCAATATTTGAATATTTGAAGAATATTTGCAGTTTCCGTTGTTGTGGAGAGATTTTTCCTTTAAAACAGTCCGTAAGATTCTCATAAAAAATGCGCATGTGACTGAATCCGCGACTCCGTAAAACTGGAGGATTACTGTATTACTTAATAGTACTTAATTACTAAGGATTTTCTAATTTAATTTAATTTTAATTTTATATTGTTCTTGTGTCTTTTCTCTCTCTGTGCCCTTGTGTTGTAGCAGTCATCACATGAGCAATTTCCTCCAGGATCAATAAAGTTTTCTGATTCTGAAGACTTTCTAAAAACAACATTGCTCTTCCTGGAAGAGTCACTGCGGCTTCTGTTATCCACCTAGCAATGCTAGGAGATAAGGGAGCATTTATTATCTTTGTAAGCATATACCACTGAAAATGGAGGCCTTTTGTGTTTTGTGCAGGACAGAAATGTGATTATCCCCAGAAAAAGGCTTTCACAACAAATACTGGGTATGATGTTAAACACTAGAAGCATTACCTGCTTAATGGTGCTATCCGCTCTTTTCCGCCAGAACCACCAGCGGCCTGACTTCTTGGGCATCCGCTCTTTAACCCAGGCCTCTTCTGTAGCTTTAGGTAAATTTTTCTGGAAAGCCTGCAGGCTTAAAATTAATGGTGCAGCCAATGTCCAGTTGTAGTATCTAAGAGGGGTGAGGGGGAAAAAAAGCAATGTATGCCAAAATAAAAAGACTGCGTGTAAAAGTAGAAGCTAATGTCTTCTTGAAACAAATCTTACCTGTTTGCTATTTTCACAACCAAATTGGGATTGTCTATAATGGCTGGATTTTCAGCAAATTCATGGTAGGTGATGATATGCTCCATAAACTTTTCTAGAATAAAGGGGGGCAGGGTGCACATAAAAGCGTCATGTTAACCATTGTTGTTGTTTTTCAACTTGTTTCCATCATACCAAGGACAAATCGGTAATCACAAAGCCTAGTAAATGTTAAGGTCAGTCATGAGCCTGAGTACCTTTGGATATCTCAGCATTTTCACTTAGGCCTCCACACAGGGAGAGTGTGACATCAGGCAGGTCAGAGGCGGAGTCAGAGAGGCATTCAGTACCACTGTCTGCTGCAGCACTGCCCACAGACTGGGGAGACTGAGAACCTGACCGCAACTCTGAGTCCATCCAGTGCTTGGCGCCGGCTTCTGATTCACTGTGCATACATAAAGATAAGACAGTCGTCTTTACATTGACAAGCTCTAGGAAAAATCAATGGACTGATTAGCATGGTTAGCCATGTTCAAAAAACAGCTTGCAGTAGGCACTATGAAAAAATGACCAATCAATGTAAAAATAAAGCTTAGCTATTACCTCATATCCGGATAAGGAAAGACATGGTGCTGTATAAAGCCACATCCTGTAATTTATTGGCTCTGTTTACCTCTTGGGGAAGTAGCGTGCAGCCACATCAGGTTCAAGTACATTCAGGTCGTCCAGGTATATATCCTCAGGGCCCTGGTGCTGGCTCCTCTTTGGGACTCCTTAAAAAACAAGCAGAATATACAGCTCAGTTCCAGTAATACTGAGCTGTTAAGTAGTAACAGTAGTCCCTTTGCAGGCATTCTCTTCACCTTCAGTAATGGCATGCTACTGGAGCACCTAGCTCTTGTCAGGAGATTTAAGGCATAAAAATAAATAATCATACACATTAACCCTTACTCTGGTTCATGCCTCAAGATGAAAGTACCAAATTGCTTTACAACAGCAAACCAAGATGATGGTTGACTGAATAGTTGGGTTTGACCAAGAACCACAAACTGAATGTAACAGCTGACAAAATAGATGCTAATGATAAATTAAGCTTTTGTTTTGTTCCTTTTTTAAAAAAAAAACAAAAAAAAACAAATAAAAAACAGATCCTTTATTTTAAAGGAAACTCAATAGTGTTCAAATTCGCTCTACAATTTTCATATGATCTACTTGGCCAGGCTGAAATACCTGGCAAAAGGTATTATTGCTTCTACTGTTTCTTTCAGAACTTTGAATGATTGTGTCAGTCGTGGAAAAAGAATCAAAGAAAGCATTATATTTTAGTCTACTGGTTGAATAATTATTTACTGAATTGAATAACCTGTTGACTTTTAAAGTAAACCCACCTTTTTTTTTGGATGGGGAATCAGTCTTGGGGCAGATGTCTCCCATGTCTCCTCCCATGGTGGCAGCAGGGTTAGGGGCAAGAGCAGCAGGATCAGGATCAGGTTCAGGATCAGGATCCACAGGGGTGGAGGTAGCACCATCAGGTAGCACTTTCAAACAGTCAGATGGGGTTAGAGGGGTTATGGGGGTGACTGGAGTGCGAGGCTCAGGCTTGACAATCGTGCACACGGTCTCAGACACTGCAGGAGCCAGTTCCCTTTGCCCTTCAGCCTCAGAGCTGAAGATCACCCTGAAGTGAGTATTCTCTGTAGGGGTTATGGTCACCGTCTTCGGAAACTCGGTCTTCTCTTTTTTTGACACCTGGTGTTTAAAAATAGTTTAATAAGCAAAGCTTCACTGTTTCTAGCATGAATGCACAAAAGGTTTAACATTTTTGTAAATGAAAGGGTGGTTAATATGAAGACACATTATGCATGATGTGTATCGCAAAACCATTGAGGTTGGCAAAGCAAAACAATTTGTAAATTAAAAATAAATTAGCAATAAGACAATGGCTATACTTCTTATGTAGCTTTTCATACAGTTACTATACACTGCACTTGGTATTTCATACGGTTACTATACACCAGGAGTCACCAACCTTATTAAAACAGAGCTACTTCATGGGTACTAAGCCATATGAAGGGTTCCCAGTTTGATACAGAAGAGTTTACCTAAACGTATCTAAACTTCATGTATAATAAACATATTTTAAATGCTTTTCTTCAGATATTGTCATTCTCAAATCTATATTAATGCAAATGTAATTAAAGAAGAGTAGCAACAGGATAAAATGCAATGGTAGACGCTGCTCACTGGTGAGTTGTCCTACTTTTAGCACAGGGGCACTGGCTACTCATGTGGTCCTTGGGGGGCACCATGTTGGTGACCACAGCTATACACTGTCATTTATAAGTTTTAATCAGTCGTTGGACCCTTGGCGACTGTGGGTTCCTACATACCCTTGTAGACTCTGGGAATTCTCCCCACGTCCACTGCATGTGAGACTCCATTTTGAGCATGCTCTCGGAGGGTCGGATCACCAGCTCAGAGTCGCTCTTGGGGGAGAAGGCCTCCGACATGGAATGTCTTCAGAACACAGAAGGATTAACACACAGAACACGAATACAGACACTACAGTACAAACAAAGTACCATATTGTAATCATACTGATGTATACTGCAATTTGCCATGCAGTACACATCCCAAAATAACTTTGAAGTTAAGGTTAAAAGATACATCAATCTGATTGGCAGAATATTTAGTTATTGTTTACATAAAAAGTTCATCAAAACCTTTCTGGAACATTTGTGGCTTAATTCATTGATACATTTGCAAATTGCACCCTTTTATGATTATCAGTACTGCAAACAGCTTATGTGTTTGGCTTCTATTTACTTGTCTGCAGGTGACCAGTCTCCATCTGAATAAGGGTAGCTCTCTGGAGAATGACGAACTGGTGGTACTCTGGGTTCAGTCTCTTTCACTGTGCAAACTGAAGATCTAAAATAGCAGTATTGGACAATACGATCAATTAAACACCAAAACATTATAAAGTTTTCAACAATTGTTTCTTATGTTTGTTACTTGAGTAATGCAGTACAGAAACTGCAGAGAAATCACCGTGAGTTAGGAGCGGCCTCTTCGTCTGAGCTAAGGTCCATCTCGAAAATTTCATCTGTTGGGGCAGAATTGCAAACAGAGGCAGGTGGGGTCAGCTCCTCTCGCCGAGGGTCACCCTTATGCTTCTTTCTTCGTCTCTTCTTCTTTTTGCCCATGGTTGTGCTGGCCACAGGGACCTCAGGAGGTTCCTCAGGGTCTTCGGGGTCACCGTCTTGGCCCTGATCCGGGCTGCGGTCTCCTCCAATCCAGAACATGTGGCTTTCGGTGGGGATTGGAGAAGTGGCCAGGTGAGCTGGAACTACCTCCTGAGTTGCACAGACAGAAGGGCAGTGTCAAGACCATAATCAAGAACTTTCTCATCCTAACCACAAGAAACAGTGGAACAAAACAGCATTTCTCCAAAGTCATTGACAAAACAATGCAATATAATACACTTATTATTTATATTAAGTACACAACAGTCTACTAGACTCACTAAGTAAACACAATACTACAAACAGCTACTGTTCCCTTGTGTGCCATCTACTCACATTCTGAACCTCCAGTTCTTGCACAAAGAAAGCTTCTCCATTGTCTCCCAGCTTCATGTGTAGATCCACTGGTTCACCATTTATTTCTATGTCGATCTGAGAGAAAGCATGATCACATCTTTATTTTATGGGCCCAACAGACATAACTTCAACTTTGCATTATCTCTCAATTGCAATATGTCCATAACTCCATATCTGATCCTCACATCCCCAATCAAATGGATGACCTTTACATACTTTCTTTGATCTGACTGCATGTCAACATATCAAAGGTATGCTCCATCTGAGTGCTGACCTTAAGAAACCAATATGAGTTGACATTTAGTCTGCTACTCCCCTCTGTATGTCTTTTTACCTTGAGCTTTATCCAGAGTCTAGTCATTATTGGCCTCACTCTACCATGCTGAAATGCAAAGCTCAATTTGATTAGTTCAGTCTTAGTATAGCTCATGGGTGCAAATTGGCACGATCAATAAGAGCAAAGTCAAGAGACACATTCATAAATAATTGACTTTTTTTTTTTTTTTTTTTAGATTTATGTATTTTTCAAAAATTGCTTCATCACTGATTCAGACTCAAACAGAACCAGTGTTTGTTTAAGTCGTGTCTTTGGGGTCACCGTCTTGGCCCTGATCCAGGCTGCGGTCTCCTCCAATCCAGAACTTTATTGGGAATTGGAGAAGTGGCCAGGTGAGCTGGGACCACCTCTCCTGAGTCGCACAGACAGAAGGGCGGTGTCAAGACCACATTCAAAATGGTTGCATGAGTCATTACAGAGCTGGGACATGTCAAAGACTTTGACAATGCTCATGCAATTACAATGCTTACTTGATGCTTGGACAATGGCTCATGCTTTGTAACCTATTTCAATTCAATTCAATTTTATTTATATAGCACTTTTAACAATGGTCATTGTCACTAAGCAGCTTTAAAAAAATGAAATAAATGTGAAATAAATGTGTGTGTATGAATGTGTGGGAATGAAATGCCTCTGATGAGCCGAGAGTGACGGCGACAGTGGCAAGGAAAAACTCCCTAAGATGGCAATAGGAAGAAACCTTGAGAGGAACCAGACTCATCAGGGAACCCATCCTCATTTGGGTGATAACAGATACAGATTATATAACACCATGTGTGTTATGCAGCTGAAGGTTCAATATAACAGAAGTTCTTTAAATTAACATGAAGTCCAGATCACTACAGCATACCAGCTTTGTATGTGCTAAACCCCCAATTAAAAAAAACGTTGGTCTTCGGTTTAATCATGCATCTATAATCATTTATTCACGTATCTAAATGAATTAACAAACTCCAATAACCCAAATAACTAACAAATTCAGTTAGTGAATGGGGCAGGACACTGCTGCTGGCCAGCTGCCAACACATCCACAGGATCATATGACCCTGATCTGGCATCATCACAGGTACACATACAGGTACATGACTGTGATGCCAGAAAGATTAGCCACCAGCTGGAAATTTTAGCAGTAGATTAAAACCATTAGGGCATATACATTTATTTATTTATTAATCCAGAGAGCCTATGCGTATCTCAATTCTTTGTCTTTCTCCTAGATATCCAGAAGCCTATTGCCTTCAGTTACAAGGTTGCTAGGCAATCTGGGCTGTGTGAGGAGAGATGGGGCAGAATGTTAATGCTGCTACTAATGATGGCCTGGGGTTAGTCTTCAACATGCCAGTCCAGAATGAATTATTGAGATCCAGAGAAAAGGGGGCTGAAACTTCTCTTTCAAGAAAATATTATTTGCCTTCTCTAAATATTTCAGCATGGTGGCAAATAAGACGAGGGCAGATTGTGACTGGTGGTATAACTTAATAAGAAAGAAAAAAATGTTTTTTTATTTTATTTAGTCATTTTTTTTGCCTTAACTAAACAATTGGGCAACAGAGAGAGCAGCATCTACATGCATGAGGGCAGCCAGAGGAACGTTTGTGAATTGAACAACTGCGATCCGTAGGTAAGTAGAGAAAGTGAATCTTTTGGCTCCATTTGAAGCTCTACAACGCTTTTCAAAGAGATCAGGAAAAGAAATGTCACCCCACGGAAGTCTACTCATTATATAAGTAACCTTGATGGTACTATCCCACTCCTCCTCTGCCAAGCACTTCTCATGATGAGAAACCTGTTGCCATAGCGACTGCTCCTTCTCTTTTCCAAGCATCTCGGAGAATGTGCACCATCCGTTTCTGGATTTTATTTCAAGGCTTTGAGAGATGTTGGCTAAATGCAAAAAAAAAAAACCCAAAACCCCAAATGTGCGACTGTGGTGGGGGGTGGGATTAAGTGTTACTTTGTTTTTCATAGAAAAAGAACACCACCATCTTGGCTGGTCTGCCACAGGATGCTAAATAAGTAATGCTGTTCCAGAATCTGAGGGGATTACTTAGCCTGCTCTGTCCAGTTCATGGCACCTGCAGCGTGTGACATGGAAAACGATGGCTGCTTATAGCCCTGCACAGCACCTTTCACCCACACACTACCACACATACGTTCACACACAATGTATATCTGTCGGTCTGCATAAATATGTTTAAAATGTCTTTCAGAGTGGTTCAAAAACCCAACCCATTTCCAGAAGTTACAGGACAGGCATTGTTTGTATATGTAACAAACTGTCGGGCAACTGGTGATAAGAAGTAACCTACTTTCACTGAACCTGTTTGTTTTGTTTGTTCAGAGGCTCTGACTGCAGCCCGGGATAAAGGGGCTAACTCTGGTAGGTTAACACCCCCCTGGTAAGACAACATAACAGAGACTGTCAGGGCCAGTTCAATACACACAACACTTCAACTTCCAGCATTCAGCCCGATCTCTATCTACCATGTCCACAACATATGGTTAATACCAGTCTCTGTATGGAAAAAGTAAATAAGTAAAACTTTTGACAAGACAGTAGTGGTGCCTTGACTTACAAGTTTAATTTGTTTCATGACGGTGCTCGTAACTCAAATTACTCTTATGTCAAATCAATTTCCCCTATTGAAATTCACTGAAATGCCATTAATCCGTTCCGGACCTCAAAAAACACAGCATTTTTTGTTTTTAAATAAGAAAATGTGCTTATAAAGAACAAATACCCTATAAAAACACAATAGAATGTACTGCAATAAACTGGTCCTATTAAGTATAATGCACATTATTTGCTTTGGAGATCAGATGACTTGAAGATGCTTCAGCTGCTATAATTCCGGAAAATGTTTTGAGGTAATCCTCAGATGCCTTCCTATCTGCGCTCGCTGCCTCACCACACCTGACAACTGAGTGAATTCCGGTCCTCTTTTTAAAATTCTCGAACCAGCCCTGTCTGGCCTTAAACAGATCGTCTAGGAGAGTGGCTGACATCCCTATGGGCCAGTCGCTACTGTCTTCATGGCATAAACCTGACATCCCTCCAACAACACATTCTTCCACATAGTGTTCCAACACTCACCACTTTTTCCTTAGAGCGAAGCACCCCCAGCTTGCCAAAGCGCACATGGAAAGGGGAGCACTGGTAGGTTCCATCCTTCTGCCGGACCACCACCACATCAATGCAGCCTGAGAGTGTGGCCTGGTTGATGCCCTTATACAGCTCCTTCACTGTCACCAGCACCTGGCCTGCCAGCTGTCCTACGTAGTTCATGGTGTCAGCCTGCTCGCGCAGAAAGAGAGGGAAAAGACAAGCATTTCAATCAGCATTTTTCTAAATAAGATTATAGAAACAGAAAATCAAATTTATACAATTTACCCAGAAGGGTCCCAACCAACAAAGACAAGAGTCCAAAGTTTGCTTCTTTTGTTTGGCTCTGAAGGTACTAGGTAGGGCTGCACGATATTAGGAAAACATGCGATGTGCGATAATGTGTTGCGATGGCGATATCACATGCGATAAGTAAGTAAAAACTTTATAGTGTTAATGTTTTTCTGCTTTGGATTTGCTGATAACAGACTCCAGATGCTGACTAGTCTATGCAGAAAAAAAAAATGAATATTTCCAACATTTTTTTTTAAGCATTTACTTAAACAGAGCATTTTAATGCCTCCCATAAAACATTTGAACCATTGAACATTGTTGAAAAAAATGTGAATATTTTAATCATTTTCAATCTTAAATAAATGTAAACATAATTTAAATTACAGTAAGTACGCATCCAGAAAAAATAGCAAAAAGAACAATCTATAACAGCAGCACAGAAAATGAAGAAACTGTCCAGTGATGTTTTTGCCCTCTTTTCTGTGGCACTGGGTGAAGAGTTTTGGAAAAACACCATTTATTGCAGTTCAGTCAGTCTTTCACAATATGTGTATTGCGCATGTTCATATATGTAACGGAACGAACAAGTAACGGAAATTTACGTACATCAATGAGCATGTAAACAGCACACCTAAATCATCCCACTGCACCTAAATTGTGTCTAGAGACCAGCAAACCTGAATAGTACTACTTTATTTGAACACCTAAAAAAAAAAACAAAAAAAAAAACCATAACATTGTCATACAGTGTCAAAAATAGCAACTCAGAAAAATTAATCTGACAAACATAGATTGGATGTTTGGCACAAAAATGTGCAGATTCCAAACCTGGTCGATTCAAGCATGTAGGTAGGTGTGTGACATGCAGCTTGCACTACGATATCTGGGAAATATAAGCTGTTAATTGTTAACTCCGTTAGCCTCGTACCCCCAGTGCTAACTTCCTCTCACATACATATCTGTGCATTTATCAGTTGAAAGTGATGGCTGTTAAATACAAGAATAATGATCCACTTTCATTACCATAATAAACCACATTAAAACACAATGTACTATACAGACACTATGCACTGCATTAGGTGGTGGCAGTCTGAAGCGTCCGCCTTAAGCAAGAAAAGCACTGGGAAGGTTTTGGTTGCCAAATGTTTCTTGAAGAGACAGATATATCTTCATTCAAACATGGGCTTTAAAGTCACAATGGTCTGTATCTGCAAACGGTCACTGAGGTATCTTTGAGCAAGTGTCCTGTCCCATCCCGTCCCCCCACTGCATTGGTGGTTGCCCACTGTTTCACTCGGTGAGGTTAAATGCAAAGAAAAATTTGCCACTGTTCACACTGTATGCCGTAACTACAGTATAACTACAGTATAAGGCCTCGCACACACAGACGTCTGAATCGAGTGTTTACATGGTGACCTTCTGGAGGAGAGGGTCACATAAGGTCATTCATTTTCCATAATCGCTCAATCCTTACAAGAACCTATGCATGGGTCTACGGGCACGAGGCAGGGACTCACCCTAGGTGGGGTATCAGCCCACCTCTTACTGCACAATGTCAGGTTAAATTAATGTTTTTGGTAATTTTATTTATTTTTTTTAAGACATGAAGATTTAAATATATTCATGTCTATAAGTTTATTATTACTAAGAACAATATTTACATTTTTCCTTTCCCTATATGTACAGGAATGGCAGTGACTCACAGTGTGCTACCCACTGCTTATATATACACAAACCACTTTGGTGTTTTCTTTCTGTAATATAAATGTTGTTCATGGATTCGTCTGGCTGGCTGCCTCCTGATGGGTCTTATCTACTTGCTTGCAGACAGTCTATTTTCACATTGGTGGCCTCAACATGCACCCCAGACCATGGCTAAGTAGAACTGGAACCACAAATCCCATTTGACCAGCCTTATTCCATGTGTAAAAACACAATGCTAAGCTCAGTATCTTACAAACAAACACATGACCAAGGAAGGGATTGTTTTGAGGAAATGGAAAGGCTATACTTAGGACCAGTGCGAATTCCAGCAACTATTCTGCCCAACATTCTCCTAAGATTTAAATCCGCTGCTCAGTTGGTCTTGAGAGAATTACAATTATGTTTAAGATTACATCTCAATCATAATGCAGTCCAAAGATTTTATATCGAAAATGTAGGTTAAACAATAATCTTCCAAAGTACATTTTTATTATTGTGTTTTCAAGATTTAATTAAATCAATTACAAAGCTCAACATTTGCAAATTAAAGACAACATATTTTCAACAGCAGCTTTTATATAACAAAAATAACTGGTCGCAGCTGGTCACAGAGATCACTCATTTGATTCATTAAACTGCAGTTTTACCTTATTCATTAAAAGAAAATTTCATTAAGTGCAAAAAGGTGAGCATGTTCACGTTTTCTGAGCTCAGCCTTGAAGGATGAGGTGAGAGAATATTGCTAGGGATGCACCGATCGATCGGCCACCGATCGGAAACGGACGATTTTTGGCCTGATCGGCCGATCACTCACACGTATTGCCGATTTCAAACCGATCTTGCGCATGCGCTTTACTTGC
>JBBIGB010000011.1:13121317-13131634 GCA_037577075.1 Alestopetersius hilgendorfi | reverse complement strand
CTTTGTGTGTGTGTGTGTGTGTGTGTGTGTGTGTGTGTGTGTGTGTGTGTGTGCCTAGATCATCTAAAGCCTAGATGATGCGCAAGTTTGTAGTACTTTTTGTTTAATAACTTTAAAAGGTTAATAGATTTTATGCATGCGACATCACATTCCTGCTACAAATGAAGTTATTAAATCGATTTCAAGCACCTACTCTTTAGGAACAATTCAGCCAAAAAACTAACCCCATAGGCAGGGTTTTTAGTAAATTACTGAAAGGTTAAAATGATACTGAAATACACCATTTAATACAGTTCTGTTGTTTGAACTTTACTCCTGTTCTCCTTACTTTTCAAACACAGTAAAATGATCATCTGCGTTGTGACCGTTTCAGCTTGTCTAACCCCAGAAAAGTTAATTATCATGGTAAATATACTGGTAAATATTTTCAAGTATCAAGTGGTTACATGACTGCCATACTGACCACCTCTCCTCCATTCCAAACAAAAGCCCTACAGTCATAAAGGGCAGGTGCACTGTCACAGAGATGGAAAAATGAGGAGGAGAAAGCAAGTTAGAAAAGATTTATGGGGGCAAAGCTGAGGTGCAGTAGGGGAGATTAAGAGGCTTACCTTTTGCCACGAGGGTAATGTCTCACATACTCTCCCACATCATGAGCAGCCACAGCAATAACCTGGGGATCATCCGACACCTCCAGCAGCCTGGTCAGAATCCTGTCAAACAAATACAAACATCTCTGCAAGCAAGACCAAACTGAGACCTCAGGGCAACACTTAACGTGCACTAAGCACCTCACGAACATTCACACGGAGCAAACACGGAACGGCAGTTTCAGATGAAAGGCACAAGTGCAGGGATCTTATGGCTTAAAATTTGCAGCTGATATCAAGCATGGAAAATACAGAGAGCAACATGGGCTGAATGGAACACTAAGGGAATAGGCAAGGGATCTGTTGTGCTTTGAAATGACCCTTGATCAAAGCAGTAAGAGAGCAAGAGCATGTCATTTCAGGTAATGCACGGTGCACCAAAACGTGTCTATTTCTGCTTCTGAATATTCCCTAACAGAGTAAGGATGAACAAAATCTACAATCACATAATGAGTACAGGATGTTATAACATTTACTCAAAACATAATGGCTAAATTGTTATGTATGAAATACACACATACACATTCAGATTCATTTAGATATTTAGAAATTGAACTATGGGGGGATGGGAGGCATGCGTGGTGAGAGAAACAAAACGAGCAAATTCAGGCCTAAAACCAAATGTCACAAGGTCTAGCGGGAGACCTGATTAAATTAAACTTTTAATCCCTGCTGCTCATTGTCCAGCTAAGCAAGGGTAATATTTAACCCTGAGGAACAAGACAGACGTTTCAAAACAATGGATTCATAGCTGTCTGAAAACCCAGCCATTAAACAGTACACTGGTTCAATGATTTTTTTTTCCATTACAACATTACATACTCAACTGCCTCTCACTTTCATTCTAAAAGCCCACATCAAAACCACTCAATCCTCTTGAATGCAAACGCGCACACACACCAGATTCATCACAGCATCAAATGTACTTTCAGCACTCATACGCAAACTCATTAACATCAGCAATATTAATGTCAATAGATGCTAATTGTCAATAGAACAATGTCAATAACAAAAGAACTAATTTATCTGCCACTCACTTGAGCAGTTCATAGTTTTTCTCATTCAGTCGGACAGCGTTCTCCCTCCAGAACTTCTCAGACTTGTGGACTGGGCTCCACTCAAGCCGACCAGACTTCAGCTCTGAGCTGTACTCATCAAAAGAGCTGCATTATGGAGGAGAGATGACAGAAAAGCATGAACAGTGGCAAACGGAGCCAAGTGGCAATTTGGGCTGTTGTAGTTAAAGGCAACAAAATGTAATTATCAGCCCTTCTATGACATGGGGTGCTGTCTGCATTGATTCATTTTAAAGATCTGCTTTAATCAGTTGAGCATTTACTGGGTTTCATTGGTCCATTACATAGGCCATTATGCAACCTTTGTCAAGGTCCAATAAGTATGCAAAATGTTCCTGAATGTGAATACATTTCACTACAATGGATAATCTGCATATTTTAAATATGCATTTAGAAAGGAATGGCACCTTAGATCCTGGACACTTTCTCCCAGTCTCTCAAGGAGGAATTTGATGTCGTCAGTAATGTCTTCATCATCATATTTCTGCTGGTCCAAATTCTCCAGCTGTTTAAGGACTTTGCACTGAATCATGGCCAAAGCATATTCTTGACGAGTCTCCCTCTCTGCAGACTTCTCCAGCAGGTTCTGGATATCACAATCAAGATATTACACAGGTAAGTTTGGGACTTTTTTAAAGAAATCATGTTAGGGTGGAACTGAAACACAATAGACTCAAAAACGACACACAGACTTGCGCATATTTGCAGGGGATAAACAACACCTGAAGAGACCACAGTGGAAAAAATAGAACAAAATACCAAATAGGAAAAAAAAACATCTTTCCACTTGGACTAAAATAGAAAGCTTTTATAATAAAGATAGTGAAACCAGACATCTTTTCCAAATAGATACCTGAGAAACCATGGCGACCATGAACAGCTAGCAGGAAGAAGCCCCTATTCAACATGAAAATGAACTTTTTGGATAGTGTTAGGAATAATGAATTAAATTCATTAATGTGCCGTCTGAAAAAAGTTGAAGGAATAAAAGTAGTTTTTCATTATTGGGGACTTCATGGGGTTAATAAACACAGTAGCCCCTGACAGTCAGCTATAGAAACCTTTGAACTGTCTGTAACCTGCATACAGTCATCCCCTAGTTTTATGCGGATCAGGAGTCGCAAATATAGTCACACAGATTTTTTATGAGAACCAAACTGATAGTTTTATGTGGAAATCTCCACAACAATGTGGAAACTGCAAATTTTATCCGGCTGTTTTTTTTTTTTTGCTTTTTTTGTGGCAAGAATTTTTTTTTTTACTCATTTTACTTCTAAATTATAAAAATAGATAATTTACTAACAAATAGTAATCCAAAAATAAATTTTGCTAAATTTCCAGTTATTGGCTCTCCTGTTCTCCGGTTTTCATTTCATTCTTCTAAAAGCCCAAACGCCCTGCCCTTCTGGCAATGCAGCTCAGCATCTTGGGTGAGAATCTTGGTTTGTTCGGGGGGCTGAGATTTCATTTTAGGTTCGGCTTGGTACGTTGCCCTTGGCGAGGGTGTGTGCTGGGGTGGACTGGCGTTCTGCAGAAGTCCTGGCGGCCGCGCACCGGCGGTCGTTCGGGGCTTTTCCGGAACATGCGGATTGGCAGTCTACTCGTTTACATTTTCATTAAGGGTATTGTATTAAACTGAATTTAAACCTCTCTCACTCTGTCTCTCTCTCTGCCTCTCTTACTCTCCCTCTCTCTCTGTAGCGGCATCTCGGCCCAGCGGCCACACACCGGGCCGTTGCTTGGGACTTTTCCAGAGCATGCGGATTGTCGTCCGTGCCTGTGTACATTTTCGCTGAGGATAGTGTATTAAGCTGGAACATAACCTCCGCAAAAAGCGTGGATTACTGTACATATATCTAGCAATATCTGAGAACTGAACCAATGTGAGAACTGTGCTACTTACAATTACCTAGTTCAACATCACATTGCATATCAAATGCAATTATAAAGAAACAGATGCACACTTACAGGATTGTTGATTAACTGAATTGTGCTATTATACAATTGAGCCTCTGACACAAATGACCAATTAAGAGACAGTTTTGAAAGCCTTTGAAAGTCCATTGATAAGATGTGCTGCTGATGTGTGTGAAGGGCAGCAGGGACGGGACTTTCAAGTGTATAGGAAGGATGGAGAGGTTCAAAGGAGGAATTCATATTAGCTGATGGAGTGGAAGTCATCCCTTTGAATTAGGATATCAATTTATTTTTGGGAGCATGAGGCTCCACTGTTTTCAAATTAATCTGTGACACAAAAAAAGCATCAGAAAGCTGAAATAAAGCCTTGACCAACCTGAATACTGTAACACCATAGGATGTATACAGCATATAGGGCTGTTTTGTTGTAACTGGTATGTACAAACACTGCTATAGCACAAAGCCAGTTGTTAACCTACTACAAAGGAAGAAGCTTATTGTTTTTTAAACCAATAGAGAAACTAGTTCTATGCTATGGCAATATTTTAATAAACCTGACATGCACATTCAGCAGGTGAAACGAAGCTAGATGCATACACATTTTTCTTTAACTTTCCTTTAGTTGTTTGCAACTGTAAATACAGTAACAGTTGTTGTCTATATTTTGTTCAATCTTTTTCACATTCTTACCTTTTCAGTGTGAAAGGCCTGAATAGACTCAACAGCCATTCATAAATGAGACCATGGTTTTAGCAGCCTAGCTTCCACATATGACTATATAGAGTTGTGACACAAACTGGAACTGAATGGAATATTTTTTATTACATACTATCTTTCTTTTTCTTATACTTTCGGCTTTTCCTGTTTTATTAGAGGTTGCCACAGTAGACCAACCATCTCCATTTCCTTCTATGGTCTGCATCTTCCTTTCTAACACAAACTGCCTCACAACATCCATAAACCTCTACTAGGCTTTGTTCTTTTCCACATCCCTGGCAGCTCCATCCTCAACACCCTTCTCCCAACATACTCAGAGTCTCTCCTCAGCACATGTCCAAACCAACACAATCTCAGTTCACAGGCTTTAGGTCCTACCCACCATCATCTCACCATCACCCCTGTTCGCTTCACCAACACGTCTATTAAAGTATGCTCCAATCCCAACTGTCTCTCCCTTTAGGTAAACTCTCCACTACTTCATTCAATACAGTCCAGAATCCTTCTTTCTCTTCCATCTCACACCCAACCTGCGGAGCAAATTCAGTTACAACATTCAACATCACTTCTTCTTTATCTAGCTTAACACATCATTCTCACATGCTTTTCACCTCCAGAACACTCCCAATATACTCTTCCTTCACCACAACACTTACCCGACTTCTCCTCCCATTCACACTATGACAGAGCAATTTGAAACCTCCAACATTCCATTGTTTCAATAGTAAAACTGTCTGATGTAAATAGTAAAACAACAGTCTGATGAAAATTTGGATACATTTTTGTGTGCATTGTAATTTTTTTTTACTTAAAAAGAAAACGTGTGTGTGTAAATCTAATAGTAGATAAAAGCACTAGAAACACATTAAATTACAAAAACAATGTGTCTGCATACCCCAATAAAAACCCTGCAAAAACCCGATACTGGCAGCTCTTGAAACGCACACTCATGCTCGTACTCGTTCTCTCTGCTACCTGAGGTATTCTTGCATGATATCACATGATATAACGATTTACAAATGGCGCATTATTTGACAGTGTTTAAAAAAAGTTGCTATATGCTCACACTAATGGCCATAGTAACGAGAGCGTTTTTTTCTGCCAAGCCTCTTCAGCAGTGCTTTTGTCTTTTTTCAGTTTTTTTGCAATCCATTAAGAGAACAGGAAGAGAAGACATTTCTGTGAGGTACTACTTAAACCTTTTGAGGTATTTATTAAACTGAAGCAGACAACCATATAATTTTAGCTCATAGTACGAAATGAAAGCCTTGTAATCATGAGCCAGCACAAAGAGAGAAACTCTTTGTGCAGGACAAGTTAATAAGATCAGCAGCAGGTATAATGAATGAAAAGTAGCACTCTTAATACGGCCAGAGACACGGACAACGAACTCATTACAAAACACCCACAACCGTGCCCACCTTTCAGGGCTAAATTAAACATTAAGTGTTGTGGGCGCCAAGCAAGGGTAAGCTGGAATGAATCAGAGAGTGACAATAACAAGTATTTTTGTCCCTCTACCAGTGATGTTTTTCAGTGTAAATGTGCCTCTCCCAAGATGGTGCTTGATAATAGCAAAATAAATACCTTGAGAGCAAAATAAGATTACCGGAAAGCCTACATGGTAATGTAAGTGACAAACATGTATAATAGAGGGTGAGCAAGTACAAGAGAGTGCTGCTGGTCTGACACTGGCATTAATAGTAAAAAACAGGAGCTGACAGCAGAACAGGAGGAAATGATTCATAAGAGCATGATTAGTAATGCGCACTGTGAACCATACGATAATAATGGTGTACGCTGTAATTTCCTAATGAAAGCTATGGGAAAATTAAACCTTTGTAGACTAAGTGTCTGAGGTATGTGTTAATGGTAACCCTCTCAGATGAAAGGGAGACCACAAAAGGACTGTAGAAAATATCTAATGAGGAAGCATCATGAATTCATGTTGTAGTCAGTACTGTGCAAAAGTGACATCTGATTTATTCATATTTTGTTTCCAAAAAGCCAAACTGTCTTTAATTTTTTACATAGTTTAGAGGAATAGCCCTCCAGCACTTTCAAAGGTTCTCAAGCTTATCCCTGTACCTTACCCGTTTCAGAGGTATGTTTTTGTAAGTTACGCTACACAGTGACCTACTTATGAATCATTCTAACTTAAAGCATGAACCAGTGAAGAAACAGATACTGATGATCAGGCCGTGATTAGTATACTGGTTGTGCTGAATGCTTAGTGGTTGGAACACCTTTACTTGGGCATCTTTAGGTACTCTGCAGTCTGTCGGAGTAAAACATTTATTACCTTTTTACCTTCATCAATATGGCAAAGCTAAGACACTTTAACTGGTATGAAACAGTATTTCTGAATCATCAAGGTGATTTCATTCAAGATATAAAATGGTCTTTTGCACAATATTGTATGTGTTTTCTTGGATAAAAAAAAATATATTTTTTTTTATTTAAAATAATGCAGCAACAGCATTGAGCCATCCCTGAGAGCAGATTACACAGAAGTTCTAAGAGCCTCTGCTTGTCAAGTTTATCAGTATATCTGCTTACCCTGAAAGCGGCAAGGATGATGCGAGTGACCTTCTCCTTGACAGACTCTTGGAGGATGTCAGAGAGGGCAGGCACTACGTTGTAACGGCGCAGTTGTTCACAAAGCTGTGGGCTGAAGGCCAGGAGCCACACGCAGAAGATCATCTGGTACTGAAGCTGGAAGCCACACTTGTTACTGAGCACGGCTGTAATGCTAGAGGAAACATACACCAAAAGGTCAGGACTGACAGACTTCACTGACAAGTTGCAAATAGTAAACACAAGTTGGGTTTTTGCATGTCGTTACTTCAGGCCGCAACAAAATGTGAATATTTTGAAGGTAGCAAACTCTTCTATACGCACTGTAACTTAAGTAGTTCTTTTTCAGTTGTTAATGTTAGTTGTTGTTGTTCTTTTCTTGTAGTTAACCAAGCACTGGCTCATGAAACATTACACTAAACACTCAAATATGAAAATTAGTCTAAAGAACAGGCCTGAAACACAAGGTTTTTTTATGACACTAAATATAAGCCACCATTATTTTGTGTCAAATTATAGTGGGCAATTTGCATTGACTGGACTACTATAATCTAAATATGTTAATGTAAATCATGCACCATGAATCATTAAATTGTTTAAAAAGCACTAGAATTTACATAAAGACTTACCAGTTCACTCCATCTGCCTCAACCCAGGCAAACCTGTACTCGTTCACCCTCAGCATCAGCTGGAGGCAACCAGCCACACACTGAACGTACTGAGAGCTCTGGGAGGGGGAAAACACACTCAAACAAACATACAAATGTACATAGACAAAAAAACACACACACACACACACACACACACACAAACAAATATGCATGCACACATAGACAGACAGAACAAACAATCAGAATGTGAACAACAGTCCCATCTAAAGAAGCAAGGCAAAGGGTGCATGAGATAAGCACATCCTGCATAGGAGCTAGCAAAGAATACGCAAGGAACATGGCTGCTGAAGTACCATCAGAAAACACTCAATCTTTTTCAGTCACTTTTCTGCACGTGCATTAATTCTGGATGTGGAAAAAATGTCTCTAGGAGCATGCCACTTCAAAGAGACACAATGCAGAACAAGAAACAAAGGCAGTGGAGCCAGCAACCTGGACAAAGAGAGGTTATGGGTATGCCTGCAACTCACAATTATTTCTGTATGGTTATATTCCAGATTCCTGTTTCAGAGTGATCTAAAAGTAATGGCACAAGAAGCCTGAATCTGAAGCTTAAACTAATGCATCGTTATTTTTATTGAAAAGCTAAATAATGATGAATAATGAAACTGTACATAAAATTTAAAAATAAGATATGAATGTCCTTGAATTGAAGTATGCAAGTAACAGTCCAACATTTAGGCAAATATGTTGCAGTTGGAAAACTAAAGTGAAAAATAATGGTGTGTGTGTAATTTTTGTAGTCTCGTTTAGAGATTCACGTTTTACTATCCTGTCTTAAGGGGCAATCAGTATCTACTACTACTACTACTACTAACTACTCTAGCAAATGTAATTTTTGTTGGCATTTTTTATAGATAACCTCAACATTTCTCCTGTTCTTTCCTAACCTGCTCACAGATCAGCCTGTGTGTAATGGTACCCAGAGTTCTATTAGCACACATGGATAGATTGTACAATAAATAAAAAATGAGAGAGAGAGAGAGATCTTGCAGACCAGCATGAAGGAAATGTGCATAAAGCAGTGGGCTCAGGAGATAAAGAACAGGTTGTGCAATGCAGTAAAGTAGTCAGCCGGGGTTTCTTGAGAACTGCAAGAAAACCTAGTCACAGTGTCCATATGCTCATGCCAGCAGATTCCAAATGAGAAAATGAACATAAACTCTGCCTTGTCTATGAATGCTAAATGCTGATAAAAGAACAAAAAAACATGAACTCCCCTTGTACGTTTAATGTACAGACACATCAACTATTCCTAAAAAAAAATGGAGTAAAAAAAAAAGGAAGAAGAAACTGCTTGGGCTCAGAAAGGCACAGACCAGAGCGACAGAGCAGCTAGGAGCAGAGCTGATTAGTTATAGAGTAGCTGTAGAGGGGAGGGAAAAGTGTAATGGTGAAAGAGAAAGATATGCAGCAGGGGCAGGCTAATGCCACGCTGGACAAAGGTGCCCTTCTGAAAGCTGACCAAAAGCCTGGACGCACAGCTCTCTGTGGCAACATACTCACTTCACTGGGAGAGATGGTTCCTGTTCCTGTCTCTGCACCTGTACCATGCAGTTTCTAACAAAAAGATAAACAAAGAAGAAATGTTCTGAAATACTGGCTAACTTGCTTATTGACCGACCCTCTATCACTTCCAAAGAAATAAAATAATGCAAAACCATGTGATACACTGCCTGGTACCAGTTCATAGAACACCAGCAACAGGTCTAAGCAGCAAAACTAAAAACAAGAGAGGGGAAAGTGCTAAGAACCCGATTAACTAGAGCCCTAGTGTGGAAAAGCAAAAAAATGGTCTAATTACAGGTTACCATCACAACAATAAACCATATACATCCAGATTAAATAATGTAAAATGGTACAGCAAATGAAAACACAAAAGATGTTTCTATTAAAAAACAAATAATAAACTGATGAGCTCATGGGACTAATAGAGATTATATAAGGGTACACTCAAATTTCCATTGATTAGAGGTCTCTTTATTGCAATCAAACCTTCTAGAAGAACTTGAGCATACATTTTGAATGAAAACTGAAACAAAAGTGTTTAGTTTTCACATGGAGCGCATACAGAAGACTCAAACGCAGGAAATCAAGCCATCAAAAGCGACTTCTATCGAGCCACTTAGGGTTAAGGGTTTGGCTCAGCAACCCAGAGGTAGTGTGCTCAATGTAGGATTCGAACTCATGACCTCTTGGACCAGCAGCAAGTATCCTACCCATTTGGCCGCCACCACCTCCCCAATTTAAACATCACCTGATACAGTGTGAAACATTCTTTAATTAACCTAAGGATTATGAGCAACATTCTGGCCAACAAACTTTTTGCAGATTGCAAAACTTAATTTTTATTGTGAAACTGAAGCGTCTTGGAACACCTCCAAAACTATGACTGGAGAGCATTAAATGGCTGGTTAATTTTCAGGATAAATATTTAATTAATGGCCAATTCATATTAGATTTTCCTTCTCTCATACTCTTCCAGATATAGACCAGTCACAAATTAAAAGGAAAGATTTGAATAAACGGGCAGAGAAATAAATTTTGATGCGTCTAGGAAGGTACAGTGCATGATACTAGAGGTCGACCGATATTGAATTTTACCGATACCGATAGCTAGGTTGGTCTGTAATTGCCGATAACCGATTAATTAACCGATAGTTTTTAAGGAGGAAAAAATAAGTAAATTCTTAATTGGAAGTGATTCAT
>JBBIGB010000011.1:13109256-13121217 GCA_037577075.1 Alestopetersius hilgendorfi | reverse complement strand
CGATAACCGATAGTTCCGCGAATCAACTATCGGTGCCGATTAATCGGCAAAACCGATATATCGGTCGACCTCTACATGATACAACTAAGCAATTAGCATCGGGGTGTGGGTTGTGGGTATAACAGGTTCAGCAAGCCCCATTGACCTCTTTTTTGAATAGGGAAATAATCTTTTAAGATTTCAGTCACAAAGAGTGCTTAACTGACAATTGTTTGAATAAAAACAATTTGTATTTGTATAAATTGTATTTTAAAGACATTAAAATACAGTTGAAAATTGTGGTCGAAAGCACACCAATCAATAAGAGTAGTTTTTGTATACAGTAATCCCCCAGTTTTTACACGGATTCAGTCACATGCAGATTTTTTATGAAAACCAAACGCGGAAACTGCTAACTTTTGCTTTTTTCATGGCAATGTGCTTTATTATAACTCATTTTAGTTCTACATTATTAAAAATATTATTTATTAATAACAAATAGTAATTTAAATATAAATTCAGCTTAATTTCCAGTTATTGGCTGTTGCCCTCCAGTTCTCCTGTTTTTGTTTCATTCTTCTAAAAGCCCGAAGCCATCCAAATGCCCTGCGCCTTCTGGCAACACAGCTCAGCATTTCGGGTGAGAATGGTTCGGGGGCCAAGATTTCAGTTCACATTGCCCTTGGTGAGGGTGTGTGCAGGGGAGGACTGGCGGTCTGTACTTTCTGGAGAAGTCCCGACGACCGCGTACCAGACGGGCATTCTGCGTCTCTCTCTCTCTCTCTCTCTGTCTCTCTCGGCGTGGCATCTCGGCCAAACGGCTGCCCCGTTTACATTTTTGTTAAGGGTAATGTATTAACCTGAATGTAAAATGAAATTAAATTCAGTCCATGTTTATTAGAACCAAACTAATAATTTGGCAAAAAACACAGCGAATTCGTGGAAACAGCAGATACAATACTTTATTTCGTGGCAATATATAATTCTTCATGCATTTTAGCACCAATTATTAATACAATAGAACTTGCCGCCGGGTGAACAGTAAATTATTGAACTGTAGAACTTATTGGTGATTACTCAAACAATTTACTGTATTATTACTAAAAAATACATTAAATTACTGTGTTTACCCTGCGTATCCAAAAGAAAATGACAGCGCATATCAAAGAAAATTGTGTACGAATTACAGTGTTGTCTGCAATTTCATTATTTACATGCTAGCACTGAAGGAGTTCAGTGTAAACTAGTCCGTGTAAACCGTTTCAAATTCAGTCATTTTCTTCTTGGAAACAAACAAATAATTTTGGCAAAAAACAGCAAATTCACGGAAACAGCAGATACAAGTGTAATGTATTAAAGTTTAAAATTAAATTAAAATGTTTCGGGAGCATATTTAGGGTTTACACTATAAAAAAAAATAGGCATTTTACCAAAAAACAACACAGTTTTCACTATATCCAGGTGCTCTTGGAACGTAGCCCCCCGTGAAAGGCGGGGGATTACTGTGTTATGTACTGAAAAATAGAAAGCCATATTTTCTGAGAATATCAACAAACTGAGAATGTCAACAGAGGATGTATTCAGACTATAAGCAAGAACAGTGGTTCTACAACTACACACATTATATTATAGTACAGCGCATAAAGCCCAAATTTCAAAGAGAAGACCACATCTGAGAGTTCAGTGGTACTAAAACCACAGCCACTGGCCTATAGGGAAGAAGAAGAAATGCTTCCCACAAGCCAGAAAGTGCATGTGTGTCATACACTCTTTGCACAAAACAACTCCTGGATGCCCTGGGATGCATCTTTAGTGGTATGTCCTTTTCCATTACACTGGTGCTGGTGCCACTGGTGCTGGGAACCAGCCCACATTTACACTAGACAGGTTGATAAGCTTTTTCTGTTGAAAAGCGCTGAGGAAAAGGGGTATACGTGTTTCGGGTCTCGCAACATCAGACACCCTTGCCCAGGCGACCCAATACAAGACTTCCATATGTGACCTGCAGTGAGCAGGTCCCATGGTTCTGTTATAGTGTGTTATTTTTTGTTGGTACAGTTCACTGCATACCAACAAGGTTCTTCTGACTAACCATCTTCATCCTATGATGTAAAGCTTTCTCTAAAGCCTACTTTAACATAATTTTTATTTAAATGTTATAAAAAGATCAAAATAAGCTGCCAGGTTGATTGGGCTAATTATTATTTCTATATATACATAGGTCAAAGCATTTTTTGTAGGGTGTTCTTGGTAGGTTTGGGCGATATGACGATATGAGATTGTGAAGACAATCTACATGCAGATGATCTGCCAAAGCAGAGAAATCATAGTATTTTCTAAATCAGGGATCGGCTACCCGCGGCTCTGGAGCCACATGTGACTCTTTCATCCTTATGTTGCAGCTCCCCTGCGGCTTTGGAGAATGAATAATAATTTAACACTAGAACGGCGGTTAACTGGCTATACCTATAACAACTGATACGACCACTGCTGCAGTATGTTCGGCCGTTTAGTCATGCAGCCTGCCGGCATACATCCACGCAGGCTGCAGCCAGCAGACACAGCAAGTGTCCAGTGGACTTTGGACCCACAGCCAGTTGTACAGCACAGTCGCCATATCAGAAACAGAATCAGGGCTGGACCGGTCAACAGGCATACCGTAAATTTGGCCAGGCAGGTAAATTTGGGCCGGTAAATTTGCTCTTCAAGCACAATGTACATGTGCCTACACCACAGCCATATGTCTCTTGCAGAGCATGCTTGCTGCTCCAATGATGATGAAATTACATCAACTGATGCTGTCAACTTTTCTGGGTGTTAAATGTATTTTATTTTTATTCATTGTGTTTAAATTGTAGCTTGAAATTTGAAGATTATTGTGATCTTGTAACATTACAATACAATGTGTACTTTTTTTTTTACAGAGTTCTAAATGTTCAAAATGTTTTCTTTGAATAAATCAAACTTCACAAGCAACACACTTGCTTAGATTTTATACACAGCATAAACCGGGCTCAAATGGCTCTTTGAGTGTTAAAGGTTGCCGACCCCTGGTCTTAATAAACTACATTCAAACTGTCTATTGCGGTTCTATGCTCTTCCTAATTTTTTTCCTTAGCCAAATCGCACTATTTAGTCCACTTAATGCCGCCTTATAGAAACAGCACTCCAACAACAATAGTTTGGTTGTACTGTTCAGTAACTTGCAGAATAGTAAAATAGTAATATAGTAAAAATAAATATAAATACCGCAATAAAATAAACCGATATGATATTACTGCCATATCGCCCATCCCTAGTTCTTGGTTTGCAGTGCTTATTACCTACCACAAATGGTCCAAGAAAGGACAACCAGTGAGCCAGAGACAGGGTCATGGACAGCCAAAGCTGACGCATGTGTCTGGAGATTCCCAGAGATAAGCTACTGTAGCAGAAACTGATGACAATAAAATGAACGGTGGCTATAACAGGAATGTATTAGAACATACACTGCACTATAGCACGTCAGGTTATGTGGCTACATAGCTGCAGACCGGTCAAAATGCCCTCACTGACCCCTCACATTGACGAAAGCACCTACAACAGACACGTGAGCATCAGAATTGAACCATGAAGTAACTAAAGAAGTTGGTAAGGTCTGATGAAACATGCTTTCCTTTACATTATGTGGATGCCCATTCTCCTAGAAAACATTGGGTCCTGGTATTCATATAGATGTTACGGACATGTGACACCCATCTAAAAAATCTTGCGGAGTCAATGCCTCAGTGGGTTAAAGCTGTTTTGTTGGCACATGCAAGACCTAAACAATATTAGCCAACTGGTTTAAATGTAATTGCTGTTAAACCCTAATGCAGAGCCAGCATGGTTATCACAATGCTACCAAAACATTAGCAATGGTCTCATATAAAAATGTCGACTCTACAGCATGGATTTGCTTTTATAAAAAGAATGAATGCTAAAAAATAAATAAATAAATAAATAAAACATGATGTTCCCACTGCCATTCAAAGTGATATCTGTACAAGGACAAGCAACCGCGTAGCTGAAGGTGAGAACAGTAAATGATGATGAGTAAGAACCCTCACAAAAACAGTGAGTGAGTTTAAAGTACACCTTTTATGTATATTTTGATCTATATACAGGTCCATTAGTTATTTCTGCTGATCCCAGGTTACATAGTCGTTCATGGAAGCACAACAAATATCTATATCAGATGATTAACTGATCTTTTTCAATCTCAGTGCAGCGTGGTGGGACTGAACAAAACATAGAAACATCGAAATAGAATTTAGTTGCTTTTTAATGCTTCCCCTCATCCACACTCATATAAAAGAAAATGGCTCATCCACACCAACCGGCTATTTGGGATGGTTGCTAGGAGAAACCCTGAGAAACCTCTTACAGACAGTAATCATCTGGAGTTTGCTGAACAGTGGGACTTGGAAGGGTGCTGTGATGTGATGAGAAGGAAACTGAATTATTCAATCACATTACAGTCTGACATCAAAGATGTTTTTTGGAGCTGCGTTGCTGCCACTGCTGTCAGGAGGGAAGATAGTGTGCAGAAGCGACAACTGAAACCAACCATAATTACGATTATTAAAAAACAAAAAAACACACACAATTCAGCAAACACAATCATCATCCACAACAGCAACCTTTCAAGACCTGAATGAAGTAGGGATGTTTAAAACCAAACTGAAATATTGTCTCTTTGTTCACTTAAAGTTTTGCTTTCCAGTAATCTTGAATGTAATCATTTTAAAACCCATCCAGAACGTCTGAGTTTTTGAATATACTTTATCACTGTACACTAGTGGGTGGGGAAAATACTAATGCAAATAATAATGTTTTACACCCCCTGCCCCTTCCTCCACTCAGACATACAATGAAATCCTCCGTAACACAGTACTGTTGTCAGTAGGCAATCACTGCCAGTTCACATTGACTTTAAGAGTAGATTTATTGAAGATACGGAAAAAGCTTTCCTCCTGCAACTTAAGGACAAAGCACATACTTTGGTGACTTGCTTCAGTACAAACAACAGCAGCAAAGTATACTATAGCTAGTTGTAGAATAATGTTTACACACATTTACTCTTCAACTCAATAACGAATAACCTCAGAAAATACTATAGTCCTTAAAATGTTAGAAGGGCGCCACAAAGACTGAAAATATTTCCAGGCCTAGCACAACAAACTACGTCCAATGTCCAATGACTATAGAATATGTTATAATAGTGCAATAACTCATTACAAACCACCATTTGTGCCAATAGTTTACCTGTCATATTTTCAACACTGAAAATAAGGGATTTTTCCCAAAATAGGAGACAATTTAGAGCAGCTTCCCATTGCCACTCCTTTGTTAACAGCAAGAAAACAGACTCCAAAACTGCTGTAACTTATTTATTTTTAACAGAGCATAAGCTCTTGCAACACTGGAGCCACTGTCCTGAATCTTAAGCTTCTGCGTTTTGGCTTATTTATCTATGGGTTTTCTCCACAGTTTTCCAACCATTTTTAGCTACTATTAGCGAATCAGACACTTCATGACCCACCACTGCTTTCCAATTCTAAATATGTTCTATTCCGACTGTGGAGAAGGGGACCTTTCAATTTAAACTTGCACATGTAAGGATAATGTATGATATAAGATTATGTAACAAATAAAGGAAGAAACCACTACTGTGCTTATGTTAAACAGATGCTAGATGGGCTAAATGCTTAGTGTAAATCTCATAGCGACTGAAAACTTTAATCGAGATGAAAGCCCCAACTGAGACATCGCTTGCTTCCTTATCAATTCATACATAAGATAAAGATTTGATTACATTTTCAAGTGTGTACTAACGGTCTTTCTGAGACAATCACCTAGTATGAAACTGGGGAAAATATAGTCACAGAATACAACAGTCATAGAAATATAGAGCTGTTCACTGGAAAAGAAATATAGGGACATACTGAAAAAAAATCTGGAGAATTATATTCAGTGTTTTATTTTTCCTGGGGCTGGCCTAAATAATTTGAATTCTTTGCTGTAGTAAACACAATAAGTCACCCTACTAATTTAGTAACTTCCTGTTTTGAATAAAACCATTAAAAGTAACAGCTGCTGAAATCAATCATGCAAATGTAAGAGACTGGTTATAGAAACGCTAAATTATTATAAGAATGCAATGAATAATAAATACCGCACAGGAAATGTTATACAAATTTACATTTACGGCATTTAGCTGACGCTCTTATCCAGAGCAATGTACATCAGTGCTTAAGAAGTCCACAACTGTTTCTTACCTGAAAAACAGCTTAAATCTGGGTCAACTATTTAACCAAGATACTGCAGTCAGAGCATCTATACAACAACTGTCAAATAATAAGTAGCCATCACCTAACCCAACAATAAATGAGCCATAGAGAAGAACAACGCAAGTCATAGAGAAGTCAAGGGAATTCATTTTTTTTAAAGAAATATGTAAGCAGTAGGAAAGGGTTATAGTTAGTCACCAAAGTGCTCCTTGAAAAGGTGGGTTTTCAGGCGACGCTTGAAGACCGTGAAGGACTCTGCCGATCGGACCGGAAGTTTAAAGAATCCCTCTCAGGTGTATGTAAACATTTGGGCACAACAGCATGTGCATGTTATTTCCACTACCAAGTCTAAGCTTAAACATAAGTATCTATATACTCAGTGATGAAGTAGCTACAATCCAGTCTCCTACTGTGGTTCACAGTCTCAAATAAATTGCCATTTTAAAACCACACATTAACTTCCACTCAAAAATTTCCATCTGAAATCCCACATTCATAGATGAGATGGGGAAAGGATGCAATCTTTTGCTGCTTATTGATAAATGTTTACTCACTGTGTAGAACTGACTACACAATTTGTACCTGTGAGCTCAGCTGAGTCTTGATCCAGTTGAAGTAATAGTTCAGATCACTGCCCTCCATCAGGTCCCTTCCCCAGGCAGCCAGCTTGGCAATAATCCTTGCAGCCTGAAAGAAACAGTAAAACATTTCAAATATAGTTTCACCCAAGTATTTTAGAGAGAAAATAGAACTAAATGGTCAAAAGTATCCAGGCTCTCCACAGATAAACATAAGCAATAGAGGATCTGGGGGACTTTAGGACCGTCACAGAACAATGCCTTCCCAAGTAGTAATTTTCTCAAATTTCCATCCTGCAAGAGCTGCCTCATTCAACCACAAGTGCGGTTATTGTGAAGTCAAGATGGGCATAATATTTTGTATGCAGTCCATAAAATTTGTTCCAAAGTGACTCTGAAAGCAGCTTCAGCATAACAACTGTGTGCTTTGGTTGAGACTAGGGTTGGAGAGGTATATTGTTGAACCATTCATAATGCCACCTATAGTTCTATATGGACACACACCACAGCTTTGCAAAAGGTCTGTTATTTTCTTATATTTTTCAAAGCCTGATTATTATGCTGCAGGCCACCCACACACTGTACATTCAGATCCAAAGAATGCTGTAGCCTCTGAGCACTCTGTATACAAATACAAATATAATTCAGTGACCAACATGATGAGTTCATAAAGGCAACCGTGTACTATCCATTACTTCTAACATTGTGTGCAATTTACATTGCTATCACAGGCTGTCTCCCTTGCAGGTCAAGTCAAGGATTTTGTTGTCATTTCTACCATATATACACAATACATAGCAAAAATGAAACAATGTTCCTCCAGGACCATGGTGCAACACAAGAAAAGAACAGAAAATAACGAACAGAACATCAGACCACAAGTGCAAACAGGACAAAGAGCCAGAGTGCTGCGTAAGGTTGGGTACCCGCAGATAGTTGCTGAAACGGGTGGATTTTAATGTTCTGAAATTTCACGGGCAGGTATGCGGCCTGGTAATTACATACGGACGGGTA
The DNA here is from genome assembly GCA_037577075.1 of Alestopetersius hilgendorfi. NCBI lineage: Eukaryota > Metazoa > Chordata > Actinopteri > Characiformes > Alestidae > Alestopetersius > Alestopetersius hilgendorfi. The sequence continues at coordinate 13,113,335 of JBBIGB010000011.1, read as the reverse complement.
GCAGGTCTTTGTAAACTGCAAAATAATCTGGATCTGTGGATGATATTGTGGTGAGCGTGAGAGAGAAAAGGCAAAGACACAGCTTAGAAACAAACTTTGTACTTTAGATAGTACTGCACCCCCACTGGCATACCAAGGTACTACTCCACAACTCCAACAACGGTGCTCTCAACTTGCCAGGCACCTGGAGGAGGGTGACTGACAAGAAGGACTCACATCCACTATTTAACAAAACCAACACAAACACTCACCATAAATAATCTCTAATACTAAGTAACAACATCTACCCCCCTCTAATGTTCCCCAAAAACACAGAAAAAGGTTACTCCACAGGCAAAGCCTCCTGGAAGGCCAGTCCTGCCGTGCCACTTGCTCACAATATACTGTTCTTGCACAGTAATCCTGGTTAGATTATATTGCGGCAGACAATGCATGGATAGCTTAGGTCTGTCTGATTTGATTTTGTGTTAAACAGACCTCCGTTGCTATTGTGTTATGGCTCTGACAGAGCATTGAAAAAAAAAATCACCATCTGTCACCATCAGAGGGATAAAGGTTGAGGTGTACCTGGGGACTACAGGTACCTGGGGGTATAAACTGACAGTAAACTGGACTGGTCCAAAAACACGGGCAGAGTCGGCTTTTCCTACTGAGGAGGCTTAGGTCTTTCAATGTCTGTAGGAAAATGCTGACCATATTCTATCGTTCTGTGGTACAGAGTGTTGGGTTCTTTGCAGCTGATTGCTGGATAAGTGGGGTGAAGACAGCTGATGCCAACAGACTGAACAAGCTAATTAAAAAGGCTGGTCCTGGGTGTCAGACTGGAGAACCTGGAGGAGGTGTCTGAGAGGGGAATACTGAAAAAGCTTCTCAGTATCATGGACAACCCCTCTCACCCCATCCATGTCTCAATGATAGGCCATCAGAGCACACGCAGCAAAAGACTCATCGCTTCTAATGTCATTTGGTTCTCACTCAGAATTTCCGTGCAACATTACTTGCCTGCATATTATTTACTCATCTGTATGTTACTGATTGTTTGTTTTGTCATCCCATCACATTCTGCTATGCTTTTTATTCAAGGCACAAACACTGTTACTTTTCAGAACCACTTGTACTAATAGTGTTATTTTATTATATCTGCTATAGTTGTTTGTTACTTTGTTAGAGTTATTTTGTTATGATATTTGCACTATTACTACGGTTTTGTTCATTTTAAATTCTTGATTGTCTATCTTTATTCCTCTTGTTGCATTGGATGTGTTTAGGACAAAGGAATTTCCCTCGGGATAAATACAGTTCTTTCTTATCTCTTATCTTTTTTAAAAAAAGAGGCAAAGATTTGTCAAAGCTAAGAAGATAAAGCAGAGAGAGAAATCAGGTCTGGTCAGTCATGCTTGTCTTTATGCAAATTAAATAAAAGTTCATTGTTTTATGAATTATATACTTTCCTTTTTCTAGAAAGACGCCAAAACCCCACAGCTACCACGGCCCAAAAACATGATACATGCTGAACCATAGACCCACAGTACTGTCACATCCCTACATAAGGCATGAATTAACAAGCAAGCATATAAAGTTTATAATACTCAGTATGATAAACTCACTGGTCACTGATTTTACATGGTGAAGTTGACTGTTGGCTTTTACTTCCCCAACTAAAAGATGAACGGATGTAGTTCACCCCATGTTGATGACACTGCATTAATTTAAAACTGCAAATGATAAAAACAGAGTGAGTATCTCCCATAAGGGCATTACTACCAGATATTGCTTGTTAGTTTAAAGTGATGTTTTAATGCTGAAATGCACAATAGAATGAAACTATGCATACATAAGTAAACTGTGAAGTTTACATGACCACTACCACTTGCAAATACTACTTGAATCAAGTTGTGCAAAGAACTGGGTAGGGTACCTAACTACTGCTAAAAGGCTGTCAGTGTTTTCACTGTAATTCAAATTGAAAATATTTATGAACGATTTTGGCAATTTCTTGAATAAATATGGAGCTTTCAGTGTTTTTTGTTTTTTTGTGGCAGTCAGAGTTTTGAATGGTGAAATGTTGTTGAGGACACAGAATAAACATCACACCAGAACAATTAACAGAGCAAATTTCACTGCAACCCATCTGTAATGGAATGGCCCATAACTAATTATTGGCCACATTCTGTTAGCATTTGTGGTATTTTTCATAATCACCAGGTATATGGCAAAGCAATAAGGGAATACAGAGTTCCACTAATGTTCCCAGTGTGACATTTACACAGTGGGGTGAAATCTAGCCTCTTTCATTAAGAGCAGAGGTGAGGACAGCTGAAGGCATCAACACCAACCACTCTTGCAGCACCTAAGCCCCCTGCCACTGCTGTCTACCCAAAGGCTAATTAAGTCATGACGAACACCTCCACTGCAGTCTCCACGAAGCAGGTGCCCTTGAAAATGGAGGATTCACAGAAATCATTAAGCTTTTAATTGACCGTTTAGAGAGATGTCTGTGATGAATTATTGATGGACTGAGCTATAATTAGTGAACTCTAATCAGAGGCTTAAGGGTAATGCCAATACGTAATAGCAAACTGAACAGCAAAATAAGTAAAAACAATGGCCACTTCAACCATATCTGCTTCCAGTTAAAGGCAGACTTTCTGTAAATGAAGACCCAGGTGTATTTTCTCAATGTGCAACTACATGTCATATTAGCAACACCTACAGGACTTTGTAACCAATTATAGTTCTTTGGAAAAAAAACAAATGTTATGCAAAACACTGAAAATACAAGGGAAAAACTAATTTGTATAAAAAATACATTTTACATGGTCTAACAGTCCTTACATTCGACATTCAAGTAAAAACCAAAAATATTTTAATGCATTAAAAAAAAAAAAAAAATCCCATGACTTCCCACTTCTCTACGACTTGTGATGTTCTTCTCTATGGCTTATGTATTGTTGGGTGAGGTGTTGGCTAGTTATTATGTGACAGTTGTTGTATAGATGTTCTGACTGCAGTATCTTAGTTAAATATTTGACATGGATTTAAGCTGTTTTTCAGGTAAGAAACAGTTGTGAACTTCTTAAGCACTGATGTACGTCGCTCTGGATAAGAGCGTCAGCTAAATGACGTAAATGTAAATGTGTGTGTGTAAACAAAGCCATGACTGGAGTTTTAAGTCACAGATTAGAGCACAAAACACTCATGTCTACTGAAATAATAACAATAATAAAATAAATCAATCAACTTAATAACCAAGTAATTTTTTGATAAATATCGAGTAAGTTATCCCAGCCCTAACTGATTTGAGAAATAATCAGCTGTCATACTTGAACTGAATATATTAGTTGTAGTCTCAGTCTCTTTCAGTCTCAGTCCAGTACTTTAAAATGTACAGGCCTAAAGTTTTTCCCCCCCTTTCCCTTATTGACAATCATACAAATTCCAGCATCCCTTCTGTAAAGCAGAATTTATTAGAAACTAATTTAATAAATGTAAGGAATGAGGGCTGCACAGTCTATCGGAAATTTACCATCATCACGAAATCAAAACGCGCAAATACAGATCGCAAAAAATTATCCATATCGCAAAAGACTGACTGAACTGCAATAAATGGTGTTTTTCCAAAGCTCTTCACCCAGTGCCACAGAGAAGAGGGCAAAAAAAATTACTGGGCAGTTTCTTCATCTTCTGTGCTGTTATAGATTGTTCCTTTTGCTATTTTTTTCTGGCTAAGAACTTACTATAATTTATATTATGTTTACATTTATTTAAGATTTAAAACAAAATATATTTTCAGATTTTTTTCAACAATGTTCAATGGTTCAAATGTTTTTTTAATGCTCTGTTTAAGCAAATTCTTTAAAAAGTGATATAATGTTGTTGAGTGTTGCGATATCGCCATCGCAACACTCAACAACATTATCGCATATTGCATGTTCTCTTGATATCGTGCAGCTTTATAGGAATGAACTGAACACTGAGCATACAAGGAAATCCACAGCTTCTGAATCAGAATCAGAATCAGAATCAGAATGAGCTTTATTGCCAGGTATGTTCACACATACGAGGAATTTGTTTTAGTG
>JBBIGB010000011.1:13071346-13084536 GCA_037577075.1 Alestopetersius hilgendorfi | reverse complement strand
GTGTGTGTGTGTGTGTGTGTGTGTGTGTGTGTGTGTGTGTGTGTGTGTGTGTGAGTGTGTGTGTGTGTGTGTGTGTGCGTGTGCGCGTGTGCATGTGTGTGTGTGTATATATATACCACAAAGTTGGGAGCATGAAATCCAAAATCCAATACTTAATAATTATAATATTGTAAAACAATAATATGATAATAAGATAACCTTGTTTAAATTATGAAAAAGTTTTGACTAAAAGAAAATTCTAATTTTGTCTACTAGGTACTTATACTATATTGACTGGGTTAAATACAATTGCATTGCTAAAAAAAAAAGAGACTAAAATACAACTTTAATGACTAAAACTGGTCTAAAATGTCAGCGATTTTTGTGAACAAAAACTAGATGAGAACAGTATTGGATAATTCTGCCTAAGATAAGACTAAAATGCTCAGACTTTTAGTCGACTGAAACGTCACTAGACTAAAAAGAGTACGGACACGACTAAGACTAATAAAAACTAAAATGACAGCTTGAAGACTAGACTAAAACTAAAATTAAGACAGTTAGCCAAAAACAACACTACTCTCGAGACCTCTAATGAGGCAGTAAAATAATGTAGAAATGAAAATAGAAATGTTAAGATTATAGTGTGTTTGCATGTGTGTGAGCTCTGTTTCATCCCATCAGAAACTGAATCAGGAGAGAAGCTTCTGGAATTCAGCACATAGCTGCTATATAAACACTATTGCACTTGCAACACATATGGAGGCATTTCTTATTTTTTATAAACACCTCACACTACAGTAGTTCATAAAATAACTATTTTATGCATTTTTTGCATTTTACACACACAATGCCACGGATTGTACAAACAGTGAACATAAAAAAAGAAAAGTGGTCTCTTATTTTTTCTACGGCTGTATATATTTACACACAAACATACATATATATGTATATATATATGACTATGTTTCATATTAGTGCAAGTTGCAACATAAATAAATAATAATGGCCCCATGTATATATTTGTATTTATCTCTATGTTCACCCACTTTCTCTTTAGTCCCTGTGCCTGTGTAATGCATTTGTCAAAAAGGCAGCACAGGAGTTTATTTCCTGACCACCAACCCATGAAACTCCAACCCTCATCTGTGGCCCATTGTTTCTTTTCTTCACTGACACAGGACTGGTCCAGTCACATCTTTAAACACCTCCCCCTTTTGGCTCTGTGCCAGTTGATGAGATGGAGAGAGAAAAAACATAAGGGGGGAGAAAAAACAAAAGGCACAGAGAAACTGAGTGAGAAATGGTATTTTACAGGCATTACCATGCTTGGTAAATTTGTGCCATAAAAGACAGTTAGGTTGCTGGTGAAACAAGCAAATAATATCATCAGTGTTACCGCTAGGAGAACGGCTATGTAGAACACATGGTGTACACTGGCTAAAACAATAGACATCTAAGTTAGTTATTTTATGTCCTCTATACTGAACTAAATTGTCTTACTGAAAGTGAGCACATCATTTTTAACCACCACATTAACAGCTTTAACATTAAGCTGCACAATTTTTGACTGGGTCATTTATTGAATACTATTTTGTTGAATACTACTTTACACATTCATGGGAGCCCAGAGAAGGGTTGTGTGTGCTTGTATATGGTGGGCCATTCTACCCCAAAATGCTAGGACCATTTTTTGTCCCAGTCTGTCTCTGGCCGTGACCTCACTGTGTGCATGCCAGCCCTTAAAAGCACCTGCGGCTTTAATCTCCACCCCATGCTGACAGTAATCTAAAGTGGAAATCTTACTCAGGAAGAGCAAAACAACACAAAACAACTCAAACACATCTTGCCTTATCCGTTAGAGATATTTGAGGATGATGGCTTAGCACTAATCTTGTCTCAATTTTAAGGCCTTGTTCCATTCCAAGGCATTTTACTAGCGTATATAAGACAAGGACACTTCAGCCACTCTGCCAAATCCCATCTTTAAGTTCAATGGATGGTCAATCAATTGGACGGTCATGAGTAACATTAGGCTTCCTGTAATGCAGTGAGATTTAAGTGCTCAACTATGAGCCTCCGCCAGCAACGATATTCTTGCTGCTCCTTCAGTTGCTGTCAGTCTCCCACTGCGAGGCACATGTTTTATCTGCTGAGACTTCCCTCTCCCTTATTGTCAGCTGTGCCATAAACCCTTGCTACCTCTCCTCACTCTAATCCCTATTAGCACACTGGTCAAATCAGATTACATCTCTGCAAGAAATAAGAAACACCCCAGCCATCTGCCTGCTGTCGCACGCACTGGACAAGAGAGACTGTATTTTTCACTGGGTCTGAAAGAAAATAAAAGCTTAAATATACCAAAATGTGGATCTATGGACAGGGCCTCTGGAAGATAGAGATGCAGGAAGATAGTTTGGGGCTAAGAATTGGCTTGGTGAGATGTGCGCTGCGCTGATGTGAGTGAATTAGTTACATTACTTTTACTTCCGATTTCAAGACTTTCATTTGGAAATTGTGGGAATCAAAAGGACTCAGTCTTGGCAAAGAAGAGAGAAAAATTAACGTATCATTTTTAAAATAATGTTTTATCAGAGGTATGACCAGGCTTGACTGCTGGAATGTATCTTTGCATATACCGTCAGAAACTTTCCCACTTTCTCTGTATATGATCTCATCTGAAGTGCTGATTAACCGTGAGCAAAGATTACGCAAATTAACTGTGATGCAGAGCATCCGAAAATAACCACGCGAGTGTCGTCGATAAGCTTTTCAGTGGCTGGGTTCCTGGCTCTCCGATTCCATGCTAGGATCACCTTACTGAAAATGTAAAGTAAGGTAAGATACATTGTTTACATTTTTGTGCTTTGGTCAAAATAAACGATGGTAAATACATGTGAATTACAGTAGACGTAATCATTTTGCCAAATGGACACATATACGTTTAGCACAGGATACAATAATCGGACTGTTTTTTGAATAGCTTGTGTGAAATTTCAATCATTATTTCGATGACAACGTCTTTCACATTTCTGTGTTGCTCCTGCCGTTTTCTCTGACATATTCAGCGGACGTACTGCACTTAAAAACATCACACTCGTCATCCTGACAGTACAGTGTGTAGCAACGAGCTAATTAAATGTGTCAGCTGTAACATATGCAATTACAGCTGATTAATAAATTATTCTTTATTTTCTTATAATTGCTATCAGCTTTAGTATGTTCAGGTCTGTTCAGTTTTCTACTGGTAGAATAGCAATATAGTGATTATGTTTATCACAGTTCTCTTCATCATGACCAGCATGTAGAACGAAGCCTATTTAGGGAAATTAACAAGTATAGATCTCTTTCGTAATTATTTTTCTATTTTTATAGCGGACCAAATTTACCATGAGTGCCCCTTCCTACAATGACACACTACGCCCAGGTGTGTTCTCAGGAAGTGCGGCCATGCCAGCCTCCAGACCACCAGCCTCTTCCAGAAACCTCAATGCCTCAAAGAGAGTTTGTTTCTACAAGAGCGGCGACCCCCAGTTCTCTGGGCATCGGACTGTTATCAACAGTCGCACCTTTAAGACTTTCGATGCCCTGCTGGATGCCCTTTCCAAGAAAGTGCCTCTGCCATTTGGCGTACGCACCATCACAACACCCAAAGGTACACACGCCATCCAAAGCTTAGACGACCTGCAGGATGGGGCCTCATACGTGTGCTCAGACCAAAGGAGGGTCAAACCTCTCAACCTAGATGAAGTCAACCGTAGACAGGTGCCCTGGAACACAACCAGACCTACTAGCTCAGGACGACAAGGACGCAGAGGCTTGATTCGGCAACTAGTGAAGAAGAATGAAGTGGGACGGACAGGAAAAGTGGTGGAGAGCACGGTGACAGTGTGGACACCAAAGAGACTAGTGGTTTTTAAAAACAGGGATCCCAACACTAAGCACACGATTGTTTTGCACAGGAAGACTGCTCCGACTTTTGTGGCTCTTTTGGAATACCTTTCCCGAGTGTTACAGTTCCCAGTTGTAAAGTTATACACACCTGATGGCAGAAGAGTAAGTATTACTTACCTTAAGCTCATGTAAGTTCAGCATGTGTTCTTTACATAAACATGTCACAGCGCAGCACAATAAACTACTCGCCCTGGGTTTATACTCAGGGCATGCGGATGTTTCTGCAGACACACACTTAAAACGATGAGGCAGCACTATGAAGAGTCACTAGTGTTATATTCCAGAAATTCATATGCCAGAGATTTAACTACGGCTCTGTAAATCTCATCCACCAGCTTTGTAGAGGCATTATAATCTCCCTTTCCCATCTGATTCTCATGCAGGTGTTTAGACAGTATTCATGCAACTGCACAGAAACGGGCACCTTTAAGTACTAATGCTTCATACACATGTCTGAGAACTTCCACAAACTTGAATTATGTTTAAAATAATTTCTCTGACAGCTACATATAATTAGGAAGAAAAAGAGTTTGACATTGAATTTTGTAGGTTGAAGGCCTTCCTGCCCTGATCCTCTGCTCTGGAATAGTGGTTGCAGCTGGTAATGAGTCCTTCAGACTGGGCAACTACAATCTCCAGGGATCCTCTCAGCCCACAGAGTCAGTCATATCTGAATCTATAGGGCCAGCGGAGACACCGCCATTGCAACGTAAGCTTTTGGCTAATTGTTCATTAATATATGACCCGTTTTGAAATTATCGGTTGTATGAAATGAATTTGCTAAATCATGTCATTTACTCCACTTTTTTCTTTTTCTCTCTACGAACTGCCCTTTTCAACGATGCCTTCAAATCTGAAAACTGCCAGAAGAAGATAATAAATCACCCATCAGTAGATCAAGATCAAGGAATTTTTCCTTATCCTCAGAAAGGTACTTTGTAAGTCAGATCAATAAGTCACTGAATGGAAGCCTATCGGAAGACAATGGACGGAGGACAGGATCGATGGACAGAGAGGCCAACCAACCACTGGAGATGGAAACGAGTAACTATTTTGCTGATATTGAGGACAAAGATAACTTCATCATGCCTTCAGAAGATGACATTGAGAAATCTTTCCGTGTGAATCAGGACGGCAGCATGACAGTGGAGATGAAGGTCCGTCTCACTATAAAACAAGAGGAGATGATTCACTGGACCACCACACTAAGTCGGACCTGTGCTAACAGCCAGCAGAGAGCAGTGTGCTCACAACCATGCTCCTCAGATAATAACTACCCTGTAAGGGACTTAAAGAGAGACCGTTATCAGTCTAAATACGATACACCCTCTGTGAAATCTGTGAAATTGAACAAGGAAGGAGAGGATCACTGTGGAAGCACTAGCTCTGAAGCCTTGGAAAAACCAAAGCCAGCCTTCAGAAGGCTGCCCACGCCAGGACCCAGACATGTCAGGAGAAAAGAGGCTTCAGTGGAAAATATAAAAAGTATATCCCAAAATGAGGTGCAGGAGAGCACAGTAGGTGCGTACTCATACATGGAACGTACAGCAGATGGAGAGCTAACAGAGGGGTACTGTGTGGTCAGCCGAAGTAGCTCTAGCAGTACAAGACCTGTACCAAAACCCAGAAAGAGCAGTTTAGGAGAAGCCAAACCGAAAAAGACTCACTCTTCCTTCAAATCTTCAAGGGTGGCAGAAGTCCTTCAACTACAAAACAGTGGGACAGAGATTACAGAAACTGTAATGCATGTTTATGATTCACAGGGTACATATGAAAACTATTTTTCAAACACTCAAGTTATTGACGATAAAAGGTTTGAATTTACGACAAAGACTAAAGAACCCTGGAAACCAGATTCAACGGACTCCGGGCCTCGCTCTTCAAGCAATGATTGTGACGTTGACTTAACCAGACAGTCAACAAGCTCTGGCTCTCAGAATGCTACGAAAACTAAACTGTTGTCCTTGTCATCTGGCCATTCAAGCCCTACACAGCAGACAGGCAACAATCTGTCCTGCGGCACAAACAACAGAAAACAAGCTAGACCCGAACCCTCTTGCCAGGTACTGGAGGACCTAGCGGCATGCGCTAAAGAGAACTCTGATGATAAAAATATTCATAGTAAGAAGACAATAAAAACCCCAAAATCACAGAGATCAAAGGAAGGTACCTCTTCTGGTACAACAGTGTCCGACAGAAGGCAAAAGGGGCGGGTCTCTAGTTCCTTAAAAGACTTAAGGAACAGTATATCTCCAGAGACACAGAGCCATACGGGATCAGAAAAAAAAACAATTAGCTCAGTAGAAAGTGACACACATGGGCGGAAACCTAAAAAGAAAAAGAAAGACAAACGGGATGGTTTCCAAAAAAGCCAATCATCAATTGTCAATTACGGTGATCAAAAGGAAGCATCTGAGATACACCTTAATCTAGACAAGGCAACTACTGCAAAATCACATAAGAAGATAAACACACATGATGGTGACTCATTCAGGGACTCGTGTCAAAATGTGAACACAGGTCAAACTGGCACACTAAGAGCACCAATTAAGAAAATATTATTAGATGTTGTGCCACCAACAAATTTGAAGATGCTGGCGAAGCAAAGGTCCATGAATGAGTGTAAAATCAAACCTCCTAAAGAAAGCAGGGAGCTGAGTGAAAGCGTTTCCATGCCAGTGCTTCACACACCTCCCTCCAATGTGCATCAATATGTGGAAAGCTGGCTGAAAAAAATTCAACCTGAATCTGTTCCCTACATCAATGAAATGGACACTCATGAAACAGAAGCTAGAGCCGAGTTCTGGATCGGAAGTGGCTCTATAGATAGCTCTGAGATAAGAAGCAAACCAGAAGAAGATGCCATAGAGAAGGAACACACTTCTATTGAAGATACTACCACTGAGAGTCCAGTATCTCATCCACCCGTGCAGATCAGATGTGATGGTCTGGAATTAAATGTGGAGACACAGAGGATAAGAGGCTTCTGTAAATCAATGCCCAGTGTGCGCATACACCCTGCTGAGCACGAGAATCGCATGAGACTGAATAAGTCTTCCGAAGCCTTGGCCCCCATACAGCCTCAGGCAGAGGAGGAGGCATCACAGAGTACAAATGTGACCACTAGCTCAGGGGTGAAGCCAGTTTTGCAACAGCTGTGTTTATCTATTCAGTCCATCAGAAGAACTTCTAGCCATCCTGAGTTGACATCCTTGGAGAAGAAGTCCACTAGCCTCCCAGACTTTTCATCTCAGGTTGCCTCTGTTTTTGGGTCTCCGTCTAAAGCTCTACTGTCCTTCTTGTCAGTGATGACTCTGAAAGATGGTATCTCCAACACTAGCAATGAAGACCCTGTCGGTAACTCAGACAGCTATTCTGAGGCCCTGCAGGTAATGCAGTCCTTAGAAAAAATAGCCAGCATAGAGGACGAAGAGGAGCTTAAGGCCAGTCTGACAAGTCTCCAAAGCTCGACCTCTTCTCAGTTAAAAAAGAGCTGGAAAGATTTCCAAGAGAGAAAAGACATAGAGGAAGATCCACCACTGTCACCAAGGCAGTCAGAGCAAGAGTTTGCTTTGGAGGTGAACTCAGAAGGAGAGGAGCAGGAGAAAGAGAATTGTTTAGGTATAAAAGAGTTGATGGATGAACTTAACATGTCTGAGGATCTTTGCAGAGAGATTTCTTCTCTCGTTGACGGAGGGCTGACAAATTCCAATCAAGAAAGGCCAACAAGAATAGATTCTGGTCACAGTAACAAAACAACTGATTTTGCTTCTGATAATGAGAATCTCAGCATGAAAGATGATTTCTTAGAGGATGAAGGGGGCTATTCAAAGGAGAGAGAAATACAAGATGACAACAGAATGGAATCATGTCCCCTGGAACCAGCACCTCAAAGTAAAGACCTAATTGTTGAAAAACCAGACACTGTAGAAAATGTCCAAACTGCAGAGGACGAGACAAGCCAAACTGATCTAGTTAAGCATGTGCGAGACATGGGAGACACTGCCCAAACAATTCAGGAAACAAACACAGGTAGTGTGACATGCCAAGAAGGTGAATTTGAGGAACTAGATCACAGCCAAAATAATAAAGAGAGGGACGAAGAGCAAGAGAGACTAGCCTGTACTCAGTTTAAATCTGAACGCGGAGAAGCTGAACTCCATCCTCACACAACAGAATTAAACACAACTGACTTTTCAGACCAAGATTCTAAGTTGAATGATTACCAAGACAGAGAGACTGAAATTGGAGATAATGAACACAACAAAAAAGCGGAGAAGGAAACTGGGGCACATCTGCAAGATAAACACGGTAGGTTTGATGATAAGGAGCAATATGAACTGGATGAAAACCAAGAAGCAGAACACCAGGACAATGTGGTTATCCTAAAAGAAGACATTGGTGAGGATGCTAAATCTCAGCAACAATTCCAGCCAGAAGCAGCAAACAGTGAATATGAGTCCCAAAACAGCCATGACAGACAAGAAAAGCTGGCACTAGAATCACACGATCATGATATTTCTATTAGGGAAGAAACAGACAATACAAAAGAGCTTGATGATGCTATGCCAGACACAATGGAAAGTTTTGCAGATGTTGCCAATCCAGATGCTAATTACAATGGCCCAATGGAAGAGCAAGATGATAAAGAGAGTGAAGATGCATTAGAGAGTGAGGTCCCAGATGAAAAATTACACCATTTGTCAATGTCACTTCAAGAGGATGCACAGTCTGACAGAAATAAGACAGGGTCCTCTCAAAAATCAGAAAGTGTACATGAGCACCACCATCATTCTGCGGAAGAGACAGATGAAGAAAAACCAGAAGAGCATGAGGACAAACTGAGCAACACTTCTGACTCAGACAAGGACTTTGACTCAGAACCAGAAACAAAATATCCTACAGTGTCAGATCAAGAGGATACAAATTCTTACCAAAAGAGATCAGAATCTTGTAACTCCCAAGAATCTAAAGGTGAACATGAGCATCAAATATTACAGGCGAAGCGTGTTAGTAAGAAGCAGATGGGCTTTCCTGGGAAGAAAGGCAAAGAGGCAGAAGAGCACGAGGACGCACAGAGCACTGTCACTGATTCTGAAAGGGACTTTGATGCAGAAACAGACTATCCTGAAATGTCAGATCACAGTTGTGAACTCTCTGATCAAGACAACAGACAGCCATGTGAATCCCAAGAATCAGAACTTAAACATGACTCAGACTCACTCGAGGAGAAGAATGTTACTGAAGAGAAAGAAGGAGAAGATGAGTATGAGGACAAGCAGAGTAATGTTTTAGATTCTGATGAGGACACGGATGCAGAGCTAAAGTGTCCTGCTGTGTCAGATAAAGATGGGGAACACTCTGATCAAGACAATTCGCTGTCTTGTAAATCACAGGAGTCAAAAGTTGAACAGACACCAGAGATTGAAAGCTTTGCTGAGGAGAAAGAAGGAGAAGAAGATGAAAATGAGGACAAACAGAGCAATGTTTTAGAGACCGATGAGGACTTTGATGCAGAACCAGACTATCCTGCTGTGTCAGATAAAGGTGGTGACAACTCTGATCAAGACAATACACAGTATTGTAAAACCCAGGAATCAGAGGCTGGACATCAGCTCCAGACACTAGATCAGGAGAGTATTACTGAGGAAAAAGACGAAGAATCAGAAGAGCATGAAGACAAGCAGAGCAGTGACTCTGAAATGGACTTTGATACAGAACCAGAACCGAACTATAAAGATAGTGAGCAATCTGACGAGAACAAGTCAGAGTCTTGCAAATCCCAGGGATCTGAAGGTGAACATGAGTTCCAGGTGTTAGAGGAAGGAAGTGTTATTGAAAAGCGCTTCAGTTCTCCTGGGGAAAAAGACGAAGAAGCAGAAGAGCATGTGGACAAACAGAGCACTGACACAGACTCTGAAAGGGACTTTGATGCAGAACCTTTAGATAAAGATGATGAACACTCAGAATCTGAACATGAGCTCCAGACCCTTGAGGACAAAAGTATTACTGAGAAGAAAGTAGAACTAGATGAGTATGAGAACAAACAGAGCAATGCTTTAGATTTTGACGAGGATTTTAATGCAGAACCAGACATTCCCGCAGTGTCAGATCAAGACAATGAATTCTGTGACCAATATGACATACAGTCTTGTACATGCCAGTCTGAAGCTGAATATGAACCCCAGACAAAACAGCAGGAGAATATCAATGAGAAACAGATTAGTTCTGCTAAAGAGACACCACACCCTGACACCAAGCACACTAAGTGGAGAGAGTCATGCAATAGTCAGGATACAGAACCACATATAGCACAGTCAGACACTGAAGGCATGGGGGATGCTGATCAGGGCTGTCTTTGTGTGAATCCTATGGAGATCTCCCAGGAGCTGCTGGACTTTGTTAATTTAGCTCTGTTATCCTCTGCTCTTACTTTCACATATGACTCAAATGGCTATCTGAGAATAGAGCCAGATCAATGCAAAATCAGAGAAATGCCTTTAGCTGGAAGCAGTGCAGACACTCAGTATGTCCAGAGATGTCTTCCCAGCCCCAACACGTCTGACCTTTCTGATTATCGGCCTGAAACATCAGCCAGTAGTGGAGGCCTGTCGCAGGGTTCCACAGATCTTTCTACAGAGACCGGAGAGGAGGAGTTAGACAGGCTGACCGTTTGCCAAGGCAGTGTGAAGCAAAGCTTCAAAAACCTCAAGAGGCATGATGAGGTACTGGAAAATGGTTCCGTGCAAACAAAAACAGGCACAAAACATATAGCTAGCCCTAGTTTAAAGAGTGTCAACAGCTGTGCCTCTCTTCATGAATCTATGGTTAAAGGTACACAGGAGCCAGCTTATAGTGACACCTCAAGCTCATCTGAGCTTGTACAACGTATTGTTTTTCATTCAGATGTAGATCGCAGTGAAGGAATTTTGATAGATAAGGGCAGGTGGCTCCTAAAAGAAAACCATCTCATTCGTAGATCTCCTCCAGTTCCAGTTGGAATGTATGACAATGTGGACACCACATCAGCCGACACACCTCCAGACAACACAAGTGAGGATGCCCCCTTTCCACCTTGTGTGAGCCAGCCTTCCCCACTAGCTGCCATTTCCTCTTCCGAGTTGGAGGAGATGGCAAAGCCCCTGACACCCAAGTGTACATACTTCAATATGCCTCACAGTAGTGACTCTGACCCCTTTCAGGATAACCAGAGCGTTAATAGTCGCAAAAGTGGAAGCGACGTTAGGAAAAGCAGGGAACTCAGAGTGTGTCCTATGGGTGAGCCCTCAAAAACATTGGCAAGGAAAAATGGAAGTCTCCCCTCATTTGCATCTGTTGAATTCAAAATACCTGATGGGAAAGTTCACCCAGAGGGAGGACTGGGGTCTGGCGCTGTGGAGAAGACTGTAAGGTCCCAGAGTACAAGCAGCAGGGCAGCTCAAGAGGACGAGTCAGTAGAAGGTCTGAACCTCAGATGTGGACGGCACTGCCCAATACTGTGAAATATTAAAGGAAAGGCAGACTAATGCATTAGCTCCTCTGCTACCTTTAGGAGCCAAACTAAGAGTTCCAAACTCTTTAAAATTGCTTAATATTAGTCATTACTCTTCGTAGTGTCATAAAATGTACTTTTCCCACTTTTGTGCCTGCTACAAAACATTCCCATGATGTTGGTACCCATTCAAATCTTCCAAAAACATGTTGAGCTACGCTGGGTTTGAGCTACGCTACGATGGTTATAATGATCTCGTTTTAGGCAAGTATGAACTTTATTGCACAGTGATCGAATTTGTTTGAAGATATAAACATTCCTATGTGATGTTTGCTTATTTGTCTATTATTATAATCATCATTTTACCCAATGCTCACCAACCCTCCTCCTGGACATCTACCCTCAAGCTGTGTGTGACTCCATCCTGCATATGATGTGCTGAGCATGCCCCCATGTACACTCCACCCAATCAGGGACTCATTAGCCAGAGCAGGTTTTGCAGATTGTGTCTAGACTTTGCAGGACGGTAGACCTCCAGGACCAGGGTTGATGTTTTAACACCTCTCCCATCACCAGAAAAAGAAGTTTCCAGATTTCTTCGAAAAACTTCACCCAGTCATTATGGTGTTGTTTAACTGATTACATTTCAAACAGTTTATTATGAAGTGAATGTTGCACAGGGACCAGACGTGAATGCTCACTAAGAGGTAGTGGGCCAGGAAAATGCCTTTATTTTCTACAGTGAAGTTGAAGTTGAAATTTATGTACAAAGTACAGTGCACAGAGCAGAATGAAATGCTTACTTGAATACCCTCTCGGCAGAGAGAACATAAAGACATAAGAGACAGAAAAGACATAAAAGACATAGCAGTGCAGCAACAATAATGAATCACAGGCACTGTTTTAGCTGCAAGTTGCATTAATGTAGATTAATGTCTCAGTGCAGTGTATAGTGTTACAGTATTTCACATAGAATGAAGAACTTATTTATTGTACAGGGAGAGAAAACCACAGTTACTGTGTGATGAATAGTCTGATAGCACAGTGGTCAGGTACATGTTACTTCCTCCTCTAATACTGTAAGAAGCAACATGAACAGCTTTCAAATAGTAATCTTTGACATGTAAAATACTATTTACTTTATTATGGGCAATAATGTAACAAACCCATTTCATTTACCCATTTAAATATATTTCTTTCTATACTAGCCTCAAACATTATGCTGCATTTTGCTTTTGTACACAAGGCATTTTACATATACACTGCAAAAACTAACTAACTATGACTTGCAATCTTATTTCTAACCTAAAAGTCTTTTTGGTCTTGTTTTGGGAATAATATACTATATAAGAGCAGATTCTTTGCTCTTATGTAGAATATAAAGATTGTTTTAAGATATTTTCCCTATTTAAGGACATCTTTAGACTAAAATCAAGTGAAATGATCTGCAGTAAGATATTTGGTAAGATTTCTTGAAATATGGAAAAAATCCCTGAAACAATCTTAATAATCTTACAAAGTCTACTCTTATATAGTATATTATTAAGCTAGAAAGAAGACTGCAAGTCTTAGTTAGATCAGGAGTTTTGGCAGTGTGAGTAAGCTTCCAAAAGCCCAGCTAAAGGCTGGTGAAGACTTGTTAAGTGCTGGCAGCTGATTTTTGAGAGCAACATACCATTTATTAAATGAATTTTTTATGTGCTGAAGAAACCAAGCTTTCCGTGTCAATAATCATGCGTCAGAGTACCTCACAAGCTCTAGGAAT
>JBBIGB010000011.1:13028793-13047995 GCA_037577075.1 Alestopetersius hilgendorfi | reverse complement strand
CTTTCTCTTTCTCTCTCTCTCTCTCTCTCTCTCTCTCTTTAAAACCTTTTAAAGGAGGATAAAAATATGAACTTTGAGTTTTCAGTATTAGTTTTGTTGAAGTTCAAGTACAGCTCAAATACTCTTCTGTTCTTTTTTCTTTTCCCACTTTCTCTCTCTCTCTCTCTCTCTCTCTCTCTCTGTCTCTGCTCCCCTCTGACCATGCTGACAGGATTTTCACAGTGGTTACTTTAAAGGGGCTCATTGGGATTTCAGCCTCTGATTTAGCATTGACAGGTTTGTCATTAAATGTTGAGTGGTGCATAACTAATTAAGTTGGCAGTCGAGGTGTGTGCAGAGCTGCATTAATTTAAATCTTATACAACAGAACTCTTATACAATGTCATTGTCTCAGTTCAGGAAAACTAATTGTAAGATGTAAAATTCAGGACTTAGCTTTTCTCTTTCCTTTGAATATTCATTCCTTAGTGCAACAAGTTGTCATCTAATAAAGCAATACAAGATTTTTTTCTTATTATTATCAGTCACAAAAAATATTTTTTCTTATTATTATCGGTAACTAAAGTACCTACTTCACTGTTCAGATCTGATGTTATAATTCAGAAAAAAGTTAGCAGGTTTACCAGCCCAACAGTGTTTTGCAGTGCTTCCAGGCACCTGAGGTCTGGTGTAAAAAACAGGACACTTTTAATGGCACGATTGCCATTGAAATATGGGGTCATACGCCATATGGGGTCATCGGGACATTCAGTGAACATTCTCTCTGTTTGTGTGTTTTTCATGAAGGAACTTCAGTTCGAAAGACTGACTCGAGAGCTCGAAGCTGAGCGCCAGATTGTGGCCACCCAGCTGGAGCGATGCAAACTGGGATCTGAGACTGGGAGCGTGAGCAGCATCAGGTAGGTTGGGTGCAGCATGTTTAACACTAACCCACAGCCTTCTTACCTGCTAGGGCTACAGTATGTCTTTTGTAGGGTTGGCCTGAATAACATCAGTAGATTACTTCACAATATGCTCTAGTCCCCCCCGACCCTGAATGCAGGAATAAGGGGTAGATAATGGATGGATGGATGCTTTTCTGAGTATATTGTGACATTGCTGATAAAAAACTAAACAACTGCTATTTTCCAAAGAGGGTATAATTAGGTTTGTGTGAAATACTGGATAAAAATCATTTTTATTGAGAGATTTTTGAAAAACGTGGCATCACTGTTTCTTTTTCAAGTATTCCAACATACTTAATTTTTAACAAAAAGAAATATTGTGTTTTGCTTGTGTATTGGTCAGATTATGGTGGTATTATATTTTTGCCATATTGAGACTTCCCCAAAAACAAATATCTCTGGATCTCTGCTTACCTGGGCAGCAGCGAGGATACAGAAGTCAATTTGAGACGTGAATTGCTTTTGAGCAGTGTGTCATTATCCACTTCTATTGCATTGCAAACTTGGTTGTCATAGATTACTTCCAAAGGGAGTGTGATATCTTTGATGAATGACCATTACATCTCTTTCCAGATTGATGGCTCTGAGTTATATGACCGTTTTTTTTACAAAAGTCGTAGATTTGTCACCATTCATATGTTTAAAGAAACAACTAAGCTGATTAGCTAATCTGCTATCTGCAAGGAACCGTGCTGCACCACTAGCAAATGTTTTTATGTTACAAATGACGTGACCTGTATCCAAGCCGTACCTGTGCTGTCATGACTCTGCTAGATGGCCAGAGTTGACTGTATCACTGCTTGCTGATTGATCGAAATGTTCTCCATGCAACATGGAAACAGGCCATTGTTTTTTTTTACTGTCCACTGTCCAAAAAAACCCATACAATAGACATGCCTTTGCAGTACAGTTTAGGGACAATACAGCGTACCTTTATCTCCATCACTCAACTCTGCGGTGGCTAAATGAGTAAATGAGTATGTGTTCAGCTTCTTCATCTGAATGTCATTGACCAGTCAAAACTAGGGGCTAACAAATGCCTGTATTTGGCCATTTTTGTTTGTTGGAAAATGAACATTTTTCTCATCTCTTGGTTCAGTCTTGCAAAGAAGAGAAGTTTGTATGGGGAAAATCATAGAGTTATGCAACAGTGTCCAGCTTTTAGCTAATGTTGCCTGGGTATGACAGATGCTACAAACGGCAGCAGCAAGGAGAAATAAATAATCTTACATCTTAATTGCTTAAAAACCGAGTTGCTACCACTAGCTGTTAGCATTAGCAGCACGTGGTGAGCCAAATAATAACTCTTGACTACACGCGCCAAATTGGATTACAGTCAACATGTCTGTCGTGTGGGCGCATTTCAATATATCTAAAGGGGGTTCTCCACTGACTGGTACCAGCTCAGTTCAGTTCGGTTCTACTCTGTTCGTTTTGGTTTCGGACCTACAGTTTTCCACTACAACTGGTTGCTATAGCGACCAAACATTCTGAGAAGCAGCACGAACAGAGCGCTCTTAGCTGAACTAAACAGCTGAAGTGGCATCATTACAATTGTCAGCATGGATGAAATAAGAGGGGTTTTATTTCTTATCCTTGTTTTGTGGCTGTTTGCACAAAATGGGACAATTGGCTTACCAGGAAAGGCTTAAAGAAGCAACACAAGGCTTAAAGAAGCAACGTTAGCTAACGCTAATGCTAGCGTTCAGTCAACAACACAGATATAACTATGGCAACCAATAATCAGTAACTTCCAATATGTACACACATTTAATTTTGGTTCAGCATGATTAGAACCTCGGCCAAGATGGGACACTCGGAATGCTGTTTGTAAAGCGTGGAATGCCGAAATTTCTAGAGAGGGTGCATCCACAAAGGCACAGAGTATGAAGCACAGACGAGACTCCTGTGTGTTGTTGAAAAGGCAAAAAAGTTTTGTCAGTCTTTGTTTTGGTACACTTTTGTTATAGGGCTACAGATAATGTTTTTAATGCACTTGTTATAAATGCACTTAGGTCATGCACTTCGTTCAGAATATTAAAATGCACTTGAATACGTTTTTTATGAGAGAAGACATTTAATTGTATAAAATTTCAGTTATCCTTTAGGCCAGTGGTCCCCAAACCCCGGAGACAGAATAATAACGTGGATGCACAGAAAAATAATTTACGTTACTGGATTACTGGATTTACGTTTATTATTGTATTTTAAAGATACCCCTTTATTATATTTTTCAAACATCCCCATTTTATGCGTATCGTTTATTTGTATAATATACGTATATTTATCTGCCACTCCTTAAAGGCCGGGCCGTGAAAATAGTTTCTGATATTAAACCGGTCCGTGACCAAATAAAGGTTGGGGACCACTGCTTTAGGCTATTAATCAGTGGGGCCAAGTAAAATATTTTATTTCAAATTTTATTTTATTTTAATAATAATAATTTCTGTGTTTCGGTTTTGGTTTTCGGGCAAGTGTTTCCTCATTTTTGGTTTTTGGTTTCGGTCCAGCAAAATCATTTCCGTGCATGGCTGGTTGGGCCGCATTGATGGTATAAATCTTAAGTTGTTTACAGTGATTTTAATATGGCCAAACCATGTGAAATGTCCTTTGTGTCACCGAAAACACTTTCACAGAACAGGGCATCTATTCAGAACACAATTAGTAACTTTTCCAGTTGACAACTTTGTCAATTTGGCCTCTTATTGACCAGCCAGTCTCCTTACTTCAGAAAGATTCTGACAAGATCTTTTTCAGCATTCCTACCAAGATTCAGTTTTTCAGAGGAGTCTCCTACAATGAAAATCATTAATTGTATTTGAGCAGGAGATGGGGAAAATGCATCAGGTCAAACTGAATGGTTCCACCTCTGTCTCTGATGATAAATGTGTACGTTTAATCATTTGTGCCGTAGGCTTTACATAGTAAAACTAGTGTGCTGTAATAGATCAGGGGTGGAATCAAACATGGGCTGTTTTTGTTTCAAGGCCAGGGTGGGCCCCCTAAAACTGTCGAGTTTTCTTCTCTTGCAGGGGAGCTGTGGATTTGTGAAAGGGTTGTTTTAATTCACACGTTGTTTCTGTGTCTTTAAACATCTTTGAACTGTACCAATATATGGCCTTTGTTCACATTACATTTTCAGCTCTTGAGTCTTAGTGGGTCAGGTAAGGTCTGCAGACAAACACAGCTTATTGCCCGACAGTTGGCTCTAAGCCATGAGCTTGCGGCTTGGACCCAAATACCCCTACAGTGTTTCCGCAGCAGATCTCATGTAAAAGTCCTCAACATCAAATGCAGAATGCTTCATGGTCTCCCGTAAGAATCAGATGAAACAAAATGTCCATAATAGCAGCCTGTTTGGGCCTTACAAATAATCCTTACAAATAATTGATCTTACAAATAATCATTCTTCTCAGTTTGCATGCAATCTTACATTTTTACCAATACCTTTAATGAGCTTTTCATACACTACATTAAATACAAATAAACAAGGCTAATTATGTTCTCTTTACAAATTAACAAGACTAATGATCTTCTCCCATTACTCACTATTTAAGTATTGGGAACATCCACCAAACTATTCTGCAATTCATTTCACAATAATGATAATGATATTGTCATGTTGCCCTCCACTATACTATTGTTATTGTATTGTTAATATATTTTGATACTAAGTACTAAAGTAGCCAGTATCATTAAAACATCTAACTTCTATTTATAAAGGACCTGGCACATAAACGAATGCCTCAGTTGTTTAAAAAATAGCAAATAGCAAAAATAGCTGAATTGTGGTCTAGTTCTTAAATAAGTAATCAGGAGGCTTGTCAAGCCTCTGACTATCTGATGTGTAAAAATCAGGGGAAAAAATCTTCTGTCCTTCTTGGCTAATGGCAGCATCAGCTAAGTAGTCTTATACTCCAACACCATGGCCAAACTCAGGCACAGCCCCAAACATCTGCTTGTGTGAGCGAGGCCTTTGACTCACTGCTAAATGCTCTCTGTTGAGCCTCATCCTGTCGCAAAGAGCTGTCTCGCTAAACGCTGTCTGCCGGGCACAGCAAGGGAGTATTAAGCCAAAGCTGTTAGACCGTTTTCTTGCCAGATAGGTCCAACAGCTTCCCGTGGGCTCGGCGTAGAGCAGCTCTGTATAGATGGAGCAGTCAAGAATGAGGAGAGACAGGCACATGCTGTGGACGCTCTTCTGGGAATGATGGGGATGATGCTATAACAGCATGAGTGACAAGGCTTCAGGCCAGCATGTTTGTTATAGGTGTTGTTAAATAAAAATAGGCTTGAAATGAATTTTAGTTTGTTGAAGTTGTGAGCCTGCACAAGAGACGGAAATCAGAGTACAGAGGAAGTTTTACAGTGATTTTTTTTTTTTTTTTACGGCATTTATCAGACGCTTTTATCCAAATCGACTTCCAATCCCTAACTACAGGGGACAGTCTCCCTGGAGCAACTTGGGGTTAAGGGTCTTGCTCAGGAACCCATTGGTGATGTGCTGAAGGTAGGATTCGAACCCATGACTTCTTGGTCTATAGGCGAGTATCCTACCCACTGCGCCACCATCACCCCCAGTGATGCTTGAAGTCATTGCCAATTTTGGTTCTGAACAAGTGCACTACCATTTGTTTATGTTTGTTGTGGTCTGTTTGTTTATACATTGCAGAAATTGTGTGGTTGAGTTCTGCCAAGCACAGAGCACCTACAGCGTAAATAAAAAGACAATGACAAAACAAGGGCCTTTGAAGGACCCTCTAAAAATTCACTTAGATTGAATAGCATTATTTCTCTTTTAAATGTCATCTTCACAAAACACCATAACAAATTTTGGCATGTTTATGCTTGATTGACTCATGATGGTAAGTTTTAAGAGAGGGCACCGTGACAGTGACTTTGACTTGCGGATATAGCCAGCACAAATAGATGGCATTAAATAAGACCTGCAGCAAATGTGTAAGATTTGACAGCAGAGGACAGCCAGGTTTCATTCCACTGCAGATCCAATACCAGTAAAAAGTTTGTACACACCTTCTCATTCAACAATTTCCTTTGTTTTCATTATTGGCTACATTGTATATTGAAAACATCACCTATTGCTATGATGACAGCTTTGCACACGCTTGGCATTTTTTCAGTCACATTTATGAGGAATTGACCTGGAATGGTATTTAATTAACAGCTGTTCTTTGTCAAGAGTTGACTATTGTATTGTTTTTTGTATTGTTCATGTGTTTGGGACCATCAGTTGTGATGGTTAGTAATCGTTAGTATGTGACAGTTAATAATCCAATTCGACTACAGTTCTACTCCACATTATGGCAGGAACACTTAACTAAGTAAAAAAAACCCACAACGTCCATCATTACCTTATGGTAAAACATATTCTGGTTTCTTTAATTTTTTTTGTTTACTGCATACTTCCATGTGTATAATTCCATCATTTTGTTTGTTTTCAATATTATCTACAATGTAAAATAATAAAAACAAAGAAAAAAGTGAAAAAAGAGAGAGTGTGTCCAAACGTTTTACTGCTGGTTTAAATGCTCCTGTAATTTTTACGAACACTTCACAGAAACATGATCTTAATCAGAAATACACAAATGTCGCCACATAAGCACCCATAGAAAGCCACAGTCACTTTTCTTAACACATCCATCTCTCGTGCGCCAAATAACCAGAAGTGGCAGGTGAAAATAGGTTAGTAGGACTAACTCATTTCATTTCAATAATTTCAAAGAATATCTGCATAAAATAAGTTCATTCTTACCAAAGATCACAAGTGCTGATTTTATACGACCTCAGAAGCTGAAAATTCATAGATCTTATGTGTCAAATACGCTGTGACATTTTGCTAGTGACACAGAACTTTGGACACTTGGACAGTTGGTTTTTAGAAGGCAACCTGCTCCACTTTCCTGCAGTCTGCTGCCTGTTCGAAGCTATTTTAAATATGCATCTCGGAAGGTCGTTGGACAAAAGTTTTGGGACACCGTGGCGAGGCGAACGTTTTTGGGGAATCACCCCAATCTACTTGGGCTAAAAATACAAATGAGGGCTCGTTGGAAAGGTCTTCTGGATATCATTCGGACTGGGGAGTTTGAAGTGTCTGAGTGCTTTCCCTGCCGAGATATGCAACTTGGAAAGTCACAGGACAAAAGTATTGGGACACTGTGGCAAGGGGAACGGTTTTCAGGAAATAACCCCAATCTACTCGGGCAAAAAATACAAATGAGGGCTTGTTGGAAAGGTTTCGGGGAGTGCACCGTGGAGATATCACGTTTAGGGCACGGAATCTCAACCCTGGTGTGGAAGTCGAAAAAAAGGCTTCCAGGCGTGTGACTGAGTCTCCGACTCCTGATCTGCGCAAAACTGGGGGTTTAATGTACTGCATATACATACAAATATTAATGTTCATTCAGTATTAATGCCATTACCTCAAATAGTCTAGGAAAATCTGCAAGGCTCTTGCTAATGATCTAAGTGTGTGACAGAGTGCTCTTCTTGAAGTTTGATGGTAGATGCTGCATAGGAACCCCCAGTCCCCAATCCCTCACCCCAGCCTGTTGGAGTACCCCAGGGAGTCTCACACAGACAGGCCCTCTCTACCCTGGCTGTATATTCGGCTTATTAATGCTGTCTGCCGCACTGCCTGATTCATGCTAAGCACCCCTCTGTACAGTAAGAGGGAAGTCTGAGCATATTGATTTGGCAGTCAATCTGTTAGGTTTAAAAGGAGATGAAAGCCCACCTCGGCCCTGGGCTAAGAAACTATGCTGAGCTGAACTGCTTCAGCCTAACCAGACTGACTTAAGCTGTGTTTGACTGGAAGACAGTACTAAAGAATGGGGGAGAAACCCAGCATCTCTACAGAGATGGGTAAGAAAGTAATGGATGTTGAGTGTACATCTGGGGAAGTATCTAACATGCCTAGAAGTGAGTAATGGTACAAAATATTATCATTATTGTGCTATTTTGACTGATCCAGCTTGTTTGCAAACCTGTGAAAAATGTAACATTGATTGTGTAAATGCCTTTTCATGTATTGTTATACATTTTTAAAAGAAATAATATTATTAACTAGAGGTGGGCATCAATTAATATTTTTTAACGCCGTTAATCGCATGGAATCTTGGCGATAGTGGTGTTAACGGCGATAATCAAAACCCTCCCAGCACCCCCCCAACCCCCCCCGGAGAGAGACCGAGACAGGTTTATAACGTGCATGAATCCGACATGTCACTGAAATATCAAGGAGAAATTCATCATAGCTTGCATAGTGTGGACCTGGGTGGGGGGGCCTTAACGGCGATATTTTTTTTAACGCCGTTAACGGCCCAGCACTATTATTAACTATTATTATTAACATAATAATAATAATCCTGTTTATATTATGACTTTCAGAAACCCAAGGATCTTTTACATCAGGAAAATAAGCCTAATCCTAGTGACTCCTCACTGACACAGTTTAGTCCAAGACTAGGCAACATACCTGGGAAACTGACCCACAGTGAAAAAAAGAAGACGAATGTGTTATAAAGAGGAGGGTCTTTAGAGAACAAAGGGATGACAAAGAAGAGCACACAATGAGAGATTGGAGCAGGAAGATCTAGAGTTAGGAGCTGTAGCTGTGAACAGCCTGTCACCCATTGAAGAAAGAATAGTAAAAAGACATGATGCTTAATTGAAACCAGCTGGCGTTTGGCCATTGTCGGCATGTATGCGCTTGTGGGTGACATATTCTGTCAGAAAAATCCGTTTTGAAATATTACATCAAAGGAGAATACCTGATGTTAAATAGAAAAACAGGCAGACTACACAGCTACAGGCTTTTTGATCAGCCACATGATGTAAACTACAAACTGCTTAACAAGTTATAAAAATATTCACACTAATATTATCACAGTTATTATAATGGCTCATTATCACTTCCGACGCAGTAGTGTGTGTGGTTTTCAGAGCATGACTCAGCGGCACACATAGACAGGAGTGGCGGCATTGGCCATTTGATAGCTTTACGTGCCAGCTGGAGCATCACTGCAGGGCAGTGGCACACACCCAGCCTGCCCTGTGACAGCATGGCACACTGCCGGCCGCCACAGCACTGCCAGCCTAACCTGGCATTAACCTCACTGCTCGCCCCCTGCACATGCCGCTGTATTCCGTCTGTCAGCCCCACATTTCCTTCCCACACACCTCAGGAGAAGCTTCGGAGGCATTTGTATAAAAATCTCGGTAAACAATATTCAACATAATTGAATGATATTCACTCATTTAAAATAAAAAACAAGAATATGGATATGGATTTCATCATTTGGACACAGAGTTTAAATATCTTTAAGAAAAACCACCACAAATCAATTACCCTCTTTCGAAACTGGGCATCAAACTGACGACCCTACTATTGGGTCGTAGATGCGGTGAAGCTTATTGTCCTTGGATCTCAAGAGATTCTGGGACTACGTTCTTCAAGTAATAGCGCTGATCTAGGATCAATACGTTGGTTTATTGTAAATGATTGTTGGGCGGCTGGGTGGCCTAGTGGTTAAGGCATCCGCCCTGCGACTAGAAAGTCCGGGTTCGATCCCCAAGACCACTAGGCACCGCCGAGAAACCCTGAGCAAGGTACTGTCCCCGGGCGCCGTGTTCCTGGCTGCCCACTGCTTCACTCGGTGAATGGGTTAAATGCAGAGAATTGAGCAATTTCCTCTGGGATAAATATAGTAATCAAAAAAAAAAATCTAAATCAGTACTTCTAGAAATCAGACCCAGGTTTTGATGTGTTTACATACACTTTTTGAAGGAAGGGCCTGAATAGTATATTACAGACCTTGAATGCTCATTGATATGTATGTAAAGGTAACTGAATACTCAAAACAACATGTGTGAGAAGCTTTGCTGATGAAATGTATGTAGTAGAAATGATTAAGGGAAGCCCTAGGTTCTTATCACGTAGCACGCAACCACTGATTTCTCATGAACGGCAGGGATCAACAGGTTTAAGGTGTCTAGTAAGAGTAGCAGTATGTCTACCTTGTCACTATATGTGTAGAGAGGAGAATTTTATGGTGTGAAGCAGAGATCTGGAGATGAGAGGATTTGAAAGACATTGGGAGAAGTCGTGAGACAAGCTTCCAAATACCAACTGTTCAGACCAACTGTTCCTGGATTGTATATGTGGCGGTATCACATACAAAACTCCGGCAGACAGACCACAGCCTATTCTCTCTTTGTTTAGCTGACGTTAATGGATTAAAAAAGGCAAAGTTCCGTCCTCATTCAATGGCTGCAACAGTAGTGGCCGAGCCTATCGATCAGAGAGTTGCTCTGTTGGCAGTTACAGCATGTACTGAGCCATTTACACCCAAAGAAAGTAAACAGAATGTCTTCTTGTGGTCTGGTTCATTGTGTTCAAAGTCTCTGTTCTGAAAGAGCATCCATACTTGTGGCTGGGGAGCATTGTTGACTTGCTGTGATGTGCAGTGATGATCCACATCTAGTTTTCCTTCCTCTGACTCTGAGACAGGATCTAACACTCCCTCTCTTCTACAACATCCCATAATTGAGCACTTTTTACCTTACTCACACATTACTGGATGCTCTCTCTCTCTTTGACAGGTGATCATAGGCTAATATGGAGAGCAGAATTGATACTATCTAGGCCTAATTGAACTGCAAACAACAGTTTTTGAGATAAAATGAGATATTAGCTTCTATACAAATACTCCATTTAAATACTGATAATTTATTAGTGAGTCGGTGGAGACAATTTTTTCGGGGAGGAGGGCGAAATTCTCTGGGCATGAGAACCTTTCCCCATATGATGACATACAGGGCCAAATTCCAGATCAGGCCGTCTGAACTGTCGTTCTCTCAAAGGCGGAGCTGGATGATCAAAGCACGCTTTACACCTATCGCCATTTCTAGCCACTGCAGGACCATAGGCAGGTTAGGGGAACTCGTATTAATGTTAAAAAAATCTCATAAAGTGACATTTTCATGTCATGGGACCTTTAACACACACAGCTGAAGATCAAATATTTATGTAAATCTCAAATTTAATATTAATGTAATCAAATCAAATATAAAACCAAAACTATAAGCCACTGCAAGGCATTCACGTTTTATCTAGTTTGTTATAGAAACACAAGTTACCGTCCAGAGCATATGGGGGAGGAACCATTATAGCAGCTGCGAAGAGGGTCCATATGAAAGTCTGTGTATATGAATGCAGTGTCATTAAAGTCACATTTGGTGTAATGGTCAGGCATCTTATATGGGCAAAAGCAACGGGAGCGCTGCATGTGTCGGCTGGTTTTCGCGGGGTCAGGCGCCCCATAACTTTTGTCCATATTAAATAGTGTTAAATACTGTTCGCATTCCTTCGATTAGAGCACCAAACTTTCAAAATGTAAGGATTTTTAATAACCTGCATTAAAACGTGATGAACTAATTGTCGGCGTTAAGTAAATAATGCTTTAATGCAATAATAACGCATTAAGTCTCCCTGCCCTAATTAAAATTTTTGTCTTTGATTTGTCTGTGCTGTCGGGGTGCTTTCTGGTAAACCAGTATCTGCATTTAGCTCACACAAGTACAAAAGTGCAGACTGGGAGTGGTCGCTCCTCCTGACCTAGCATTGGCCAATGGGTTTCCTGGCTCTATTCTTTTCTTTTTTTGTTTATGGATGAGTGCTTCTGGCTTGCACTCATTAGAGCCATTATAGGAATCCCTTTCACAGCTGTATTAGGCAGCATTGCCTGCTGTGTGTGGAGCTCCACTGTGGCCCAGTTAGAGGAGTTGTGAGAAAAGGACTGTTCGCCCCCACAGGACCCTCAGAGACCATCTTCTGTGCTAAACATGCAGCTGCCACTCAAGTGTGCCATGCTCAAATGTCCACTAGCTGGAATGATTCTTCTCATTCTCACTTGTTTCCAATCTCAGCCCTGTACTTGAAAGCACTTTCAGCAGCAGAGGCTCGTAGCTATTTTTAGACAGTGGTCTCCTCTTTGTGTCTGTCTTTTTCTGTTGGAAGGCACCTTGTGACCCCCAGCAGTGTTGGGCCTAAATGCATTCCCTTTTTCTCTATCTCTGTCTTTCTATCTGTCTGTCTGTCTCTTTCACTCTATCCCTCTCTCTTGCTTATCCCTCTGTTGCGCTCTCCTTTTCACATGCATTAGAAGAGGACAAAGGCCAGCCTCAGCTTTACTCTGGCCTGTCATAGCAGTACACTCTCTCTCTTTCACTCTTCATTCTTCTCTTTCTTCTCCCTCTCACACTCCAAAGCACACATTTTTTTGACACACACACGCACACGCACACCTACAATACAATGGTTTATTCATCGAACTTAAACATAATACAAACAAACAACATATTAATAAGCAAAAAGTTAGAGTTATAACAAAAGAGAATGTCATTCTTCAAAAATGGCGTTTCTGACTAAACCATTAAAGCTACATGAAAAAACGATACCACCGAAATCAGCAAGTAGAGATTGTATAAGAAACACTACAAAATGTAATGATACAAATTTGTGTTGCCTGTTGTAATAGAATCCTTCGTATTTGTGGGTCTGCCATAAAACTGGTTTTAATTGAATACATTTATTAAACATATACATTTTAATATATTGACACAATATGAGAAGAAACTGAATATGGGAATATGGGAAAAAACTGAAAAAGTGTAATGGCTTGAAATATATAACCATTTCTTATTGTTAAGCCTGAATGATGAATGATGAGTTCACTAACCATAAATAATATTTTTTGTGTGTTTTACATTGCTTTAGTAATAGTGTAGTTTGTCTTTATAATATCTTTTGAAGGATTTGGGTCAGTAGCATAACCACTTACTGTAGGCGTTCTCATTAAGATTAACGTTTAGTGAAATTGCCCCATACCTCACCTAGCCTAGCCAAGCAGCCTCTGTCTGGATTTCACTGCAGAATTGCTGATTAATGGCTGGGGTTTGGAGAGGGATGTACTGTATACCTATTAATGTGCAGCATTTTGTTTTCTACTGTGATTTGTCACCCCTGTGCGGTCATGAACCTCTTTGCATCCTGAATCCTTACTCACACACTCATTATAGTAAAATCAATGATTAAGCAGCTGCAACATGGATTGGGGGACAATGAGCAAGCATTTAACCTTCTGATAACATAGCTGTGTTTATCGTACACAGTCATTGACTAGCAGTATGGGCCTCCGCAAACCTCTTATTTCCTCCTCATCTATAATTATCATTCCCCTGTTTGGATGTCCTTCATTGATCTGTGAGAGGTCATGCTTCAAAAAACACTATGTACAAAAATAGCAGTGTTTTATGAGCCACTCGTACAGATAATTGATTTTGCAGTGTATGAATCCAGTCTCACTGTATTTATGGTATAATCTGTTATTGCTGTGAACTTAGCAATGGCTAAAGGCAATAAGTGTGTTTTTTCACTGTTGACCATACCTGGGATCAGATACAAATAGTAATTTCTGTGTGTAATGTAATATATGCTACATAATTGAATGGCATGTAATATAATATTATGTAGCATATATAATGGAATTGCATTTAAGTAGTTGTGTAATAAAAATATAAATATTATCAAAAATCTAATAAAAGCGTAATACCTCAGGATTCTAAGGAGTAATAATAATGCATACCTTTCTCTTACTCTTGCAGCTCTGCTGATGAGAAGTTTCGCTGGAACAATCAAGGTATGGTGTCAGTGCATGAAAATTATTTTATTTATATTTGCATCCTCTTGTTCTTGAACGGTATAACTGCAGAAGCAACTAATGATTTGTGTCCTCACGGACACTGCATCTGTGATGAGGAGGTGAAGAAGCGCTCCTCAGACCCAAGTTCACGACAGCTGCCACCATTACTCAGGGCCTGTGGCAGCAGAACTGTGCTCGTCAAATAGAAATATGGCCCCCCGACTTGATTGATTGTAACGGCAGAAACATTAGCCAAAGATAACACCCTCCACAATCAAGCAAGGCCAGAAGAGAGCAGAGAGGCTGGGACATAGAGAATGCCAAAGTGCATGAATTATTTATCAGAGTGGGTGGGTGGTTAACTCAAGAATATTTCAGATCTCAGCCTCCATGCAGGTACTGTGGATTTGGTGCGTTAATCATGTAGCAGTTACATGACTATGAGTGATTGGAGTAACAGAATATAGACACCAGATATGTTCCATATATTTAGGTGTACATTATATAGGCATTTTTTGCCTAATATCTCAGTTTGGCCACTTTGTCCCAGCTACCAACATTCTCAGACACAGTGTCATAGCATGGCTGCTGACCCATCACTCATGAAAGGGCACTGCTTATTTAGGTCTGCTTTTGTGTTTTGGTGATGGCCTTTCAAACTGACGCTGGTGTCATTTCCTCCTCCTGTACTGTACTTTTGCAGACGGACCGAAGGATATAGAAGAAGAGCTCACTACTGGCCTTGAGCTTGTGGATTCTTGTATCAGATCTCTACAGGAGTCCGGCATTCTGGATACCCAGGACTTTGCGACAGGTGAAAGTAAGACCCGCTTACAGTAGGGGTAAAAATGATGTTTATGACAATGTTTAACTAACGGTTCTTTATGACATGTTTTCGTTTATTATGAAATTATTATGAAGTTTTTAATTCAGATTAAAGCTTTACTAGTCGTACTAGATCCTTAAAGTTTTGGGGATTATTTGTTGAACTCACCTGAGTAATGAGCTTCAAACGTATCGAAAGCATAAATTAGATTCGGTTTTGGGCTTGGAGATGGCTCTGTGGAATTCATAGATAAGATTTACAAATATCCAGAGTTAAAGGCTAGTACTGGTTTGCTCAAAATTGTAGAACAATAAATGGGAAAGAAAAAACCCCACTATTTTTAAAAACACTATTATCCGTTATCTTTATTTTTCTTCTTTTGAGGGGTACAACATCATATTTCAGTAAAATCGAGCCAAATTGATGCGTTTTACATAGTAGTAAGTCTTTGTGCTCATACAGGCAGCATTTAGAGCCATCATCTATGGTACTCTCAGATCAATAAGAGATGCCTTTACCTGAAGAGGAATGGTCATGATTTCTGTGGATAGACAAATAAAGCCATACAAAATAGTTTGAAGTAAGAAGAGAATCTGCAAAATGGGAGTGAGAATCGAATGTGCCAGATGCAAGAGCAGATAATGGAAGCTTGCAGGTGTTCACTCCTCAGGGCCTGCTCTCTCTGTGGTTGGCATTCACCTCCTTTCACTGGGAGAACCCTCTGCACTCAGCACTATTCAGCAGATGTGCCACGGAAAACTACCTGTCATGCCACATTATGAATGTCAATAGCTGGATGTGTGAATCACTCTGCTTCGGGTTATTGACACCACTCGTAGTTTGTAGGTTTTCTTTATGCCCACAATTTGGAAAAAAAAAAAAACTGAGATAAACATCAAATAATGACACTGATGTAATCATGTGCATTCATTGCGTTGAATAGATCAGGACGATCCCATCTGAAAGGGAGAGATATGTACAGAACAGCCTGAAATGCAGAAAAGTTCAGCTAAGTCTCTTAGCTAATGCCTGCTGCTTTCAAATGTATTTCTCATTGGTATTTGACTAAAGACGGTTGAGAAATTACTTATTTTCTCCCTCTTTTACTTAGATCATGCGTGGTCTTGAGAAAGTATTTGGCTTCGACACATTAAATATCTTTGTTTTAGATGTCATAAAAATGTGCATTCTTACATATATTAACATTTCAAGTTTCATAGCAATTTCATTTCCTAAAGGACAAAGTAGCATATAGTTCCAGTCATAATAAAACCTTATTTTTTCCAAAATGGCAACTTTACAAGGGAAAGAATAACATTTTTAAATTTAATGTGCATTTAAAGTAATGCATTTTTATTCCAGTTGAGGAAAGCCAGCAGTATTCTGACTGCAGTTGGTCCACATGTCCCACAGCTGTCTATGCTACTGCATACAATAGGCTTCTTGGGATGCTGAGTATCAGCAGCACATAGGTTTTCTTTCGATACTTACAGCAGTGTGTTCTGCAGTAGGTTGATTTTGTTCAGTTGTTTTGTTGATGTACTGCCAGCAGCTATTGTTTTCAAATGGTTTTGAAAACTAAAACCGAAAAATAGTTTAGGACAGCAGTCATAATTCAACAGAATGGATTTAACACTGAGTGGGTTTAGAAAGTTACCTACTGTTATATATCGATAATCCGAGATAGAAGGGCAACCTTCCCCCTCTCTGAGCAGCCTATGTTTACTTTTCTGAGCCTGCTGGCAATGCATGTACTTTGTAATAGTAGTGCTCTCTCTCCTCTCTCTCTCATTCTCTCCCTTTCTCTTTTTTTTTCTTTTTATGCTCGTCTGTTAAAATAGTAGGCTGATGAAATATTGAGAGGCTATATCTGAAATGCAGGTCAGGAAGCCGAGAGATAAAACTCCACAGAGATGAGGCAAAGATAAGGCAGTTTCGGACACCAGCCATCTGGACGACTGCAGTCCATCTAACTGCCATCCTACCTGAGAGCAGAACATGACACAAATGGACTGTAAGATAGCTGAGGGCACAGTCTAAGTATAATTACACATTTATAAAACCCACACCTTGTGCTACGGAAGCTCAGAGTATCCAAAACCATTTTTTAAAATGTTTCAGTTGCCTAATTCTTGATGTTACTGGGTTCGTTTGAAATGACTTAGTTGTCATTTTCAGGTACTTTTAAAGTGCACTGTTCCGAGTTCATGTGGCCTGTTTTGGCTGACTCTGAACCACTATCGACTTTTCTAACTCGCTCCTCCAAAACTGAAGCAAACACTCAGGTTTAGCTTATCTATTGTGACAAAAATAGATCTTCGTTGTCCAGTCTTTGTTGGCTCTGTCAATACAGCCACTTCGCAGCAGTCCCAGTAACAACAGACACCACAGTGTGGTGTTGATTGGCACCTATTGCTTAGGAAATGTTTATTGATGGATTCAGAGCAGAAGCTTTCTGTAGGATTTCAACCAGAATTTGTACCTGCAGGATCAGTAGTGCTTCTGACGCTTTTCCAGCGTTTTCACCTCGTCCTGTGTTGTGTCCGATGAGAGAGCAGTGGTGGCTGCTGAGAGGAAGAGAAAGGGGTGGACAGGGAAACGTGATTTCTGCTCCTGCTGGCCCCATTATTCAGCGCATGAGCTTGCTGACTTCTCCAGCCCTGATTAATTATACATGCCCACTCCATCCATCTCCACTCGCCGAGCCTGGGAGAAAGAGGGCAGAGAGAGAGGGAGCAGAGGAACGCATGAAGAGGTGGAGGATGGAGGCTAAAAATCAGTGATGGAGAAATAACAAGCAAGAAAACAAGTAAATGTTGTGGGATTAACCAAGGTAGACTGTCAAAGAGAGAGAAAACACTGCACTATGGGAGTATCATGGTAAGGGAGAGAGAGAGAGAAGAAGAAGGAGGAATTACTCTGACTGGTCATCATATATGTTTGTCTCCCGTCATCCAGGACCAGGCATCCTGTCTCAGAGTGCTCTACAGCTCAATAACCAGGAGGGCACCTTTCCCTATTCTGCTGGTTACCATAGCAACCAGACCCTGGCCCTGAGTGACCCGTCAGCCTCCCAGCCCCCTCCACGCAGTGGTCAGGTGGGAGGAGCCGTGCACAGCTATAATCAGGTAGGGCTCAGTGCTAGTCAAGAGGAAGTATTGGTGATATAAGTTTAAAGTGATATTTCATTTCACAAGTGTCCCCTAACCTTGAATGAAATCACCCAGCAATGTTATTGGTTCAAAGTCTGCTATAAAGTATATTTAAGATCTCTGTGTGGTTTGAAGTGTGTGATGTTTTAGTATACACAGTGGTAAATGGTGAGGTATAAACTTCCATTAGCTACTGGGCAATTCAAGGCTTTATGTTGGAGTCTGTCATTTTGACTTAGGAGAAAGAGGAAAAGCAACAAGAGCTGGAAATTTTATTTATTCTTCTCTGGTTTCCGCTCCTAGGTGACATCTAACCGTGCCACAGGTGCTGATTCTGCCCAGTCCCGAGACTCCTTTGCACAGAGCCATGCTAGCGCCTTCCACTTGCCTGATGCCCAGCCTGCCACCTCCATCTACTACTCGTGTGCCACGTTGCCAGCCCAGCGTGTGAGCTCCCCTCTATCCATGCAGGCCCTGGGCTCACCCTCCAAGCTGCAGAGGCTGGGCTCAGCCTCTGACATGCCCAGCTATGCTACTCTGCAGCGTGTGTCCTCGCCCAAACAGTCTCCTAGCCGTCTGGCCAAGTCCTACAGCACCAGCTCACCCATCAACATGGCAGGTGGAGGGGTCTCTGTCCCTTCCCCCTTACACACTGTGTCAGGGCAAGGCAATGCTTCCAGCTCCTCACCCCTCCACCAGCTCAGCTCTGTTGTGGGCAGCTATGCTACCTTGTCACCTACAAAGCGCATGCTGCATTCCTCTGACCAGTACAAAATTTCCCATGACCTGTATGCCAATGCTACGCTACAGAGGCCTGGCAGCCTGGCAGGTACTGCACTACATTACATCAAAGGATTGCACAACTTATGTGATTTTTGCAGCACAATATATAGCATGAATTGTGAATACAGTATTGCACAGCATTAAACTACTGGTTGAGTCTTTGTGATGATAAAGCCTGGAGAATTCCAGACAAATTCCAGACAGACTGCACTTTACTGTATGGCACAGAGGTATAAATGTCAAAGTTGGGGGCTGTTTTTCTTGCAGTGGTGTTAGTAAGCTTGTGTTTATTTATGGGATCATGAACTCAAAAGTTTACAAAGGCATTCTTGAGGAAAACCTGCATGAGTCTACAGATCAACTGCTCAAACAAGGAACATTCTGAAACACTTCTTAGAAGAGTACTTTCCCAAAAAGAATAGAATTAATCAGTTTTAAAGAAATGCCACCAATAATGTTCTAACTTGGCATAATACACTGTTAGGCATAACACAAATGGGTGTGTATATATATATACACACACAATAAACCCCTAGATTTTCCAGTCACACGCTTTTTTTTTATTTGAGAATGAAACTGATTATTTTATGCGGAAATATGTGAAAAGCGGGGGATTAGTGTGTGTGTGTGTGTGTGTGTGTGTGTGTGTATATATTAGAGGTCGACCGATATTGAATTTTACCGATACCGATAGCTAGGTTGGTCGGTACTTGCCGATAACCGATTAATTAACCGATAGTTTTTAAGGAGGAAAAAAATAAGTAAATTCTTAATT
>JBBIGB010000011.1:13015877-13028602 GCA_037577075.1 Alestopetersius hilgendorfi | reverse complement strand
TATATATAGGTGTATAT
The DNA here is from genome assembly GCA_037577075.1 of Alestopetersius hilgendorfi. Lineage (NCBI taxonomy): Eukaryota > Metazoa > Chordata > Actinopteri > Characiformes > Alestidae > Alestopetersius > Alestopetersius hilgendorfi. The sequence goes on along the minus strand of JBBIGB010000011.1, from coordinate 13,028,585 downwards.
ATATGTGTGTGTGTGTGTGTGTGTGTGTGTGTGTGTGTGTGTGTGCATGCACTTGCCATAAGACAGCACACATTGTGAACACAGTGGGAGCATATTTGGGGCATATTTAGGGTTTACACTATGAAAATAGATAATAGATAATATCTCAATAGGGTTTACCGTACTTCAGAAAATTGCATTATGAAAACTGGGACAGTGGAAAGCAACAGTCTGGGCTTATCTAATGGTTTATTTTTTGAAGTTTATCTCCCTTATAGTGATAACATAATGCATAGAGGTATGTTTGTTTTGTGACTAGGCTCAAGAGGCTCCTACAGCAGCCAACACAGCCACCTAGGTGGGGAGCTGCGTCCCCTGCAGTCCCCCGAACACCACATTGATCCCATCTATGAGGACAGAGTCTATCAGAAAGTCCCTCTGAGGAACTTCAGCCAGGGCCAAGGTAAAACAGCGTTGTTTTTTAAAAACTCACTAATTTTTGAATATATGTCTAGATAAATTGTCATTGACCCTGGTCCTGGAGATCTGCTTTCCTGAGCAGTCTAGGCACAATCTGCAACACTTGCTCTGTAGGCTGGAGCGTTGAGTAAGAGGGAGGGACATTATGTTAGATGCTAATTGAAGCATGTAGGAGGAAGTGGAGGAAAAAGTAAGAGGAGATTTGGTGACCACTGATCTAGACAAATATGTGTAGTCTCTTTTTAACCTCCAAATTTGGATCTAACCTGAGACACACAGACACGAAACAATAAATATTTAGGGTTAGCATCTGCCAGGCCAACAGTGATTGGATAAGTCCATTTAAGCCCAGCCTAACTGAAAATTCAAAGTGACTGAGAGAGAGGAGAGAGGCCTTACTGGCAGACATTTGTCTGCGATCCAGCTTGTCACATTAACTGCGAGTGGTTGGAGCACAGCTCTGCTTTTCAGAGCTCAGCTCAGCTGGAAAGCTCTGCAATCAGGATGAATAGCACGACGTGATGGGGTTTGGGAAGCAAGTCAAGTCCAGACAAAGAATCAGAGCAAACAGAATCTGCATTGCTGATGCCCATGTCAAGCCTAGAAAGTAATATAAATCTGACAGTGTCCTTCAGGTGAAATAGGTGTATGGAGTGAGTGTGGTAGGGCTGATATCATTTGTTACTTTTAATTGATTAGTCTTTGCTGTTTGGTTATATCGAAGTCTGCAATATGTTAATGAGCCATCTAACACATTGCAAAATTGTTGTCTTCTGTGAGCCTCGTGACCAGTCCAGACATCCAGCTGGGCTTGTTTGATGATTGACAGCATTCACATAATCCATTTTACAAGGCATTACTACAGTATGCTATTTGATCTGTGCATCGATATGGCCGTGCTTTGTTTGACTCTGTCTTCTTCTTCTTGTTTTCTCCTTGTAATACTTGTGCTTGGCTCTTGCCCATCTCCTTTTACACTGTATATAACTGTGTGTTGGTGTGTGTGTTTGTTTGTGTATGTGAATGTACCTGTTGTAATCACTCCCTTGCGACACCCTTAAGATCCAATGAACCATTTCTGTGAGCAGGTCCTGAATTATTTGTTATGTCCATACTCTCCAACTCTAGCCCCATCCTCCCCTGGTGTTGATCCCATCCCCTTGCAGCGCACGGGCAGCCAAAATGCAACGGGGACCTTCCCTCGCTCTGGCTACGCCTCTGGACCTGCGGTTTCTGCAGCCGACTATGCCAACCCATACCGTACTCTGCAGTTCTGCCCCTCAGCAGACTCACCCTACAGCAAGTCAGGTCCCACACTGCCGCCTGAGGCAACGCTGGTCAGGTCACCCTCCGTGGACAGCATCCAGAAGGACCCCAGGTGAGAGGCTCAGTTGTTTGATATGCAGACATTGACTGGCTCCCTCAGCCAGCAATGTCACCTCTGCTTGGGAGAGCTAGGGTGGAGCTGTCGCTCAGGTGGTCCCAGTGGGTGATTAGCTATGAGAAAAGAAGTTGCACGCTCACACTGTGTTAATGAAAGCACTGGATAGCATGGGCTAGCGTGCACTCAATGGTCCCCTCACTCTCAGACTGCACTGAAGCAACTTATGCTGCTCACTTCAGTTACAATCTTCACATTGCACAGTGCATACATTATAGTTATGATTTAGTGTCAGCTAAGCATGATTTCACTGAATGATGAGTTATAAATGTTTTACAAAGTTTGTGACCTCTTTGCTATTAAGTGTATTACTGGATTGGTTGAGCTGAGAGGCCACAGAGCCTTTATATCATGGATTGCGAGCAGTACTAGGGCTGTGTGATTTCTTTCTATTCTTTTGCATTGACCTTGTTTATTTTGTTGATTTCTTGTCATCCCTTTCCTTTACCTGTCATGTTTTAGTTTCTCTCTCGTGTGTGCACACTGCCAGTGGAATGAGAACCAAATGATGTGTGATGCACTGCATTTGCTAGTTGCAGCCAAATCTACAACATGCACAGTTGATTTTTTTACTGTTTGAAACTGTCTAAAGGTAAACATGTATTTTGAGGTTTGGCGTATTAAAGGGTGGGTCTGACATTAAATGATACATGGTATGCATGTTATAAATGCAAATGGAATTCATGATAGGGGCATAAAGTGTGATGTATGATAAAGTAATGGGATGCCTTTTTTTTGTTCTGTGTAATTTATCAGAAATTTAGCTAGCCTCTAAGAAAATGCTATGGCTTATACTTTAGATTATATTGGGAGTATTTACTAGGGCTGTAACGGTACATGTATTCGCACCGAACCGTCACGGTACATGGGTCACGGATCGGTACATGATGTCTTTCGGAGAATACATGGTACGACGGAGAATACCTGATTGAAGTAATACGGAATCACAGAGGGACCAAAAAGCGCAAGTAAATCATAAACCTGGGTCGTAGATTGGTGCAATAGTGCCACCTACTGGCGTAACACTTCTGCTACTTTACACATACATGAAAATATAAGCAAGAGTGTGTGTTTACTGGTTAATACACTGCTGTTTATTTAAAATAAACAAAAACAAACCAAGCCTCATTCTTTAGAACTTTTTGTTGTTTAACTTTGCTGTATCGTGAACCGTACCGATTTGTAACCCCAAAACCGAGATACGTACGGAACCGTGACATCTGTGTACCGTTACACCCCTCGTATTGACTGATTATTTTATCGATTCATTATTTTTTTTAACATTTAGAATTTGAGGCTTATTGATCACTGTGTAAAACAAAACATTCTATCATAAGCCAAAGTATATTAGTCCAGGGCTGAAGGGAAAATGGGCACTGAAATGTGAATAGACATCACAGTTATTATATTGTAAATATATAATGAACATTTAAATTTGAATGGATCATTTTCATCATAAAAAAAACATGATGCTTTACAAGGTTAAAAAATGTTAAAAAAACCAATTTAATACTCATGTTACCTATTTTTTTAAAGGCTGAGCCAAGAGATCTGAAGAACTGCTCTGCTTTTATACCATTTATACAAAAGGAAACAGGTTAATTTGGTTTTCAGTGCTAAAAGAAAATCCTCAGTCACTAGTTAGGGTATCTGAGGGGAGAATAAAATAGATAAAATTGGCTGTATGTTTAGTAAACCACGTTGCTGTTGTCTACCTAAGTAGAAATGCCATCAGACTCCTCTGTCTGCATGTCTAATAATCAGCAGCTCTGATCTGAACACCCTTTTTAGCACAGAGTCAAAAGCAACTTGAGCACTAATAGCTCTCCCTTGTGGAGAATGTCCAGGCTTCAGAGCGTGGTTCAATCATTCAAACTGCTAATCACTCCTGAGGATGTGCATTTTAGAATGCATTTCTTTAACTGAATAATCGAGTAATTATGACAGGCCTAAAACTACCATTCAGATACCATATAGATGTAAACACTCCTCATGGTGATACATTTTTGTTGTGACAGTAACCTTTACTGCTTCACATACTCTGATTCTCTAGGAGTGAATATAGTCACTGAGTTGTCAATTACTGGCCTTTAAAGACACATAAGAGACCCAAGTTCGATCATCGCTCAGTGGTGCACATCACTGCTTTAATGTTAGAGATGGCTGCATTTCCACCAGTTTCATTCTGTCATTCTCATGCTGCACGCGAGTAATGTAATTTGATCCATTCTGTCTTTGCAGCCGTTAACAAAATTTTCATCAAGTTGCCCTAATTGGTATGTATGCATAGCTTGTACAGCTCAGTGATGGCATAATGTACTTTAATGTTCCCATATAAACACCAAGACCTAAGTTTGACAGTCCTAAAAAAAAAAAAAAAAAAAAAAAAATGGACCTAGACAGTGTACGCGAGGTGTTCTGCAATGTGTGAGACCCCTTTTTAATAAACACAAACAAAAAACCTGAAAGTGCATGTTCAGAGCCAAATGCAAGTGTGTAATGTGTTTCCGCTGTGCGAGGAAAAAAAAAGAAACTTAAAATCAATACGTTCTTCTTTTTTTTTTTTTTTTTTAAATGTCAAACCCCTTTGTGCCAGCCACCTACCCTTTCTCTCTCTCTCTCTCTTTCTCTCTCTGCCTGTCTCCTGATAGGTACGACCCTGAATTCCTTGTCTGGAATCAAAATCAAGCCGAACAAAGAATGACAAAGTAATCCAGCATTTATTTTACATTCTCCTTTTCATCTGCACCTCTCCTCTTTTCTCCTCTCTATTCAGAAAGCAATGACAGAACAGATACAGCACTAGAGAAGAGCAGATAGCACTGCATGAATGAGATTTATTATATCGCTCCATAAAGATTGGAGTAGCTCTACAGAAAATTTCATTGGAATCTTCTGAAACGGAATAAAGGAAAATTAGGACCAATTTTGTCGTAGTTTTGCAGATTCAGTGTAAACCTGAATCCATGTCTCGTCTGGTGTTTCCGTAGTGTGTTTAAACAGATTAGATTCCTCATAAAAACCATCTACTAGTTTACCATGGAGCTCTTGAGCTCTGGATGAATTTTAATTTCATGTTAGTAGATAAGAGGCGGTAGATTTTCAATAGCAACTGTATGGACAGTGTCATACTCCAGGCTGTGCCAGTGTCTTGGTTCCCAAAGAGTAAGGGATGTCCTGGATTATATGAGTCATTTGTCCTTTTGCTGCAGAGCATCACATTGCGTCTGTGTCAGCTTTTTCTGCTCCATCATTCCTTATTGTTTTATGTTTCAGCATGATTATTTCCCCCATTTTATTTACACTTTGCAAGTGTGATCTTATGTTAATGTAACAAACCCAGTTTGTCCAGTTATTTATAAAACAAGGTATACAAGGTGTCATCTGGTTGTGTATCAAATTTAGTGTTTAGCATTAGTGTGTGTTCAGTATTTGCATTATGCAAGAAAGAGTTTCAGATTGGCATAATACATTTGCATTGATCTTCTGCTGTGTTTAAATAAAAACCTGAATTGACTGCAGCTATGTACATTAATTCTTAGTTTTCTTAGTAGCGAAGCATAAATACTCTCTCAGGCTGATTTACCGCTGATTCGGTTTCTTTCTCAAAGGTCATTTAAAAGCCATTCATTGTATTCATTGTTTTTCCACTTTTATGATACTGTTCCTGTTTTTTCACTCACTTTTGATTTTGGTCAAATGTGTACAAAAAAATGTGCTTAAGTATGGCTTCAGACCTTCATATGCATAAACTTTGGAAACATTCAGAAGATCTTGGTGGTGTTTATGCCAGTTTCAGTGCTAACAGCTCCCCTTTGTGGAAAATCTTCAGCCTGCTAAACTAGAGTAACTTAGAGCATGTATGTAAGTTACAAGACAGGTCCACAGGGTGTTAAGCTGTAAAAAAAAAAATACAGTAGAACCTTTGCACAGGCTCATTGGTATGCTTGTGGCATCTAGTGGTGAAGCTGCATATCCAACAGGCGTCGTTGCATGCGAGTCTGGGAAGATCGTGGTTTCAGGACAGTGTTGCTTCTAGAATGTACTGACTTTCTGCTTCACACCCTAAGTGTCAGTGGCAGGAGGCTGTGCAGTCACTGAGCTTGACGGAGGCACTTTCTGACCTCAACTTGCCCAGTGGGGCTGTTCATGCTAGTGCATTGAATCGCTAATGCTGTCAACCACTCCATCTCCTAAAGAGGAGTCAGCGACAGGTCAGCCCCTCACACCCTGCTACAGCCGCTTCATTCTGTACTGCTGCCAGCTGCCCATGTCATGTATATGTGAGTGTTAGCAACTCTCTCAGATCATAATCCCTCCTTTTGAAATGTCATAACATTATGCCAGTGACATATTCTACTACAATGTGTGCTACTGCTGTGAGAATTAACCCATAACCCTGACACAGACAGCAAATGATTACAGTAGTTGGGATCCATGCTGGGCTATGATTTACAGATTAGAGCAAAGTGTATTAGAGCTGGATGATCTGAACAGATATAAGGAATATCAGACTGTGATGGTGTTGGTACATATTGCAGTTGGAGAATGCTTTACAGTATAATAAAACCACACGTAGTCAGACCTGAGACCTATTCAAACAGGATTACACTCATGTGGGGTCCTGGGGTCCTTTTGTTGGTGCTACTCTGTAATTTTATTTCCAACTTATTCTCTTTGTTTTCCACTGCTTTATATTCACAATGTGATCAACTATTAGTTTTCAGGGATGTTACGACTGTAATGCAGACGTCTGAATTTGTAGAATATACAACCCGTTTGAAATGGATTAGGATGATTACAACAATGTTTGAATGGCTAGAGGACTCTGCATTTTGCAGTTTTGTGCAACATCAGTCCTATCATTTGACTGAAGATAAATTTGATGTAACTTTCCCCTTTACCCCAAATGCAGTTAATTAGCCAAGACATGTTTGTTGTCTAAACTTGGTTTGATTACTTGTGCGCTGGAGCTACAATGGTAACTAGGGTAGCTAACCAGCAATCATCATTCTGTAAACTCCATGTCCAAATCATTTTGCACCTGCCTCAAACTGTAAGTAGTCTCTAACATAATTAATTCTTGACTGATTATAAAAATGGATATTGGATATCTAAGAGCATTAGTAGCAGCCATCTAAGGCCTAAATTTTGTCCTAGCTGTTGTTCATGTTCCGTACCCACTAATATACCAGAAGGCAAACCATTCATTGCGTAAGGCTATGCATTATCTATGTGTAGGGAACCTATGCAGTGCTTTGAAAGAACACTAGAGGAAGTAGGGAAGCCACAGACTCATTAGCGTGCTTGTTTCAACACTGTGCACACTTCAGTGGTTAAACCACAAGCCAGGGTTTCAGCAATTACATGGACTGATAATCTCCATCCTTTTTACCACATTCAGTGTATTCAGCCTGTCCCTGTGTGCGCACAGATTACCCCAAGCTAGTTGTACGACACATAAATATTTAGTTTCTGTCACTTCGCTGTCAAGTGCATAGTAAATTTCCAGAATACACACTCATAGCTCTGAGTGAAATGAGGAACCAGACATCAGTGGCCTTTTACGAGAGCAAGAGAAGAGTGAAAATTCACAAGTCATTACCCCAGTGATTCAGCTGTCTATGTGCCTTTTAGATCCGAAAAAGCAACTTTGTCTGAGTGGGCGGATGACTCAACAAAACAGTTTTATTCCCTTCCTTCTTTTTGGCACATATTAGTCCTTTTTCCAACATTTTCCTTCAGCATGGCTTGGGTTCGCACTTTTTTGGTCCTTCTACCCAGGCTGCTTCAAATTTGCATAGACCCTGTCCTTTGCAAAATACCACTCCATTAGCTCTTTCTAATAATCACACTCAGTCAGGCATCCTGGATGCATAATTTATGATTCTTTCATTTGTCTCCTTTTTTGCCTTCCTCATGCAACACACTCAGTGGTCCATGAGAAGCTCATCCACACCCTGCCAGAGGCCCTGGGGTGATGTTTGAGCTGAGGGGATGCAGTTTGGCGCCAGTTGTTGTGCTGTTAGTGTTTTTGCCATGGGGCTGAAAGATGGGCTCACCTGACTGAACCAGGACAAAGGCCCAAAACAAAGAGCTGTCACAAGCAGCAGAGTTAGTCTCAGCCGAGTGGCTATCCAAATGTTACATTAGTTTGTACTGAGGGATTTCAGCTTTCCTGCCTGATGGCCACACTATTGCAAACACAGTAGGGAGGGGTTCCTATGAGTATAGTCTTGCAAACCTGACTTCCTCATATCACCAGACTTTATCTGCAAAAATCTAACTGTATGTAAGTTATGATTCGATGCCCTGAACTGTGTGTCATTCAGTCAATCATGCAGGATACAAACATCACTTCAGCATGTAATGGACAGGGATAAACTTCTTTAGGTGTGTTGGTGTGTGTGATAGTAATAATAGCAGATGTATGTAAGCTCATAGAACCTATGTGACATAAAAAAAATTGTGAATTACAGTACAGTAAACCCCAGTTTTACGCGGATCAGGACTCGCGGATCCAGTCACATGCGTGTTTTTTTTTCGAGAACGAAACTGATCGTTTTACACGGAAATATTCAAAACAATGCGAAACCTGCAAATATTCTCTGCTTTTTTCATGGTAATATTGTTTTTTTTTAAAACTCATTTTAGTACTTCTGGCTCCCTGTGCATGGACTTTAAACCTCTCTCGCTCTCTCTTACTCTCTCTCTCTCTGTCGCTCTCTCTCACTCGCTCTCTCTCTGTCGCTCTCTCTCACTCGCTCTCTCTCTGTATGTATCTCTCTCTGTCTCTGTCTCTTTCTCCCGCAATCTCTCTCCGTGTCTCTGTCGTTCGTGACTTTTCCGGAGCGCGCATCTCTCTCGGTCTCTCTCTCTGTCGCTCTGTCTCTCTGTCTCTGTCTCTGTCTCTCTCTCGTACGATCTCTCTCAGTCTCTGTCGTTCGTGACTTTTCCGGAGCGCGCATCTCTCTCTGTCTCTGTCTCTGTCTCTGTCTCTCTCTCTCTCTCTCTCTCTCGTGACCTTTCTGGAACGCGCATCTCTCTCTCTCGTTAGTGATTTTTCCGTATTTAAACCTCTGCTTTATCTTTACATTTTCTTTAAGGGTAATGTATTAAACTGAGTTTAAAATGAAATTGAAGTGTTCTGGGAGCACATCTGGGGGCATATTTAGGGTTTACGCTATTAAAATAGGCATTTTAAGGCATTTCTTTGACCCAAACACAACAACGCGTTTTTTCATTATACGCGGGGGCTCATGTAACGTAACCCCCGCGAATAACGAGGGCTTACTGTATACTGTAAAAAAAATGTGTGAATACTTGTTGCTTAACCTTTTGTGGATACTAAAATATCAGTGTTACAAAAACAAACAAACACTGTTAGATACCTCAGATACCATAGATACCTTTACACCAACTTCTCATGTATGGAAGAGGGAACCACTTTATAAAGTACTGGCAAGAAGTTGCAGTGGCCACTGTAGTATACCATACATATCAGACAGTCAGTGTGCCTCATTGGGCAGAGTGTCTAAGGCTGAGACTATTAAGAGCATGAACAGTACCCCCCCTCTCTTTTCTTTTTCCTGTCCTCCTCCTTTCCTCTCTATTTCACACTGTGTCTAATCAGCTGTTTAAATAAGATGCAGGGCTTATTTTGAAATACCCCAGTGAAGAGATGTTTTTTCTGAATTTAGTCATAGTCACTTCCCATTGTAATTGTAGCACCTCCTCTGATGCATTAAGCAGCCTACTACCTTATCTTCAGGGAGATGAACTTAATAGGACTAGCAGAGCCAAGATTTCATCCTCACTCCAAGTACCTACACGAGGGACAGCGAGGGTCTGAAATCTGCAAGCCAGTAATGAAAAACTCCTCTGACCTCTGTAGCGTGAAGAAGCCATTTCTCAGCCAAAGTCGTCCCTGGCCCCAGGAGGGGGATGCCATCATGGTGGATCTTTGAACAGACGTTGGATTATTTATGTGCAGTGATGAAAGATGGGTTCTCTCTGTAGCATCATAGTAGAGACACATTGAACCTGTGAGAAGGGAGGAGCTTCATTCTAGGCACTAATTGGTAGAATTAGCAGTTTAAGTACTTGGCAGAGAGAGAGAGAGACAAACAAACAGACAGATAGTACCTCTGCATCATCAGCTCTGCGTGTGTGTGTGTGTGTGTGTGTCCCTGTTCGACTTCCCTGCTGGGGATGATTCAGCAGTCTGCTTCACAATCTCAGGCAGTGTCTCCCAACAACACTAAGTGTGGGCCATATATTATATGGTATGCAGTAGGGCATTAACACAAAAGTCGACTTCGGAGGCACGAGTCGACGCCCCCTGAGAGAAGTCGACTAATCGTGAATGTTTTATTTCCTCTCTTTCTGCCCTCGCTTGTGTACAGTCTCTGCCTCTGATTGGCTTATGCTGACACGTTCCTTGGTTTAACTAATTATTATAGTCCCTTCATAAAAAGGCCAGTGACATTGGTGCAAAGAGAATCTAAACACAAGAGTCATGCAGCAGAGAACACAGACACACATCACATGTGGACACACAAACTCTAGACACACAAACAGCACGGAGACCTGCACAACCTGCAAGTCGGTGTTAAAGTACAGTAACAGTACCGGCGTTCTGCACAGCATCTGAAATGCACCACTAGCTAACATGGCTAACGCAGCTTAAACGGTTCCCACTCTCAGTTGTACACTTAAATTTACCAGAAAATTCAAGGTATCCTTTATTTTGTTTTGTTTCATTGTCAGTTGACTGTTAATGTTACAGAGAACTTTTAATAAAAGTTGCTCAGTGTTGGACATACATCGCTGCGTGTGTGATGACTCGACTAGTTGCTAATGCCCTAGTATGCAGTATATCATATGGTAACTTATAGAAACATATGGAATCCTATTTTCATAGTGCATTATAAATGCATTGTTACGGTATAGCACACAGTTGCAGAGCTCAAGATCTAAAGGTTCTCTTTGGGAGTGACGAGGATGGACAGGATCAGGAATGAGTACATCAGAGGGACAGTTCATGTTAGATGCTTTGGAGATAAAGTCAGAGAGGCCAGACTGAGATGGTTTGGACATGTCCAGAGGAGAGACAGTGATTCCAGAGGTAGAAGGATGCTGAGGTAGGAGCCATCAGGCTCAGCAGGAGGCTGAGAGGAAGACCAAAGAGGAGATTTATGGATGCGGTGAAAGAGGACATGGAGTTAGTTGGTGTGAGGGTAGAGAATGCAGAAGACAGGACTCGCTATGGCAACCCCTGAAGAGCATAGCCGAAAGAGAAAGAAGAAGACACAGTAAGACCTTTCTTTTAAATGATTAATTACATTTATAATCATTTTATTAACAACACAAAGGCGTGAAATACTCAATAGTTAAACACTTAGGACAGCCTCACAACTCAATTATATAATAATAATATTAATAATAATATAATAATTGATTTGAATAGCACCCTTCATTTTTGTCCTCTTTCAACAATCCATGTGGAAGGAATGGCAGAGAACTGACTCAGTTGCAGATAAAACTACTTAAACCACTTCAAGATCCAGCAGACAGATACAACAAAGGCATTTAACTGTTTAAATACAAGAGTAGGTCCAGGAAATACGGGAACAGACAGATTCATGAAGGCAGGACAGTTGTTAATGAACAAGCGATATCTTTCAACATTTTGAGAGCAGTTCAGTATTTTACCAAGGAACACTACTGCTTCAAATTCTTACTTAACTCAAAATAAATGGGAAAGTCATTTCAGAGTATATGACATTTTGCATAATTTGTGGATGTATTACTGTACATTACTCTTCCAATGCAGGAATTGTTTACCAGATTAAAAAAGTGCCCCAGAGGACCACTGCAGAACATATGATTTTTAACATGCACAGATAGAGTGGCATTTATTGTGCTTTTGCTGTAGCAGTTGCACTTATTTATTAGGCTCTCTTTGTACAATAAGTATGATCACATTTACAATCTCTACCCATGATATGCCCAACCCTAAATCAGAATTAGTCTACTTCTGCCATAAACACTAAGTGAATCCATAATGTGCCCTACGAAGCTATGCCTTCAACTATAATAGCCATTAACTGCTTAAGCTGAACCTCCAGCCTTCTAATTGACATTGGCACTAGTGTCCAAGGGAGAAAAATTATAACAGATCCTCTGCGATGATGATGGGGTGTTGATTGCTGTGGTCTATAACCTGATAGAAACGGCAGGAAAAAGGTCAAGCAGTAAATTATGTGTGTGATTAATGATAACATGCTGCAGAGAAATTGTGTCAACTCAGTAATCAGTATGACACTGCTTACTCAATTATATTTCAACCATAGTCTACTGAATTAAAGATAAAAGCTATGTAACTAAACTGTTGGGTTTTGAGATTCCTGTGGGAATATACAATGCATTTAGAAACGGCTCCCTTCAGTAATTTCCTCCAGGATAAAGTTTTCTGATTCTGATTTGGATTCTGATTTACACAAAAACTAGAGAAAGTTTAACTTAACATACATACAGTTTATTAAATTTTTATTCAGTCCTGTTGGAATGTTTGGTATGTATCTAATACATGGTGCTATTTTTCTGCCATACTGTTAGGGGCCGTTCACATATCGCGCCTGAAAACGCGTGGAAAACGCTTGGCGCGTCGCTTTCTCCTTCTTTCCAAAAGCGCTCAGGCGCTTGCCATCAGCCGCGCTCTCCATTTCCTCCAACAAAAAACCCTTGCTGTAACTCCGCTACAAGATTTATTTACGTAGAAAAGAAAAAAACGCCGTAGTGTTTGG
>JBBIGB010000011.1:12859431-12870469 GCA_037577075.1 Alestopetersius hilgendorfi | reverse complement strand
CTCGCTAACAAGCAGCGCCGTGTAGCTTCCCCTGGGTCCTAATGCCCGCCTGCTACCTACAGCAGCTTCAACAGCCAGTACATCATTTTAATTCATTAATGATGGCTAGACTAATTATTCTTCATTTAAATTCATAGTCTTGTTTCTATGTGTAAAGTGTGTATCTGCGCTCAGTGATATCTTGTTTTAAATGTTTGTATATATAATTTTAAAATAGTAGAATATTGACTATATATTTAGGGTGGCTTGGGATCATTTTTGGGGGTGGCTTCAGACCCCCGAAAATCGACCTAACGACACCCATTATCTGAAATTACCACATCAAACGTGACGTGCTAACATGGATGCAGCTATGAAGCCGCCGGGTTTTCTTCATGGAAAATGTATTTTTAAGAAGCTTCCCAGTGGAAACCTCGACAAGACTAAGGTTGTTTGCACCTCGTGCAAAGCGGAATTAGTTTACTGTAGGAGCTGAGAAACTTTGTCACTATTTGGGTAGCACACATATTCTGAATGAATAGATTAATCTAGATTGATTCCAAAATTATAGTGAGATTAATCTAGATTTAAAAAATTACCCTATGCCCACCTCTAATAAATATATATATATATTTAGGGATTACTTCCCTTGTCACTCTCTTGGCGCTAATTTTTGCATTCAAATTTAAGTGAAATTAAACAGAGAGAACCCTATTACTAGTATGATCTTTAAGATAATCTTTAAAATTGAGCTTTTACCCTTCCTAAAAAGCTAGAAAATTGAAAATACATCTTGTTTTTGGATTTAAGCACATTATTTTAGAAGTTAGTGCAAATATCAATGTCTTTCTAAAATATTTGAACGCTAGTATCTTTTCCTTTTGTATCTAGGAAACAAATGATCGTACAACCTGTAGACTGAATTTACAGTCCTGTGCAAAAGTCTAAGACACCTATTTAAATGGTCTAAATCTCAGTAGTAAGTGTTCTTCTCTCTACATAAACACTTTGAACCAAAATACTTTACTTTTTACTTCTGTTCAATTGTTAAAGAACATAGGTTTGGTTTCAGAATTCTCCTTTATACCTCCAGTCATTGCGTTGCATTATGAAATTCCATCAGCAGCACACCTAATTTAATGTAATGAAGTAAAATTGTTCTTACTGTATTAATCTTTTTTTGAGTTTATTCTAATTTTCGTGTTTGTTTAGAAACACTTTCTGCTCAGCTAAAATATTTTTAAATAGCATTTTCTCAGGTGCCTTTTGCAGACTGCTGCATAGCATTGTATGTCTCAGAATTGATCAGTGATTAGAAAGAGACTGACTTCAGTTGATCTGCAAGCCTGCTGTTTAATGGATTGTGATATGTACACTGCATATGGTGTCTGTAGGCATTTTAATCTTCATTTGTCATGTGGGGGTTGCATGGACCCATTGCACAAACAAACCGAAGGTGTCTGAGAGCCTGGTCTAACGGAATGTGAAAGACTGTCACTGGCCCAGAGCACCGTGCTCTTTTTTTTTTTTCTTTCTTTTTCGATTCTTTGTTCATCTTCCTTTTATGTGTACTTTTTGTCCAGTCCACTTGCATGACTTGCTTATGTAGAATTGCGAACATCCAAACTCACCCTCAACAGATGTAGCTGATTTGCTCCCCTTTTCTTGTCTGCATCATCTGTCATTGTCCGTGCGGCTGCTGTTGATTTTGTGACAGATCTGTGAAACATTAATCCATTTAGAATACCGACTTACACATATTCTATGTGAACATTTGAAGGTTTGTGTCATGCGTTTTATTCATTTCAGTGTTTGTGTTTGATTGTTGTCTCACAGCAGATGTTGATCCAAAGAGGGATAAATAGTGCATTGAAATAAATTGTTCTAACTAGACCTAGAGTTACATGATAAACCTGATCATTTATGGATGAATTAGCCCCTTCTGAAATGGGTCACATATGGGCTCATTTTCTGTTTGTATACTTTTTTGCCTGTTATCCACATCAATTGGATCAATATAAGTTTGTAGACTAAATGTTCTATCCCCAAATTCTTGGTTTCCTTTCCTTGATTTGTTTAGAAATGATTTTCTGCGATTTTACAGCAATGCTTTATAATTTATGTACAGAACTCTTTGCATTCACTTCTCCAGAGTGTATTGCATTCACTTGATTGAAAATCCTGTGCATATTTTTACTAGTGAGGAAAGGAATCTTTTTTTTTTTTTTTAATGTTTGGATTTGGCTGTCTTTCCTACTATAGCCTATGTCTTGAAAATGAATATTGCATGAACAAAAACAAGGGTTCCATAATTTATAGTTAGCTTCTGGGTTCTATTTTAAATGCAACAAATTTTAATAAATAGGTTTTTTTTTGTTTTTGGTTTTTTCCAATTTGAAGTGAAGTTACTCAGTAATCGGTCTATTTGCGTGTTACCCCAGTTGTTTACGGGATGAAGAAGTCTTTGATGTGTTTTTTTTTTTCTTCTGAACTCTGTACTTTACCTTTAGCTGGTCCTCACCATCCTGAGACAAACTGGTGGATTAGGCATCAGCATAGCTGGGGGTAAAGGATCTACTCCATATAAGGGGGATGATGAGGTAAATGTCATTAAAAAGCTAAGCCTTTCAAAAAATATGAAAAGGAAATGTTTTTCATTATTTGCATGCTTGCTGTATGCTGTGTTAATATCTCTTTATAGGGAATATTTATCTCCAGAGTGTCAGAAGAGGGACCAGCTGCACGAGCTGGGGTCAAAGTGGGAGACAAGTTACTTGAGGTAAATCAGTATTTCACATGGTTCCCTTAACTGTATGTTAGTTCTCTTGAGTATGTGATCAGAACATTGGCATCACAAAAGTATAGCATAAGATTAGATCCATGTTAGCTAGTTTACAGAGGTGTGCTTTAAAGAGGTACAATACTTTAACCCTTGGCTCTACAACAGTGCAGTAGTTTTTGTTGGAACAGGAGTTTGCTGTTTAGGATTATTCTGATTATTTAGAAGCAAAATTGATGTTTTGTAATATGCTCTGCAGTTCTGACTTCAAATGATCCAACCCCGGGCCAGAACAGTGCGACACAACACAGTTTTAATATACTCCCCTGTCCTCCCAGGTAAACAGTGTAGATCTGCATGGAGCAGAACACCACACCGCAGTGGAGGCGTTGCGGAGCTCAGGAACCGCGGTGACCATGACGGTGCTACGTGAGCGGATGGTTGAACCAGAGAACCCGATCACTACAACTCCCTTAAGGCCAGAGGATGATTACTTCCCCCGGGAGAGGAGGTCTAGTGGCTTTCCCTTTCTCCTGGAGCCCAGCTCATCTGCTGTTAGCACAGGTCCTTGCCAGCGCCTGGCCACCTGTTTGGTCCGCAATGACAAGGGCTTAGGCTTCAGCATTGCCGGGGGCAAAGGCTCTACGCTGTATCGGACAGGAGACACTGTAAGGACAGAAACACTACACACAGATATATGGATAGTCAGTAGCCAGTAATGATATGTATATTTTTAATAAACCAATCTGAATATAGTTAAGTAATGATTCTCAGTCTTTTGGCTCTTTGTGAGAAGAATAAATTGAGATAGTGTGGGGAGATGGATGTCTGTCTAATTTATATTAGGTGCTGATACTGGGAGATTCTGAGTAACTTAGACACAGCTTATATTTGAGGTGCACTACTGTTAATACTGTTTCTATGGTACAGGTTTTGTGTACTGATGCTGCTGTTTAATTTGTAGAATTTATCCCAAGTAAAAGGTAAGGAGAGTTTGTGGCTCTTGCCTCCACTGGCCTTGGTTGAATTTCAATGATTTTGCAAGAAACCAGTGTAAGGGGAAATTAATTATGAATTAGTGGTCATAGCGTACAGAAATAAAGGAAGTGGTGTTTGTGTCTAGTTTGTCAGCAAAGAAAAAACTTGCATGATTTGATTCCCACAACTGCAAACTCAACACACGTTTAGCAATTAGTATGTTTACATTTTACTACAATAAACTAAACATTTACTCCGTGGTGATAGTCATGGAGCTCTTCTAAAGCAGGCTGTCTTACTGTATGAATGTTCACTACTAAACACGTTTTGCATTATTTTAAAGCACTGGTTTAGTCTCTTAGCACGTACAGCAACCTTTTCCAATAGAGTGTCGCCAGGGCAACGGAGATATGAATAGCAAGCCCTGACACCTGAGAGGGAACTGGAGTTAAGAGTCCAGGAGGGGGAGAAGTGTATTTTTGGCTGAACACATAAGCCACATGCTGTTTTGCCCTCTTGCACTCTCTTTCAATAGTGTGTGTGTATGTAGATACACACACACATATCCACACTACTGCTTGTAGTTAAAGGAATAAAGAAGGGGACACAACCCATGTGCTTAAAACGGCCCACATACTGTCAAACTCTTTGCTGATTAACTGTAAGTTTTCATTCTTTCTCTGCCTGAGCTGTTGTGCTCATGGGTTTTCTAGTGCATTTTGGAAGTGGAAATGGAAGTGTTTCGACTAAAAATTTAGGTTCCTTCTTATGGTATATTTTGGAGCCTAGGTACTTAAATTAAAGTTGCTTAAACGGTGCATGTGTTTGACTCATGTGGTTAAGACTTTGCATTCTTTTTATACTTTGTGATGTAAAGTATTAAACATAAACTGCACATGGATTAAGCATACTTTTGAAGTGCTTATGATCTTCCCTTCAAAAACATTTTCAAGATGTGTGAGTTGTTTTTCTGTTAGTTTAAAGTTCCTATATAAAATGGTAATTGAGGTATTATACGAACATGCATAGTGTGATTTAATGCTATAAAGTTAGCACAAGCCTGTCCACCTTAAGGGATATTTGTCGTAAATACAACAGGCAAAATACACATTTCATATACTATATGTGTGGTTTATTTTTTATTTTTATTTTTTTAAACTTACGAGATTTACGAGCTTGCTCAAGTAGTTCATGCGGAATTCATGTACATTGAAAAGTTGAAAAGTTCTTTAATTAAACGGTTGTCTTAAAATTCAACTGGTGTGAAATACCCCATTTAAGAGAAAACCAAAACTATTTTTGTCTTTGTGGTGATTAATAAGAATAATGACATTTAATCCCACTTAATGCTACCTCACAGAAACTTACATTACGTGATTATGAAAACGTTGCCAGCTGCCGTTGTTTTCTAATAGTTCAAATCAGTTTATGGCAAAGAAGGAGGATATTGTAAGAAAAACTGCCTCTCTACAATCTGTGCTGTAATGTTACAATGAAGAAATTGAGGAATGAAAAATACATTTTAAATGTTTGTTATTCATCCAGCAGTGATCGTTTTGAGCGTGTGAGACTGGAAGTAATGTCTATAGTTGAGTCTCACTTCACTTCTTCTGTCCTCTCAGGGAATCTTTATCTCTCGCATTGCTGAGGGAGGGGCTGCTCACAGAGACAACATCCTCCACGTGGGAGACAGAGTCATATCTGTGAGTGAGGCACATAGTCATACTATCTCTCTCTCATACTTACCTTTGACACTGATAATGCAGATGAAGTCATGGAAGTAATTTTAGCTAGTGAATGAAGTTTTGCTAACGCAAACTAAACCATGTGCAAGATCTAGAGAAGTCTGTTGAATCTTCAGCCTTGTGATTACTTGGCTTTCTTACTGCATGTGCCAAGTACTATCCTGAGTTCATCCTAACTAAATACAATGTGTTTGACTGCACTGAGGCCCTGCTGCATGTTATAACCTGCTTTTTACTGTCATCCTTTGGTGAAAAAAAGACCCTGATGTGTCTTGGTTCTTCTGTTTATCTAATTATTTACCCTTCCTTATTATTTATCTAATGTTTCCTTACAGTAAGGGCAACTGAATTTGCATTAATTGCTGTTTGTGTGGATTCTGGCTTTTTTCTGTCTCTTTTTCTGCCGTACCTTTTGCGCTTTTGCTCTTTCATTGTCCTTGCATGGACACACTAATGCACTTCTTGCCTGCTTGATGGGTGTGGTGATGGGGGTGATGTGGACTGGGTTCTGTGGGTGCACTGTCTGAGTAACTGGTTGCCTGGTTATTATAGCAGCAGCCACTGGTAAGCACCGATACTGAATGGTCAGTGCTGGCCTCTGTTTGTCATTTGTGAAAACTCTAGGAAATACTATATACTATACACCGCATTTAAAAATTCCCTCATTGCCTTTGCCTATTTAAGGCAACATTTTATGGAGAGACACTCCTTTGTGTTTTAAATTGGCAAAGGCAAAACGCAGAAAGTTTTTTCTTTTTTAAACCTATAATTAAAATTTAATAGCTTAATTAGATATTTGACACATTTTGCCAGTTGGATAGTCAGAGATGGATGAGTAATGTCCTTTACTTTAAATGGTGAAAGAATGTGTTGCTGGCGTCCTTTGAGTTGGGTTTGGAGAGGATTCCCTGCTTGCACGATAAGCTTCTCTCACTTCCCCTGGCCGCATGTTTTCCTTTTCCTGCACTGTCACTCTTTTCCTTTCTCCTCTAATCAGACAAATCCCCTGCTCCTAAGAATTCCCTTTGGGACTGTAAGCATGCTTATCTCTTGAGGACCAATTAAAATTATGACACTAATTACTACAAACACAGAAATGGATGTTTGAATCAGCTCTAGTGGCCCTTTTTCGACTTGACAATATGTGGTTTGAAAAGTACTGCAACTTTCTTGAGTCTCTACCCAACTAATACCTGTGTGTTTGTGTGTGTGTGTATAAATATGTATTATTCTAAGGCATGCAAGTGCACTAAAACCAAATGTAGTCCCAATTAGTCAGAGATACATTGTTACCTCTTTAGCATGAGGTGCTGTCTTCACCAAGTTCAGCACCATTGGCCATTCCTGACTCTCCTCCCTCTCCACCTCCTCTCCTGTGGTGTGTGACTGTTACTCTAGATCAATGGTGTAGACATGACAGAAGCCAGACATGACCAGGCAGTAGCGCTGCTTACTGGCACCTCCCCCACCATCACACTGCTGGTCGAACGAGACCAGGCAAGCGCGGGTGGCTCTTCACCCCGAACACGCCCCCACTCACCCCCTCCTCCAGAGCCCTCCGACTCCCCTGAGCAAGAGGAGGCCGGAGACGAGCACCTGGGGAACCATCTCAGCTGCCCAATGGAGGACGAGTACCCCATAGAGGTGAGGCCCAGGGGAAGTAGTTAGCACTGTACATTGACAAACAGCCCTTTCTTTGTGTTTTTGTTGATTTCTGTATCAAAGGATTCAGTATTAAAGATTGCACACACACTCAAATAAATTAAAAGTCAGTTGAGCACACTCGGACTATACAGAGCAGATGGTCAGACAAGCTGATGTTTAGCTGCAGGGCCCTTTTATGAGGAAAACGGCCCTTGATTTTGGGATAAGTCGTTTCAAATTCCAACACTCCCACCCGTCACAAACATGGTCATGGATAATAATCTCTAGTGTGTGGTAATGTTAAAAAAAAAAAAAAAAAATGCAGCGTAAAAAAAAAAAGGGACCTCATGCGGGCAACTCTTGGGCTTGTCATGATAATGAAATTTAAAACTCGTTACCGATACTACTTTCGATACTACAGGGGGAGAGAAAAACAACTAACGCGGGAATTTTTTTTATAAAAAAAATTTTCAGTCAACTTAGTCTGCGCTTTTTGGTCTTATTTTTGTCAGAATTATCCACAATAATATATATATATATTCCTGAACAAATGTAGTCTACACAGCCAAATTAGATCAATGTGTGTGTGCTTTCTCTCTCCCTGGCACTATATTTGCAATTCGTCCCAATACTTTTGGACACTCTAGGGACGTAGCGGTGTTCAACACAAAGGCTGCGCGTCCCCATACTTTTTTTTCTTCTCTACTTATCATACAACAAATAACGTCTCATCTCATTTTAGTCAATGAAAATGAATTTTAGCATAGTTTTTTTTTTGTTAACCACATTTAGTCTCGTTCTTATTCATTAACAATATTACATGATATATTTCGTTATAGTTATCGTCTCATGCCCAGCGTTTATGTTGCGTTGCATTTTGTCTCGTATTTGTCACGTGATAAATGTTCGTTGATGAGGATATTTAGTCATAATTTTTGTTGAGAAAGCAACACCAGCTGAAGGTCCATGTAAAATTTCACAGCACTTGGTTGTTCCCTGGTTGAGTTAAGGGGCTTTTCATGTAAACACGGGGTCCTCCAGGTAGCCGGGGGAGGGCTGCCTGCTGCAGTCCCTGTTGAAAATCGCAGATTTCCATGAACCTGCAGATGCAAAACTAGCATTTAAGTATTAATACCAGTGCCAATTGATAACGAACTCGATACTACATTTTAGAATCGATTAGGATTTGATAATCGTTTTTTTTTTATTGACAACCCTACTCTCTATTGGACATGTATGCTTGCAACTGTAGTTCTGATTAATATTAGAGAAGAATCGTTCCCTCTTACATTTTCTCATAATAGTAAAATATAACAATATAAGTATAAATCAGTATTCTGTGAAAATGGAAAGCACACGTGTAGATAACTTCTTTATGTCATGACTGTTGATCCACAGGTATGTGTACATGACATTTATTTGTATTTTAAGAACTCTTGTAATACAAATAACCTTATGTATATTTAAAAGAAGCCACCAGCTAGCTTTAATGAAACATTAAAACATGAAATAGTTCATGTTGAGCCATGATTCGACAAAAATAATTCAATCTGTAAGGACTTACAGTTGAACAGAAATTCTGAAAGGGAACAAACAACTTATTACTGTTATTTATTTAATTATTTATTACTGTTTTTTTGTTTATTTATTTTTGTGAATACATCCCAGAGAAAGTGGTGCACGGTATGACTGTTTACTTGTGTGGTGTGCTGTGCTAGGATAGTGTTTAATCTGTTTAGAAACTTCTGTAAATAAGTGATGCATCTTGTCAGTATTGCGCATCTTGTCTTGTTTTGTAATGTTAGAAAATGAGTCTCCCCCAATAATTCTATTCAGTAGTACCTTTTCCTTCTTTCTTTAATCCTAGTATTCACCCCGTTTGTAGTTTAGCACTATATTTGGATCTAATATATAACTCTGATCACAGAGTAGCACTCAATATGCCAAATCCATATTGTATTTTATGAAGTGTTTTATGTTGCGTGTTTCATGACTAATGGTCTGCCCTCACAGGAGGTGACATTGGTCAAAACAGGTGGCCCTCTGGGTTTGAGCATTGTGGGTGGTAGCGATCATGCCAGCCACCCATTCGGCATCAGTGAACCAGGCGTGTTCATTTCAAAGGTAACAACAATGTGTAGAACTTAACCAGCAAGCAATGGCATGTAGGCTCTACCTATGGCTTCAAGTCCAGTGAAGCTCAGTAATGATGCTCTAACAAGTTTGTATGCTTATGAGCAGGTCATCCCTAATGGTTTGGCCTGTCAAAGTGGGTTACGAGTTGGCGATCGGATCCTAGAAGTAAATACCATCGACCTGCGACATGCCACGCACCAGGAGGCTGTGAAAGCACTGCTGTCCAACAAGCAGGAGATCCGCTTATTAGTCCGCAGAGACCCTTCACCCCCCGGCATGCAGGTACACACACACTCTTCATGTGGCAAATGTGCATATGCAATCCTCTCACGCTCAGTTATATACACAAACACAATATATAGAACTGCATAATTAATAACTACTGCTCTCCATGTTCTTAGGAAATTGTAATTCACAAGCAGCAAGGAGAAAAGCTGGGAATCAGCATCAGAGGAGGAGCCAGAGGGCATGCAGGCAATCCGTTTGACCCTACAGATGAGGGCATTTTCATCTCTAAGGTATTAATAACTTGACCATTACAACAAGGAGTAAAATAAACAATCTTCTTAAATTAAAGTCCTTACAGTTTACCAGAAAAGTATTGGTCCCTGGACACTGATATTTCCTTGATTATGATGCCAGTGAAGCACACAAAGTAAAGCCTGAAGCATATAATAAATATCACAGAACCTGTTTCCAGGCCACATGTCATTGTCCATGTACCTTTGACTTCCTTGTAACTTTTAAGGTTCTGGAGTGAAATTGTTGCCTATGAACTGTTTTGTGCTTCTAATCAACTTTACACACATTGCCTAAACTATTTTCAAAACTAAAGCAAAGATCAATAGTCTTGAAAACATAAGGGGGTGGAAGTAGCTCAGTGCATAGCATACTTGCCTCCAGACCAAGAGGTCATGGGTTCGAATCCTGCCTTCAGCAAACCACCACTGGGTCCATAAGCAAGACCCTTAAGCCCAAGTTGCTCCAGGGAGACTGTGCCCTGTAGGTAGGGAATAGAAGTCGCTTTGGATAAAAGCGTCTGCTAAATGCCGTAAATGTAAATTTTGGTAGAAACATTGTAGCCAATCACAAAGCCTTTGAAGCTATAGCAGATTAACCATACGTTAAGAAAGTTAGGAAAATGAATAAGTAACTTGGGTAAATAAAATTAAAGTAAAATAAAAATAAAACTTGTTTAAAAAATAGCACTCACATTGTCCTTTTCCCCTTCTTGTAGGTTAGCTCTAGTGGTGCTGCTGCACGGGATGGTCGCCTAAAGGTGGGCATGAGAATCCTGGAGGTGGGCAGTCACAGTCTCCTGGGCATGACCCATACAGAAGCAGTACGAGTCTTGCGTGCCACTGGAGATACGTTAGTCATGCTGGTTTGTGATGGTTTTGACCCTGGAAATGCACCAGGCATTGAGGTAAAGTAGAACAAATCTTTAGATCATACAGAAAACAGCCACATAGCTCAGGCAAATGCTTAGCCGTGGTTTTGCCTCCTTTGTATGTATCCAGGCCTCCCCAGGTGTGATTGCTAATCCATTTGCGACGGGTATTGTTCGAAAGAATAGCATGGAGAGCATCTCTTCAATAGACAGGGACCTGAGCCCAGAGGAGATGGACATTATGCAGAAGGTGAACTTTTTATACATTCCATTGTGCAACATTTCTTGGTCTTTTAAGGTATTGGGATGCAAATGTAGGGTGGAGGTAGCTCAGTGGGTAGGATACTTGCCTCCGGACCAAGAGGTCACAGGTTCGAATCCTACCTC